>JAQOOD010000003.1:36240525-36632580 GCA_029633175.1 Citrus glauca
AAACTCCTCAACTTCGCGCCACACCTCTTCACCTTCAATCCAGTACCTGACCCAGCCAGATCGTATTTCTCTGGCGACCATAGCATTCAAAAATGATTAGATTCAACTTAAAATGACAACTTAAAATGATTAGATTCAAAAATCCACCGACGATCATAGCATTCTCGTCGAGATAAAAAGAGTAGCCAAAGATGGTCTGACCCACTATGACTGAATTTTCCTCCAAAAGTAATAAATAAACCTCTATCAGAACCATTCATGGAAGGAACCCTCTTACTACACATCATATATATATGTGTGTGTGTGTGTATTAAATAGAAGTTGTTTAATTGAAAACAGTGTTGAATGAATATTAAAATCTGTTTTCACTGTTTTGTAGTTACTAATCTTGTAAAATAAACAAAATTAATAGTTGAGAAAAAGAATGATTACCTATCCTTCAATTCCCAACCTGATGTATTGGCCACCACTTTTGCACTTTTGCACCTATCCTTCAATCCCCTTCAAGTGTACAGTTTGTTTTCTTCATACAAAATTGGAAAAATTTGATCCTCTCTATTTTTGCATTCAACAATCTTAAGAAGTTCATCCAAGCACCAAGTGGAAGAAGCGTAATTTTTTGAGAGAACAATAATTGAAATTCTCGATTCTTCAATTGCTTTAAGGAGATTTGGTGAAATGGATCCTCCTTTCTCAAGTTGTTTGTCATCCCTGAATACATAAATTCCTTTATTGTTGAAAGCATTGTAGAGATGACCTATGAACCCTTTACGGGTGTCTTCTCCTCTAAAGCTTAAGCAGGCATCGTATTCCCCATGAGAGACACTTTGGAAGCTTGTGGAAGCCATTATATTAATTTGTTCCTGAAAATCTAGAATAAATCAAGTGAAATCCAGTGAGTGTAAAATACCACGAAAACAATAAGATTCATTCAAGATTATGGGCAGCACAAAAATGAAAATGTTATAGATTATATGTAAATTCTACTTTTTTTAACCACCTAAATGGTAACTCGAATGAATTGTAATTGTAACCAGTATTGCGTGACCAGTATTGTATAAGCATTAATCCGTGCACAGTAATTTTAGGAGCAATTAATTAGAAAAATTAATATATGTATTGTTTTAATTTGCTTATAGATCTAAATTTTTTACACATGATAAATCCCCAAATGTAATAGAAATTTTTTCTAGATGCTAATCGGAGTGCGCACACCGATCTCTACTTAAGCAAATCTTGATTAGAGCCTCTAAAAGAAGGCAAAGAGTTTGTACAAATTAACATTCAAAGATTTCTTTCAATTTTTTCATTTTTTTTCTTTTTCTGTATACCAAGATGTTCAAATTAATTCTGAAAATAAAAGAGAGATCTATGAGATAGAACTTACAGCTTTTGAGTGTATTGAAGGAAGCCACTTAAATGAACTCCAATGCAGTATGATTATTATAATTACCACAACTCCAATGCAGTATTTGATTCAAAGAATTTATTCATGCAAATATCTTTTGGGGAAAAAAAAATATTAAGCGATAGGAGTTGTGTGGTTTTACTAATGTATGATTTTCCAAAAGCAAGTCTTGGTCAGAAAGTGACTTTCTTAATAATCAATAAATATTGTCTCTGTTTACACACATGATGAAGTTAGCATCGAACTTCCTGGAAGCTTCAAGAATCTAAACGAAAATTATCAGGCTTTTCAATTGAATACGCGTCATCCCCATTCTGCCCATTAGCCGTGTCGAAGCCATTGGATTCCATATTTCCATTAAAATGGAGTGGAATCCAACGGTTGATATTAGTAATTAATTAAAAATAGTTAAAACTACCAGCAGTCTATCGGAATGGTAAACATTATTAGTAAAATTTTAACAGAGTACTTGTCAAAAAAAAAAAAAAATTTTACAGAGTCCAGATAGGTTGGGTTGGACAAACTCAATCCAATCCAATCTAATCAAATTAGATTTAGATGGATTGATTCGATTATAATGGGCTAACTGACTCAAAATATTGTTCAACTTATGTTTAATAAATTCTTATTAATTTTTCACAATTTATCCATAATTGTTTGTGGGATTTTATTTTTATTGTGTTTAGAACAAAAGAAAAATTAAATTGCTTTAGCGTAGAAATATGCAAAATCCATACAATAGGAAAAAAAAATGCTAAACTGTAGTTACAATTTAAAAGCTTCCAGTGAGAGTTGATTCAACTTATAAAATTTACGTTGTTTATAACACACACACACACACACACACACACACACATCCTGATCAACAAATATTGTCAAATGTTATTTATCGAGATCTAAAGAAAAAAATTTGCAAGCCTAAAGATTCATCGAGACTTACGAGATTCAAGGAGATAATAATTATTAATTATTAGTTTTAAAAAAGAGAAAATAAAGAGAAAGAGAAAAATAATGTAATATAATTACAACGATAATTTCTTTTAACATAAAATTATCGAACAACAAATTAATAATCTTCTTCTTAACTAAACAAACTAATTAAAAGCCTCTCATTTACTTCCAAAATATAATTAAAAAAGTTTGTCAAATTCTGATTGGAGAGTGTGTTTGCCGACCTTTACTCAAGCAAATCTTAATTAGAGCTCAAAGAGAAGCAAATTAAAGAGTTGAGACAATAAAAATTAAATTACCATTCAAAGCTTTCTTTCAATTTTATTTACTTCCTGTTCTAAACATCCAGGATGTGCAAATTAATTCTGAGAATAAAAGAGAAATGTATAAAATAAAACTTACGGCTTTGAGTGTGTTGAACGAAGCCACCAAATTGATCTGATCAACTCCAATTAAGTGTTTTGATTCAAAGGAAAGAATTTAATCTCAGGCAAATATGTTTCTTTTGGGAGAAAAAAAAATGCAATTTCCAGCTAACGAGATTTATTTGTATGCATTCAGAAATCGTCTTGGTCATCTCAGAAAGTGGGGGGAAAAAACGCAAAAAAGGCGAAAGGAATCCAAAGGTTATACTTTTTGACTACTTCATGTGATTACATTTAAACGGGGTGTATTTCGCATGCCGCGTCAAAAGATTGTATTTGAGAGTATTAATTGCACAGATTACCTGTTGAATTTCAATGAAGTATTACTTCAAAGAAGCTAAGTTGATCAGTGAAACATATTTGTCAATATTACAATTAAATATGAATTATGTAGATAAAGCATAAAACATATGAATTTAAATAAAACTTATAAATCAATATTAAATATAAAATAAAACATGGATTGTGTAATTAAAATATAAAACTTCTAAATAGAAGGTAAAATAAGTAAATTAATTTAGAAGTGGTAAATTAGTAAATTATTGGTACATAAAATAAAAATTTATAAATCTAACATAAAACTTGTAAATCAACATTATGTGTAAAATAAAACATAAATAATATAAAAAAAACATAAGATTTGTAAATAGAAAGTAAAACAAGTTAATTAATATAGGCATGATAAATTGGTGTATTATTATTAAACAAAATAAAAACTTACAAATATTGAAATATAAGTGTGCAACCCAAGAGGGGGGTGAATTGGAATTTTAAAAATTATCCTAACAAATCCACACAACAAGCAATCTAATGTCTTAATAAAAATTGAAAGCAATAAGTTCAATAAAAGCACAATAATTAAAGAGTAAGAGAGAAAAGAAACAAACACACAAATTTTTACGTGGTTCGGCAATCCCCGCCTACGTCCACGCCTCCTTGCGATCCAAGCTTGAGGATTTCACTATCCAAGCCTTTCCAAGGCTTCAGCCGATTACAATTGACTTCAAGGTGTCAATGAACCTTTACAACAAAGAGATTATCTCCTAATCTCTTCACTCAAGTGTCTCACACACTCAAACTCTTACAATTGAGATGAATAAATGAAAGTTACAATGAAACTCATTCAATGAGTAGATATTCAAAAATGAAGAACAAGAAATGATTCAATGTTTGTATTTTGCAAGTTTGAAGTCTCAAGATATCTCGTGTGCTTTTTGTTTTTGCTTGTTGGAGAGCTTGAAAATGAGTTGGATTTAAGTTCTTATAATTTGAGCTCAAAAACTAGTCGCTATGCACATTTTGGTCGTAATTGGATTGCTGGTTATGGACATCCGGTTAGCCGCTTAATGTTATCGTTACAGCCACAATTTTAAATTTTTAAACATCCAGTACGCTGCTTTATCAAATCCGAATTACCGCTTATGCTCAGAAGCTTACTACCCAACAACCGGATTTCCGTTTGTCAGGATCCGGTTAGCCACTTTTAATTCGGATAGATTCTGCCTAAAATTTGGACTTCCGTTTATTAGGATCCAGTTAGCCGCTTGCTACAGTAACTGCTACAGTGAAATAATTTCTAATTTTACAATTTGACCCAAATACTTTATAAAACTATATTATGGCTCAAAATATTATGAAAGTTTGCAAATAAGTCCAATTTTAGAATTTTAAATAATGCTTTGTCAATCCCAAATTTTTTTGAAATTATGATTTTACCCAAACTATGTGAAATTATAGAATGACCCAAAATATTTAAATAGTTTCAAATAGGTCCAAATCCGAAATTCAAAAACAATATCAAAGGTTTTAAAACACATTCATTTTAGTCCAAAATACTTTGATTTCATAGCATCATTTTCTTATTATAAAAACACAATTCATAAATCTTTATTTAATCAATACATGTGGTTTGTTATCATTAAAATCAATATCTATAGCTATATAAGCTAACAATCTCCCCCTTTTTGATGATGACAAAACACATTACAAAGAATAAAAGAATTTATTTAAAACAGACTCCCCCCGTATACATGCATACTCCCCCTTGATACATGCATATTTTCATAACACTTTTTATAACACATATTAAATAATTCTCCTCCTTCATTATAAAAAAGAATAAAAGAATAAGAGCTCCCCCTATCAATCATCAACATCACAATATAAGCACATTAGTTCAAAAATATCCATAAGTATAAGGAAATCCATATAATCCATAATAAACAATCAAAACAAATCCATATCATCCGAAATAAATACATAATCCAAAATCATAATAATCATCCATATAGTCGAAAATAAAAGAACATAATGCAAGAAATGAAATGTAGGTGTGTCCAAATACAAGCATAAAAGACTACCGAGGTGGTGAGATTGGTGGTGATGGAGGTGGATACGGATATGGAATGCTGAAGTGCTCAAAGAGAAGGCGTTGTCCATGAATGAACTGCTGCTGCTGCTGCTGAAACTCAGTCTGTCGCACCGAGAGTGTCCGCACCTCATCCATAAACTGGTGAAGAGTAACCTCTTCAGAGGAAGGAGGCTGTGGAGGTGATGAAGCGGATGTAGAGACACCAGGAACTGGATCAATCACAGGAGGATCTCGACGTCTACGCTGCCCTCGAAATGAGAGTGAGAAAATGGGTAACTGATCGGCTGGAACTACAACATTAAGTGGCCGATCATCACTTGGAGTAAGAAAGGTAAATTTGTTCTCAGTGTATTTGACCCAAGTGCCATTCTTCCACTCAAAGCCTAAGCTGAAAATAGCCTCATCCCCGATACCCTTAGACAGTCTACACGACGGTTCTTTAATCGGTACATCAAAAAATTTCAAGATTCGGGTAATGAAATGACCATAAGGAAGGGAGCGGTTAATCAACTTAGGTATGTTGAGCATGTTTCAGACAATGGTATATCCTAAGTCGACTGGATGATGTCTAAGAATACAATCAAGCAAGGCGACATCCATATGAGAGACCTCATCCAAATGGCCGGATCTAGGAAGAACAATACTCTGAATAAAACGAAGTGAAATCTGGGTTTGAAGACAAAGACATTGGGTGCGAAACTGGACAGTACAATCTTCATCGGAAAGGTCGACACAACGACATATATTCTTAACAGCATCAATATAAACATAGTCATCAATATCAGGAGGTTTCCTAGGAGAAAAAAATGTCTTGGCCATCATCGGAAGATCCTAGAATAGAGTTCAATTCTAAATAATCAAATTCAATCAAAACTCCTCCAACTGTGATGATTACTCGATTCTCTTTCTCCGCAGAACAATCCATATTTGAGTAAAATAATTTCACCAAGTCAGGATATACATTTTCCTCAACAACAAGTGCATTAAGCCAACCAACATCTTCCAACAATTGCAATAAAGTACCATTGCTAATACTAATATGATTTAACCAATCCGGTAAAATAAAAAAGGTTTGGAGTACCTCACAAGTCATGAACTGTTGGTGAAAATGTTTGGCTAGATGTTTCTGGTTCTGAAAATGTGTGGACTCGAAATTGGATTGATTGGTGGTGCCCCTTGCTTCCCGTGGCCGGTCGGTTTGTTGAATTGGTTCTTTGCCTTTTCTTCGAACCGGCCGAGAGCTTGACATTGTGATTTGGAGTGATTTGAAGTGAAATAAGGCAATGAGAAGGAATGAAATGAAGATTGAAAGAGATTTTGAGAAGCAATTTGGATCAAAAACGACTTGAGGAGAAGAATTTTAGAGAGAGAAAATGTTCGATTAAACTCTAGGTTGAGATTCGGATTTAGGGATTTAGATGCTGAAAACGAATTTTGAGTGTGATTTTAGGCATAAGAACATATGGGGATTAGGATTTATGGATTGATTTGCATCAAACCGAATAGAAATGGTGGATTTTGGAGTGAAAAATAAGAGAAAGGGACCGGTTTTTAGAGAGGGGACAAGAACCGGATTACCGAATGAAGAAGAAAGATGAACAGTTGAAATAGCCCCCGAAACCAGCTTGCCGGTTGTGACCAGAAGCTTGAAAATTGAAACCAGCTTGCCGGATGAGCTTAAATAGAAATTCGGTTTTGTTCCAGCAAGGGATTCACGCAAATCCGGTGTTCCGGATATCACGAACCGGCTTGCCGGTTGGATCCAGAAGATAGCAAGTGAAAATCGGCTTACCAGTTTTCCTGAACCGGTTGGCCGAATGAGTCCAGAAAGTGAAAATGGCGAATTTGGCTTGCCGGTTTGCACAACCGGCTGGCCGGTTTCGAGACAGATTTGAAACTTTACAAATTCGGCTTTTCGGATTGTCTTGAATCAGAAATCCAGTTTTGTTCCAGCAAGCATGCACGCGAATTCGACTTTCCAATTTGTCCAACCGATAGACCGGATGTGAGGCAGTGAGTTGCCTTTCAAATTCGGTTTGCCGGATTTGAAGAACTGGTAGACCGATTATGAGGTAGAAATGAGGCTTAGCAAATCCGATTTTCCGAATTGAAAATCCGGTTATCCGAATGATCACCTTAGTGAAACAAAAGATGATTCGGCTTACCGGTTTGGACTTGGAAATCTATTTGGCTCTAATTGAATATTGGCTAGCTCTGATACTTGTACTACACACAACATTTTTATTTTTGGCTTTAAAAAAATGATTAATTTTAAATCATTTTGAGATTTAAAACTTTTCAATAATCCATTTAATGCATGAAACATAAAATCATAAAATTATAAAATTACAAGCATATCAAGCTATCTAATTCATGAAGCATAAATCCATATGATAACAAACATATCAAGCCATGTAGTAAAACATAAATTAGGATTCAACAATCATCATTCTAAGTTCATGTCTTATCTTTATAAAGTGCTCTTCGCTAAGAGGTTTTGTAAAGATATCCGCAAGTTGATTTTCAATGGAAACAAATTTAATTACAACATCTCCTTTTTTAACATGATCTCTAAGGAAATGATGTCTAATTTCTATATGCTTGGTCCTAGAATGTTGAATGGTATTTTTGGAAAGATTTATAGCACTAGTATTGTCACATAAGATAGGTATTTGATCAAGCTTAATACCATAATCTCTAAGGGTTTGTTTCATCCAAAAAATTTGTGCACAACAACTACCTACGGCAATATATTCTGCCTCGATGGTTGAAAGCGCAACCGAGTTTTGTTTCTTACTAAACCAAGAGACAAGAGAATGACCTAGGAAGTGACATGTTCCACTAGTACTTTTTCTATCAACCTTATACCCAGCAAAATCGGCATCCGAATAACAAGTTAAATCAATATGAGTGCTATTAAATATCGAAAAATGCATTTGACAGCAAGCATGTGAGACTCTTTAGGAATCTAGCACACAAGCATACACTAAACATAATATCAGGCCTACTAGCAGTCAAGTAGAGTAAAGATCCGATCATACCTCGATATGTCTTGATATCATTAATTCTCTATTAATATAATATTATTATTTTTTAGTAAATTAAACTTAGAACCAAACCCAATTATTATTTAGTTAAATATAGTAATATTATTTAAATATTTGTTAAATATAATTATAGTAAATTTAATAAAAAGAAGTGTAAATATAAAATGCAACATTATTTTATTTTATTTAATATAATTATATTAAATTTATTATTTATTAATATAATATTATTTAGTACAAAATTAATATTTTCTTAGAATAAACTATTTTTTATTATTAATTATTAATATTAAATAAATATAGTACTATTATTTTTAAAATAAATATAATAATATTATATTATTAAATAAAGATAGCATATAGTAACTTTTATTAATTCTCTATTAATATAATAATATTATTTTTAAGTAATTCTAACTTATAATCTATGTAAATTATTATTTAGTTAAATATAATAATATTATTTAAATAAAGATAATATAATTTATTTTATTTTTGGAATGGGGAGTGGGAGTGGGACTCCCATGGGGAGAGGTGGGAGTGAGATTCACAATCCTTCCCCAATTTTTTGAAGTAAACACTAGAGTTGGAGGAATCCACACTCTTTACCCTGCAATATGAAACTACCGTTCAATCAAACTTTCTCTCAATGATAACTCTCTTTAATTGAAATTACACATCGTCGCCACTCGGCCTTGTTAGAGAGCAATAATGTCTTCATCTGCTAATGTTCTAATAATTTGTAATAATTAACTCATCGACTATGATTCTGCAAAGATGCAACCCCTGAGGAATTCAGCTGTAATCACTTGCTTCGGATTCGTGTAGGTTTATCTTTAATATAGTATTAAGCCTTTGCTTATCAGCTTAAGCTTTCCGATTATATATTGGCAAATGGGAGCTTGTTGTGAGCTGATAATAATTAAAGGAAGTTAAACCATTTCCTTCAAGCCTCTGTAGTGTAGCCTCCACTAAACTTTGTTATTTGCTGGTTCTGTTCTTAGTTGAACTTTGCGGACTTTGTAATTTGTATGCTTATTGCTAATAATCCTTGCCCTTTGCTGCTAGTGTAACGTTGATTCCATCGCTGCTGTTGCGCTTACTAGCAAGAAATTCCACGAACAAATTTCACAAAAGGTTTCAGCAAATTGTTGAAAAGTCAAAGAATGTCTTGCAAATTTCAAAAGGCAAAGTTGGTGGTTTGCCAAATTCAAAAAAGTAAAGTTGGTCAGCTTGCTAATTTCAAAAGACAAAGTTAGGTGTTGAAAAGCTTGTGCATGCAATACAAGATCCAGCTCAACGTTTTGACCAATTGAACCCAACTTGGAGCGGAATGCACTTTATAAATAGAGAAGCATTTTGCAATTGTAAGCATCCAATTTGAGAGAAGCAGACAGCAATAGCAAGTGAGTTCTTTGAGAGAATTTGAGAGAGCTTCCACTTGAGTGTTCTAGTGAGATTCTATTTGGGTGTATTGGGGTTGTGGGTTTTGTGAGTTTTTTTTCACTTTTGTAAATTCTCATTTGTTAGTAAAATTATCTTTCAGTTTTTTACCCGTGGACATAGGCATTACGCCAAACTACATAAATTATTGTGTCCTATTTTTTTTGCATTTGTTTATCACCATATTTATATTTCTTTAGAAGTTGTAGTATTAGTAATTGCTCAACCCACGATTCCGCAACACAAATTTCACAAATTTTCCATAAACGTATGGGCACCATTTTTTTTCATTTTCATTCCCTCTTCTATTTAAGAAGCATTCTGAATTTGATTCCTGAGTCCCATGAGTAAACACACTATTCATGTAGCTCATGAGTGTAACCAGAGTAGTAAAGGCCAGTAAAGACAACTGTTAGGAAAAAAAATTACAACAGCTGTTAGGAAAACAATTACAGCAAATTGGTCGAAATTGATTACTAACAACTCATTGTATCCGTATATGAAACAAAGTGTTTCATGCATGGGGCTGGAATCAGATTACCTAAGAGTTTACAAAATAAATAATTAAATGATATCACAATATGTAATGGTTTTCTAAAATAGATTTAGGTTAAAACCTTGTCTTTGGTCTTAATTTTAATGCGTAAAAAAATAAACACTTTCAAAAGAAAAAAAAAATTAATTTGAAACACGGTGAAGCAATTAGCTAGTTACACATATCATAGACCTGTAAGTGGAGCAATTAGTTTGGATTCGTAACAATCACTCGTCTCCTTTCTTATTTACATTTTTCCAAATTCAGAGAGAGAGAAATTTTATGTACAATTATTTGTTAATAATTTAAATTACATAATGCCCCTTTTGCTTCACACAAGCTCTACTAAACGGAGCAACATATATTATTCGGGTTAAAAAATGAACAAGAATTTATAATCAAGAGGAGACGACATTGCCGGTTACAAGAAATGGACGATGTGCCTAATTATATACGACATGTCAGTTTATTTTGCAAGGAGGATCGTATGATGAGCAGTTAATGTCATCTAGCAGAGTAAGTTATGCACGTGCTGATCACTGATAATGAACAAAAGTTACAAAACCACTACTCCATTCTTCAGGAGGACAAAGCCTAGAAATAGTTAAATCTCTATCATTAGAGTGTTAAGACCCTTTTTTACATTGAGGTGTTGTAGAAAAAAGCTGTAATTATAAAATAAAAGTTAATAATATTAATAATCATAATTTGCAAATAATAATTTTGATAAAATTAGTAAAGATATAATAGATTTTTTATTATACAAGTATAAAATTAAATTAACTTATTTTCAAAACTATAGCAGATAGTATTTACTAAATATTTTAGTGCTGTAGCTTTGAAATTATAGCTGTCCAAACTCAATCTTAAAAAAATCCTAAGTGAGGTCTTGGGGAGTGGGGTGTGCCAAGACTAACCATCAATTGATCTTGATCCAAGAATTTTCTTTCTATTTGAGGGGTTTTAAACCTTCACTCATCATAAGCAAGATAATTCAGAGCAGAATGAACTAGGTATGGTACTTGATTCCTCTAATTACCCTCGATTAAGCTCTCAGTTCTCGTAAAAATAGGGCAACTAAACTCGAGCGTGTGCTTACAAAAGATATTCTAATGCTCAAGTCAGTGTTTGGAGATTTTGAAAGCTAATTTAAATCTGAATTTTCTCTTGACTTGATTTTGGAAATTGGCCACAAGATCATTCCTTGATCTTTCAACTCATATTTATTGACTGAGAGATGAAAGATTGGGGAGATAATACTTCTTAGATTTGAATCATTGCCATTCATTCTTGTAATTTGATTTTGATAGTTAAATTCATTAACTATTTTTGTTTCTATTCGAGTTTTCTACTAATGGTTCTGTTAGTAATCACTTAGCGTTACTTATCAACATTTTTGGGTTGAGAAATATAAAATTTTTAAACAAGTACAGGAAATGCAAACTAATTCTTAAAACAAAAAAGAAATGTAGAAGATAAAATTTACAGCTTATTGGAACTCCAGTGAAGTATTTGCTCAAAGGAAAGAAGGTAATCAGATCACGCAACTTCTAGCTCCGCATCCTCAGCTCTATTTGTATGTTTGTATTCCAAAAGCAAGTCTTAGTGAAAATTGACTTGCATAATTAATATTATTCGTTATAAACTTCCATAATTCTAAAGCACTTGTTAATAGAAAATCGCTTTAGATTGTACTTAATCATACTTCGGCACTCTCATAATGTATTCCTTAATCTCATCTAACCATAAAAGAAAATATTTAGGACTATAATTTCCATCAAGCATTCGAAGCATGAGGTCTTTTGAATATTCCAATCACAAATGCAAAGCCAACACAAAACTATAAACAAGGCTGAACTATCAGGTGTGGTATGGCTACTAGTTGGTGGCCATAATTTGGTGTGATGATGGTTAAATCTTGTAGATATTGTGGTAAGGAACATGATGATCATTTTGAAGGTTTTGTGTGGTGGGTTATGGTGGCTTTAAGATGGCTAATCAGACACAGTGGTGGCTTGGATTGGATGTAGTAGATAGAAGGAAGTTTGATGATGGTTGATTGATGGTGAGGCATCAGTGTTCGTGGTGGCACTAGATGAAACTAGGAAACTACATTGCTTCAGGTAGAGTTTGCTTACAACAACATGTCAAATCGATTTACTAGCAATACTACTTTTGAGATTGTCTATACTTATTCCCTATGCTATGTCTATTATCTAGCTGGGATGCCAATAGTAGTCGGAGGAAGTAAATCATTGGATAATGTGGCAGAAAAAGACTGTAGATTCATGCAGAGGTGTAAGCTGACTAGGAGGTTGCCAATGCTAAGTACAGGGCTAATGTGGACAAGCATCAACGCAAAAAAGTAGTTTAGGAAGATGATTTGGTGATGGCACATCTAAGGCATACCCATTTTCCTGGCATTCACACTAAGTTGGACAAGCAGAAGTGTAGTCCATCTCATGTGGCGATGTAGATTAATGATAAAACTTATGTGTTCCCGTTGCAAGAAAATTGGAACATCTCTCACACTTTTAACGTTGTTGATTTGTTTGAATATCATCCAGATGGTGAAGAGTTGAATTGGCATAACTCGAGAGCGAGTTCTTTGCATGGATACCAACTAATGATGCAAAAATGTAAAAAATTGATTGATAAGATAAACTAGGTTTTTGAATAGCGAAAGTTTTATTAGAAAAGTCTTAATGAACAAAACTAGGGTTTTAGGTCCCCTTTTATACTAACAATTAAACATCGTGAATTTACTAAAATAGGAAAATCTGAAATATTATTTTATAATAAATACTCCTAATCTAATTAAGGAAAGCAAAATAACTGCACCCAAATTCAATGTAAAAAAAAAAGGATAAAAATCGTGAAAGTAATAGACAAATAAGAAAATAACTTAAAAATAAAAAAAGGACCAAGAAGGAAGCAAACTTCTCAACTCGATCACAGGCAAAATAGCACAACCAGTTCTGAATTTGATTCATCTCGTCGCAAGCTTTGAAACGATATATTTTATGGCAAAAATAAACACCTATAGCCCAAGTTATAACCTCCGGAAGGTACCCTGCTCATTCAACACAGAAGTCCTACAACAACATGGCAAGTACAGAGGCTATTAGGGAGGCTATTTGATTACAAGGTTTGTTTGAAATCTTGGGACAAGTACGGGAGCAATTAAGATGTTTTATGACAGTCCAAGTGCTATTCACTTAGCAAAGAATCAAGTTTATTGTGCACGTACAAAATATATCAACATATGATTTCAGTTTGTGCAAAAAATAATCAATAAGGGAAATATTCTTCTTTGAAAGGGCAAGACCGTAAAGAATCCCACAAATATATTCACCAAGGCGGTGGTGACAATCAAGTTTAAGTATTATCTAAATATAATCAATATCTTGCAAGCTTAAAATAGTAAGAAAGGCAGAGATTGGTGGGTGATTTGCTGTACACAGAGTTTAATTTCATTCAAATAAAGGTAGAGATTTATTGAAATATTGATGTAATGTGGGAAATCATTAAAGACAAATTGGCGAATAATTGATTGGTAAAAGCGTGAAGATGAAATAGTAAAACTATGTGACAATTCTTTTCGTAAAATTAAATGCTATACGGAAATTTTGGCGAAAATGGAACGTGGCAACAAATTGCACATGCAAAATTGTTAACAAAATGTGCATGGCTTTAATGCATGCAATTAAAGTTGCTATCTCCATGTCATGGGAAATTGAAAGGATGGCAATTCATGCTCCTTTTGTCAAGATTTGCCCAACAAAATGGCGGCATGTCCCAGTGGATTTTGCTCCATAATTGTCAACGGGCAAAGCCATTAGATGCCTATAAATAGAGCCTCATTCCACAGAGTTAAAGTCATCCCAAATTGTAAAAATTTGAGAGCATTCGCAAATGAGCTCTTCAATAATGCAGAGAGAGCACTTTCTTAGATGTTCCTTGAGTATGCTGCAGTAATTTTTTACTTTACTGATTTTGTAGATCCTTTTGTTTTTGCTGCTCTATAAGGCCTCGGCTACTGACGCTCTTTCTCTTCCCGTTTCTGTACCTACAGCGGAACCTTATGATAAACTTTCCATGTTTGTAGAGTTGCCGTGCTTGTTCAGCTGAATGCTACTTTTGTCCCCTGCTCTTCTCTGAAGTAAATTTTATAAACCAAGTATATGGTATAAATCAGAATAGTACTTCATCCATCTCTCAAATCTTATTATACAATTATTATTCAATTCCATTTGTCTTTATAAATTAATTTAATTTGTACAGTTTCATTAATTTACAGCATTTTTTCAGACTTAAAATTGATTTGATTTGCCAAATTCGAGACCCAGCCCTCTTTCTCCCCCCAAAGTATCCAGTATTTAACTGAGAATTGATTTGTGGGTAGTGTAGATATATCCCTCTAATTTTGAGGGTATAATTCTGGATTGTACTTTAGTGAGAATTAATTAAGGTGAATCCTAGTAGAATTCTAATTGTAAAATATGTAAGTAGAATTTCCCCATATTGAAAAAAAATTGATTTAATTTGTAATGTTATGTGATATTCCACAAACATCAGCCCATGTTATTCAAGTGAAATCCATAAAAATTCAATAAGAATAAATCTCAACAACCAAAGCCTTTGTAAGCTTGATGTGCAACCTTACTTAGAAGAGGCAAGCCAAGCTATTCAACTAGAACACCAGAAGCTGTAAGGAAGGGGGAAAAAATCCAATCAGATTGCAAAAAGCTAGGCTTATTAATTTAGAGGAGCGCTAAACATCCCAAATCCTTTATTTCAAAAAATTTATTCCAAATGATGTGTCATTCATCAATTGGTTAATAAATATTTTACTTAGATCTTGTAAAGAATTACCAACCACTCAATTAATAATACCTCATTTGGGATAAAATTTAGGATAAAAATTTTGGGAGGTCTATCATTACTCCTAAATTTATTGTTCATCCAAATGTACACAAAATATATGATATTTTGCGGGAAAAAAAAAAAGAAAATAGACGGTTTAGTATTACAATCTAATTTGAGTTAAAAAAAACCCCTCTGTGAGCCATTTTCTTGCCCCAGACTGAAATAAAAATCAAGTTATCCAGATGGCTTTCAGCTGGACATAAAATGAGGTTAATGAGTGCCATCATTATTTCTTCGCTCAGACGACGTCGTTGATCCTGCATCATCCCCGCAGCAACTTTCACTGCCTTCTGCCCTATCTAAGTCATCATTAAGGCTACGCGTAAAGGATGTTGATCCAGAACAATTGTGACCGAATTCGTTCAATCTCCAAACCGGACCAATTGTTTGGTTGAACTTATCCCCTTAATGCACATAGATTGGATGGACACCACACCTCTTCAACTCCAATCCCGACGGCGAATAACATTCCACTTTACTAATACGTTCGCTATTCTTGTAGCATAGGTAAAAATGGTCTGACACAGCCTGACCGAATTGCTTTCTCAAATAAATGCTACACAAACCCCAGGTGAAAGGTTTACTATATATGGACAGCTCATGTACGGGATATGGAAACCTATGTGTATAATAAGGAAGTGAATATTTAGGGACATGAAAAACACAGCGCACAGCATATCCCACAAGCGTACTATTCTTATACGTCTTTGGAGGCGTGCTTATTGTTATTGAAGAACCCTCATTATTCTGATACTCGAACCACTCTGGGATTTCACTTCCAGGAACAACAATGCTAAAACCTCTCGTAAGGTCCTGAAACCCACCAAATATATATATATATATATATTAGAAAGCCATACCAATGCATAATTTTTAGGCATGATTTTAGCAACAGGTGAGAGACAGTCACATATTCTGCAACCCCATGGAAAAAAAACAGAAGAAAGTGAGTAAATAAATAAAATAAAAAGACATAACATGTATTGCATCAGTTTTAGGCATAATGTTAGCACAGGTGAGAGTGAGAGACTGACCTCAGAATTTTTAATGTACTCTTTCAGCAGTGAAAGCGCCAAATCATAGTTGCCAGCCAATTTCAAGCAATCCGCACAACGAAGGTGTAAGTACTGGAGTTGATGCTCGTTTAAATTTAATACATCTGATAATGTCTCCAACGAAACACAACCCTCTAGCGAAATCGAATGTATACTGGCTGGAAGTCGAGGCAGATTTTGAAGCATTTTGCATTCATCTAATTTAATCATCTCAAGATTAGAAAGACGGTAAATGCTTGCCGGCAGCGTAAAAAAATTGTTTCCACTCAGATTCAACTCTTTTAATGAGCATATGTTGCCAATACCACTTGGGATTGCTCCTTCCCCTACATCACAGTAACTGATATCCAATTTTGTTAAACTACACAAACCTGACACAGAAAATGGCAAACTCAAAGCCACCGGATCTGAACTCCTTCGCATCAAATTTATAGGAAAGCGCAGAAACCATGATGCAGATGATGGTGATCCTTTGCGCCCACGACAAGATAGTTCTTTAAGATTCTTCATAAGAAAAATCGACGATGGAGGTTGCCTTATAGTTGTACCACTTATATCAAGTTTTTCCAAACTTTCTACTTGCCCAAGCGTCTCAGGCACATTTTCAAGTTTCAAGCAGCCTGAGAGATTCAAAGTTTTGAGGGATTTCAAACCATTTATACTGCTAGGAAGTCTCACGAGACTTCTGCAGTCATTCAAATTTAACAATTCAAGTCTAGTCAAAAGCTCAATAGATAAAGGTACTTCTGCAATAGAAGTTCCATCTAAAAAGAGCTCCATCAAATCTCCCATACTTCTCATTATCTCTGGAACTTCACTAGTTTTGAGCAGCCAGAGAGCTTTAGAGTTCTTAGACATTTTAAGCTGCTTACAGTAATTGGAAGAGTCTCGAGATTTCTGCAATCCTTCAAATTCAAAAAAACAAGGCCAGACAGAAGTCCAATTGACTTTGGCAATTCTCTAGTAGCAGTTCCCTCCAATTGAATCACCGACAGATTCTCCATACTTTCTATAATCTCTGGAAATTCTCTGAATTTTGAAGTGCCAGAGAGATTCAAAGTTGAAAGACATTTTAATGCACTTATGTTCCTTGGAAGACTATTGAGATTCTTGCAATTGTTTAGATCCAAAAAGACAAGTTTGGATAGAAGCTCAATAAATAAAGGCAATTCTTTGATATCTGTTCCATCCAAATGAAGTCCCTGCAGACACTCCATACCTCTTACAATGTCTGGAAATTTCTTCAATTTCGAGCAACCAGATAAAACAAGCGTTTCAAGTGATTCCATAAAAATGTTGCCTGGAAGAGTTGTAAGACTTGTACAACCTTTCAAATTTAACAAAATTAGCTTCTTGTGAAGCAGCAAAGACGGGTGAATTTCACGCAACCTTGTACATCCTTCAAGATCCAACTCCTCCAAATTTAAGACCTCTGTGAAGTCTGGTATCTTAATCAGGTTATGTGAATGGCTGAGTTTCATGACTTTTAACATGTTTAAAGTCTGCTGAAAACAAAGATATTTCTTAATTCATATACAGCTACAACGATAAATTTGTTATCAACAGTTATTCACTGAAAAAACATAGATAAGTGACATAAATATTGATCTTACTTTGATTCCTGTCCATAATTCTTCAATGCAGCTATAACACATATTAAATTCAATAGCTTTATCCAATTGCAAATTCGATGGCAAAGATTTCAAAGGATATCCACGCCAATCAAGTAACCGCAGCTTGCTTGTAAGGTTTTCAAGGCCTTTAGGAAGTTGCACATTACTGATTTTAAGCAATCTTAAAATCAAAGTCGTCATCTGCGAAAATACTTTAGCACTTGCTTTTAAATTCACATTATCTTTGAGAAAGTAATAATGATCAATTATTATTCCCTCAACTACTTCACTTCCCTAAAAATTATAAACAAAGTCGTTCGTTAGAGATTTAACTTGTAAAAAGGAAGTGAGCAGAGCTGGAAAATAAATAATATTTGATCCCCTTTATTACTTACAGTGTTTTGTGACAATACATGGCATGTCTGCTTTCTTCCACAATCTGCTGCGTTTGCCTGGCTCCTCAGGGGATATTCTCCTAAAAATTTGTCGACCCATTTCTTGTAACAAATCATGTGTCCACAGTCTGTTGGCACCATCTACTGTTAATAAAGATTTTTCAATAAGAACAGCAATTCCAATAACTGGGTCAAAATCACAGCTTTTGAGAATTTTCGATACATAATCTCTCTTTTGACCTTGAAAGAAACACACAACATCGAGAAATATTTTCTTTTCTACTTCTTTCAGCCCATCAAAACTTATTTGGAGTATACTTAGAATCTCATATTCAGGATCTTTTTTTATCCTTTCCAGGGCACTTGTCCACTCATGCACAGGTCTACCAAACAAAAAAGAACCCAAAACCTTGAGAGTTAATGGAAGACCACTAGCATACCTTACAACGCTTTCAGCTAGCTCCACGTATTCTTCCGAAGGCTTATGGGTATCAAAGGCTTTCAAACAAAGGAGTCGAAATGCCTCATCATAAGTAAGTGCCTCAAGCTTATAAACTTTCTTGACTAGATGCAACTTTAACAAATGTTCATTCCTCGTTGTTATTATGATCCTGCTGCCTGGACCAAACCAATCAGGCTCTCCAACTAATCTTTGTAGGTGATCAGGATGAGCCGCATCATCGATTACGACAAGAACCTTTTTACGTCGCAGCCTAACTCGTAGCATGTTAATACCATCGTAGACATTCCTTATGTTATTATCTGCAAGCTTCAGTAAATCGGAAAGAAGCTGCTTTTGCAAAGAGATTACACTCCCTTCTTTATCACATTTTTCTATTGGGGAAAAATTAGGTTTTTAAATTTTTATAAAACCTTTTTAATGACCGTTCTCATATAATATATAAGAACACGTAATCTAGAAATCGTACCTTGAAAATCCGAGTTGGCTTTTTACGCTGAAGTGATTTAGGCTCCTGGATCACGATCTGCCACCACCACTGCTGTTAGATCACGATCCGTCACCACCACTGCTGTTAGATCACGATCCGTCACCACCACGCTAGTTAGATCACGAACTATCCCCAATGATCTTCTAGGTTATGACTCAGGTTCGATCTGCACTTGACGTGTGGGCGCCTTTATCACTACCAAAGCAACTAGCACGAGAAAAATTTTCTCTCAACAATGGAGAGAAAAATCTTATTCTCAGATCTGTATAAAGTGGCTTCTATTATTCTTTTGAGAAAATAAGCCTTATATATCATCCTTTAGTGAAAACCCTAGGCTCCAAAATAATCATAAACTAAACTCACGTTATTTACTTTTCCAATAGGGGACCCACCTTGTAAAATAACATAAGGCCCCTTATACAAAAGCCAATTAAATGGAGCCTCCCACTAAATGATATATTTAGGCTTTTGACCCAAATAGCTAGTTATCTTGCTTATTAGTCCAGTAGTGGTGCAGTCAATTAAATGAGCTAACCCGGGGATCATTTGGGAACATACAATAGTGGCTACAATAATTAGGCCTGTAATTAAACTAGCCCAATTATTTAATTCCAAATCTACTCCACTAAAAGATTGGAACTGACTTCCATAATTGTATGCTCGAATAATAATTCGTCCCAAGCCACATTGATTTCTTTACTGCACAATCCTTTGTACCACATCGTTAATTAAATTGATATCTCAACTGTCCAATCAATTTAATAACATCTTATTCCTTGATCCTTACTGGTTTTCTCTAATGATCATTTTCAACATACTAAATATGTTGACACACTCTGGCCAGAGAATTCTATGATCAAGTGCCGAAAACCTATCAAGAGATGTGTTGTACAAATTCTATATTGTTAATCTATAACTCCAATACTCATAATTGCTCTCACCAAGATACCGGGTAATCTTGACCACAAAGATGTGTCGTACCCATTGGTAACTCAAATGGAATAACAATCACAATCATGAAATCATAATTAACTCAAGATTAAGATTACAGTAAAATCAACGCCTATGAGATTTAATAGGTCTGACAGTTATTACAAAGTTAATTAAATCTCATATGTGATCCAGTTCAATGTAGTCGTACTACATCAATAAATTCATACATGATTAAGACAAATCATTCAATGAATTTATTACAGTTTATACCTAAATAAAGTGCCCAACTTTATTTATCAACTGCGAACTTAAATTTATTTAATCATAAGATAACTTGTATTTATGTCTTCTGTGAATCCACATGGTGATCACATAAATACATATAATATGATTAAATGGACTTTAATACAAATATAAATGCAATTAAGATATTTGAATAAAATACCTCATTAATTTTATTAATCAGAAAAATATTTATTACAATTAAATAAACACATATGCTTTTAAAGAGCATAATTTCCCAACATTTTCTCTAACATCGGCAAGAAAACTAATCCCATCAAACTCGTGAGAGACCAAGTCAGAAACAACTCTTGCAAGAGTTGCCTTTCCTAGACCTCCCATACCCCATATCCCAATCATACGAACATCATTAGACCTTGTATCCATATGAACCTTTAGTTTTTCCAAGCGTGATTCTATTCCAACTAGCTCCTTAGGAACCTCTAGTTCTGTACAAATTTTGCTTGATATGACATTGACAATTTCCTCAATAAATTCTGACTCGTTGCTGCAGATTGAAAACAAGAAGAAAGGATTGGTGTTGTTGCACTAAAGTTAGTATGAACGTAGTAGCCAATGAATTCCGTATTATGCATAAAATCCAAGCTATGCAATATTCATTTCATCAAATTGAAGTCATATAATTAAGTAACTTGTTATAGTTAAGTCAAAAACAGTTGGAATAAGAAAGTTCCAACCCGACCCAATAAAATTGGTCTGGATTGGGTTGCATTGTGGATTGAGGTTCCAAAATTATTTAATTTCTTCTGCTGCTTTTTTTCCCCAATATTATTGATATATTATTTCCCTCTATAACAGGGTAAATTAGATTGAAAGAGATTTTAGATTAGTCTTTGACAAGATCATTTATTGCACACATGAAATTGATCAGATTACCTAAATATGCAATGATATTGATATATCATTGGTGTTGCGACTGTTGTCATTGTTATTATTAGTATTTAGCAATCTAGCTCGACAGTCAATCTAAGAATAAAGTTTAATTTTTATTTTTTAAATCTGATTAATAGAACACAAAGCATCACAACATATTATCTAGTCTTCAAAAGTTCAAAATACAGTAATTTAAAGTATCAACGTCCATATCTATTCGTTTGCATATATTAATTCATTAATGGTACTACTATTGTAATTGAAAGCAATGTTGAATAATGAATACTAGAATATGTTTCGTGGTTATAATCATGCAAAACCAAAAAAATAAAAAAAAAAAGAAGAAAGGAATTGAGAATAAGAATGATTACCTGTCCTTCAATTCCCAGCCAGATTTATTGGCCACAACTTTTAAGGCGTCCCTCCACTTTAGCACCTTTTCTACATTATTCCTAAAAACTTCTTCGTGTTTAGCAAAAGCTTCTCCAAAACTTGCTGTCTGTTTCCTTACCATAGTTGGTTTGTTCCGAAATTTTGAGAATAATGCTTTGGACAATGGTTTAGTGAATAAATCTGCCGTTTGCTGTGATGATGGAATATATCTTGTGTTGAGTAATCCACTTGTTACCTTTTCACGAACAAAATGATAATCAAGCTCAATGTGCTTGGTCCGTGCATGGAAAACAAGATTTTTTGACATATGGAGGGCGCTGATATTGTCACAAATAAGAACTGGAGGCTTTTCCAGGTTTATGCCAATCTCTTTGAATATGTACATAAGCCAAGTGAGTTCGACTGCCGTAGATGCCATGCAACGATATTCAGCTTCTGCACTTGAACGAGCAACGGTGGTTTGCTTTTTTAAACTCCATGAGATACAATTTGATCCAAGGTAAATGCAGAAGCCATTAGTACTTCGTCGAGTTAAAGGGCAACCCGCCCAATCTGAATCTGAGAACCCATAGAGTGTCAAGGAACTTTGTTTCAAATAGCGAAGTCCAAAGTTAAGTGTCCCTTTAAGGTACCGCAATATCCGTTTGACAGCTCGAAGATTAGCCTTCGTTGGTTGTTGGAATTTTTGACACACTTTGTTGACTGCATGTGTGATATCTGGTCTGGTAAAAGTGAGGTATTGAAGGCTTCCCACTATTTGTCGATACTCAGTTGCATTGACGGGTTGTGCATCATCAAATCTTGGTACCTCTTTCACGGCTATTGGTGTGGCAACGACTGTACTATCTTGCATCTTTGTTTTGTCAAGTAAATCCCTTGCGTATTTGGCCTGCGAAAGAAAGATACCTTGTTTAAATTTCTTGATTTCAATACCTAAGAAATAATTTAATGAGCCAAGATCTTTTAAGGCAAATTGAGAACTGAGAGTATGAATGATGTGTTGAATTATTTTGCTATTATTGCCCGTTATTATCACATCATCAACATAAACCAATAATAAAACAATATTAGATTCAAAATGCAATATAAAAAGGGAAGTATCAGCCTTGCTATTTTGGAAGCCAAGATTAAAAAGTGCACGACACAAGCAATCAAACCATGCTCGCGGGGCTTGTTTAAGCCCGTAGAGTGATTTGTTCAATTTGCACACATGCAATGGTAGTTTAGGATTGATAAAACCTGGTGGCTGCTCCATGTACACCGTTTCATTTAAATGGCCATGAAGAAATGCATTTCTTACGTCAAGTTGTTTCATTGACCAGTTGAGATTCACGGCAAGGGCTAAGACAAGTCTAATTGTTGTGTGCTTGATGACTGGACTGAAGGTTTCTTTATAGTCAATTCCAGGAACTTGTGTAAACCCTTTTGCTACAAGCCGTGCTTTGAATCTTTCAATGGCTCCCGTATCTGTGTACTTAATTCGATACACCCACTTGGACCCAATAATATTTGCATTTTTTGGTCTAGGAACAAGAGTCCATGTGTTATTTTGTTTTAAGGCTTGAAGTTCTTCATTCATTGCAGTAATCCACTGAGGATATTTGAGTGCACTTTTCAATGTTTTTGGCTCAGTAGTAATAGATGTTTGCAATGCTAAATTGGGGTTATTTTTTAACTTATGACGGGTGACCATTGGGTGTGTATTTGAAATTGTTTCGATTGAGGTCACATGCTGATTGTTTGTGGTGGCTTTTGTTTGGGATAATGCATTCACAGGTTGAATTGGTAATTCAATGGAAAGTCGATTAGATATATCAGGGAAGTCATGGTTGGTAATTTCAATCAAATTTTGGGGTTGAGTTGGGCTGGCAATTGGCTGTATTACAATTTCTTTGCTAGTGTTGGAGACATTTTCTCCAGTATCCTCAGAGCTGCTATTGCCTTTTGAGTTGCCTTTTTCAGCTCCAGATGATAAGTTTGGCGTCATCACAACTTCTGAAATGTCCATGTTTTCAACAATGGTGGGCCTTTCACATGACTCTAAGGAACATCGTGGAAGTAAAGATGAAGAATTTGATGGCATCAAATTGTTTTCTTCACTGCTAGGATATTCTTTATGGTTAAGTTTTTCCTGCAAATTCATTAAAGGAGATAATTCAGCAAAAGGAAATACACTTTCATCAAATTTCACATGTCTAGATATATAGACACGTTTGGTGTCCGGATCCAAGCAACGATAGCCCTTGTGTATGGGGCTGTATCCAAGGAAAACGCATGGAAGAGATTTTTTGTCAAATTTATTTTTATTGTAATTCCTTAAGTAAGGAAAACATCTGCATCCAAAAATTCTTAATTGCTTATAATCAGGAGCCTTTTTGAAAAGCTTTTCATAAGGAGATTTCATAGAAATAGTAGAGAGAGGCATGAGATTAATTAGATGTGTGGCTGTCATAAATGCTTCAACCCAAAGAGTCAAAGGTGTTTGAGCTTGGAACATTAATGTCAATGTCGTCTCTGAAATATGCCGATGATTTCTCTCTGCCACTCCATTTTGTTGTGGTGTGTAAGGGCATGAAATTTGTCTTGTAATACCGCAAATCTGCAGATGATCAATAAATATTTTTGAATTAAATTCACCACCCCCATCACATTGGAAAATTTTGATTTTCCTTTCCAATTGATTCTCCACTTGATGTTGAAACCTTAAAAAACAATCAAAGAAGTCAGATTTTCGTTTTAAAGGAAATAACCATGAGAATCTAGTGCAATCATCAATGAAAAGCACATAAAATCTAAAGTTTTGATTGGAATTAACTGGGGCAGGACCCCACAAATCACAATGAACTTTTTGTAACAGAAATTCTGATATTTTATTAGACAAATTAAATGGAAGTTTACAACTTTTTCCTAATTGACATGAGGCACAAATACTAGGTATTTTATTCCAACTAGAAAAGTTGATCTCCTTCCTTGATTTTAAAATACGTAAAACTTCAAGACTTGGATGTCCAAGCCGTTTGTGCCAAAGTTCTATTGTATCAAAATTTCCTTTTATTGCATTTAATGCTTTCTGATTGCTTTCCTCCAAAACATAGAGATTGCCACTTCTACTGCCTTTCGCCAGCACCTTGTTCTGTTTATTCTTAACAATAAAGCCGTTAGCATCAAATTCAAGAGAACAAGGAAAATCATTAGTAAGTTGTGCCACAGATAGTAAATTCTTTTTCAATTGAGGGACAACAAGTACATCTTTTAGTAATAAAGGGCCATATTTAGTTTTTATAGAAATATTTCCAATATGTGATATATCAAGTTTTTGTCCGTTACCTACAAAAATTTTATCATGGCCTTTATAACTAAAAATTTTGTCAAGTTTACCTGGATCATTGACCATGTGTGCAGAAGCCCCCGAGTCCACATACAAATGTTGATCGTTTGATTCATTGAAGTTCATCACAGCAAGGGCTTGTGGCACTTCTTCTTGATCCAGATATTCATATCGACTCCAGCATACAGTAGCACTGTGGCCCTTTTTTCCACATATTTGGCAAATAATGATGTCTTCTTTTTCTTGATTGTTGGCATTGCTTTTTGGAGCAGTTTGAGCATTTGAGGCAGTTTGTCTTTTTTGAGAATTAATGACTTTGTTTTCGTTTTGATATGAATGGCTTCCATTTTTGTTTGGGCCCCCACCATTTTGCACAAAACCTCTTCCACGACCACCGTTTCTACCTCCTCTTTGGTTTCTTCCCCTTCCTCTAGCACCAAAGAACGCTTGATTTTGATTAACAAGCAGAACATCTTCTTATTTTTGTACTATTATGGTTTGTTCATGATTCTGAAGGGCAAGGATGAACTGCTTTAAAGTTGGATATGGAGGCTTAGTTAGCATGGCAATCTTGAAATCCGCGTACTTAGGCCCCAAGGATCGTGCAAGTTGGAAGACTTTGTCTTCATCAGAAATTAGTTTCCCAATTGCTGTCAAGTTGTCGCACAATGATTTGAATTTCTTAAGAAATTCTTCGAGCTTGGTATTTCCCTTTTTAAGGGAGTAGAGGCTATCCTTCAACCAAGATTCTTGTTCCTTGGTGGCTGGAAGCATCTGCTCTTCAATGGAGAGCCATACTTCACAAGCGGTTTGGCCTTCTACAATCAAGCTCAGAACATCTTCAACCATCATCCCTCTAAGCCATGTCATCAATAATCCATCATTATTCATCCATTGGATAAATTCCGGATTTATTATTTCTTTCCCATCTTGTGTAACCATCTTCGTTGGAGTCTTGTCTTTTGCAATGTGATGCTCCATCTCAAGGCTTTTGATTAAAGGAAGGACTTGAGACTTCCATAGAAGATAATTATTTGATGTGAGTTTAATAGAAACAAGATTGGCACATTGATAAAAGGATTGAATGGTGAGTTTTGGTTCTGCAAAATTTTCAGCCATTTGCTTTGATACTAGAAAAGATAATTGATATAGATTAAATAGCTAAAGGAAAATATTATTTCTTCTTCACACTTTTTCTCTACATGATCCTATACAATTTATACAAAGATAAAGAGGTATTTTAGGATGATGTTATGGCTTGACATAGGAGAGTTTCCTATTATATCCATGAAGATTGTGATTTGAGAAAGTTTAGGCTAAAACTAATACTAGCCGTTTGTTGTCTTGAACTTGGTAAGCCTTTAGCTGGAAAATTTATTGCTTCCTTTTGTAGAGTTCATGATTGCCTTGCTTTCATTGTCTTGATTGTGGTTGATTTGAAATTGATTCTTATCAGGTTCCACATCATAGAAAATTGGAAGAATTTGATCTTCTCTGTTTTTGCATTCAACAGTCTTAACAAGTTCATCCAAGCACCAAGTGGAAGACGCATAGTTTTTGGAGAGAACAATAACTGAAATTCTTGATTCTTCAATTGCTTTAAGGGGTCCAGGTGAAATAGATCCTCCTTTCTCAAGTTCTTTGTCATCCCTGAATACAAAAATGCCTTTATTTTTCAAAGCAGCATAGAGATGATCCGTGAAACTTTTACGGGTGTCTTCTCCTCTAAAGCTTAAGAAGACATCATATTTCCCATGAGAGACATTTTGGATGCTCGTAGAAGCCATTGTCTATTAATTTGTTCCTGAAAATTTAGAATAAATGAAGTGAATAACAAATTGATGCTGTGTTTAGTGCATCACATTACATTGCTCAAGCTATATTGAATGGCATTACATTAAATTATGACACAGTACTCTGTTTAGTGTATTACGCAAAGGTATTGTTTATTTAAATTCTTTATACTATTATTGATATTAAATTTATTATTTCACATTATTAATAAAAATTAGAAGTTTATTAATAAGGTAGTACATTTTATGTAAGTAAATAATAAGCTTACTTAAAAAATTTAATTTAATGGATTATAATTCTTTTACATAATAAAAATAACATAATATTACAATAAAAAATGAAAAATAAAATAAATATTTTTTATATAGTAAAAGTAAACATTTAATTACAAGACATTACTTAATCCGTACCCAAGGAATTTCCAATTTCATGATGTCCTTTCACCTAGGTCTTGTGTTTTGTTTTATAACAGGCTAATTTACAATAACTTCATGTTAAAAGAAATTATTAGAGTTAAATAAATATCACTAGAAAGAATTAAAAATTTTGATAGAAAAGCTCACAAAAACTAGGAACTTTCCATTTTCTTTTTCAACCACCTAAAAGAGGACAAAGATTTATAAATCGCACTTTTTTTTTCCTTATAACCTTGATGGTGTGAGCGAATTTGATTAAATATAATTGACAATAAATTGTGCCTAAATGTATATATATATTAAAGGCAGAGTTTACTAACGTAAAAAGTTATTGAACTTAAGAATGTTCTGATTTCAAAACTAATGATCTTATTCTATTAAAAAATCTAAACAGATAATCCATCAGCCTCTCATTTACTCTCATCTAAACATGATAAATTTCAAATTGCAATAATAGAAATTTTTTAGCACATGCTGATTGGAGAGGGTGCACGCCAATTTCTACTTAAGCAAATCTCGATTAGGGCATCTGACTAAGAAAAGGCAAAGAGTTTGTACAAAATTAACATTCAAAGATTTCTTTCAATTTAATTTTTTTTCTCATAACATCAAGATATACAAATTAATTCTGAAAATAAAAGAGAGAGATGTATAAGATCGAACTTACGGCTTTTGAGTGTATTGTAGGACGCTAGTTAAATGAACTCCGATGCAGTATTTGAGCAATCAGCTAAAAATTAAGCAATCAGCTAATATATGTTTTTCCAAAAGCAAGTCTTCGTCAAACATATGTATTTCCAAAAGCAAGTATTGGTCAAAGAGTGACTTTCTTAATAATTAATAAATATTGTCACTGTCTACTCTCATGATGAAGTTACCATCAAACTTCCTGGAAGCTTTTCAATTGATTACGCGTCTTCACCACTCTACCCATTAGCCACGTTGGATTTCATTAAAATGGATTGGAATCCAACGGTTGATATCAATAATTGATAAAAATATTTAAATTGCCGGCAATTTATAGGAATGGTAAACCTTTTATTAGTAAAATTTCATCCGAGTCTTTAGGAGATGTAGGATCAATTTAATAATGTTGTAGTTTTAAGATAATTGTCATAAACTGTGTTGTACAAACAATCATCTATAAATATAATTAATTAAATGTTTGGTAAAATTTATTTTTGAAAGTTCTATAAATTTTTAAAATTTTTAAAAGTTTTATAATATACATATATATATAATTCGCATTCTTTTATTTCATAAATAACAAGAACCCTTCTTTCTTCTTTCCTTGCTTAAACACATAAAGACTATCCATTACCATTTCATGCTGATTCTCTTCTTCTTTCAGAAAAAGAATTAACAAGAAATTAAAAGAAAATAGCACACAAAAAGGAGAGGCTTAGCTCTTCCTTGTATTTGAAGACTTCTTTTTTTTTTTTTGGTTTTTTGTGCGAAGATGTTTGATTCCTTAAGCCTATACACACTTGAAGTTTCTGAGATTCCTTTCACCTTTCCTTCTTTTCCCAGAAAATCTTTACTCACCCAAGTCCTTAAATCCCTTTGTCTTTGCTTCAAGTTCTTCCAGACTCAATCATCTTGAAACAAAAAAGAATAATTTTCCAGGAATATATGGTCTTTTTCATTGTTGTTACACTCCTTTTTTCTCTCCTAAACATTCCTAACCTTTCTTCAGCAGCTTCTTTGGTTAATGATTTTCATGTTTTGGTTGCCCTTAAACAAGGTTTTGAAAATCCTGAACCAGCTTTAATTTCCTGGAATTCTTCAAATCCAAGCTCAGTTTGCTCCTGGGATGGAATTTGTTGCTCCATTGACAGAGTTGCTTAGTTAGACTTGACAGATTTGAATCTCTGTGGCTCTGTTCCAGCTCAAATTTTGAGACTCGATAAGCTGACAAACTTATCTCTTGCAGGCAATAATTTTACAGGCAGCATTGAGATTGGAAACTTGAGCAGTCTTCAATTCCTGAACATCTCAAACAATCAGTTCAGTGGTGGCTTGGATTGGAACTACTCAAGCCTCGTAAACCTGGAAGTTTTTGACGCTTATAACAACAATTTCACAGCTTTGCTTCCTGTTGGGATTCTGAAACTGGAGACGCTCAAGTACTTGGATCTTGGTGGCAATTATTTCTTCGGGAAAATCCTAAACAGCTATGGAGAGTTACAGGGCTTGGAGTATCTTTCTCTTGCAGGAAATGATCTTACAGGAAAAATTCCTGGAGAGTTAGGCAATTTGACAAACTTGAGAGAGATTTATTTGGGTTATTACAACGTTTTCGAAGGTGGGATTCCGAGGGAAGTTGGAAAATTGGTGAATTTGGTCCATTTGGATCTCTCAAGCTGTGAATTGGATGGTCAAATTCCTCATGAGATTGGAAACTTGAAGCTGCTCGACACTGTTTTCTTGCAGCTCAATCTTCTTTCAGGCTCAATTCCTAAGCAGCTTGGCAATTTAACAAACCTGGTGAAACTCGATCTCTCCAACAATGCACTCACTGGAGAAATCCCTTGAGAAATATGTACAAGAAAAAAACTTACAGCTATTGAGTGTATTGCAGGAAGCCACTTAATTGAACTTACCGGAAGCACTAAAAGATAGAAAAAATTTTACCTGAATTTCCAATTAAGGGTGCGTTTTGGATTGAAGTTGGGCAATTGTAACTTAAAAGATACAACACTAAAGTATTTGGTAAACACTAACTATTGTAGCTTGAAAGATATGTTGATATGATTTTTCACTTGTATAATGAAAAATCTATTATATCTTTAATAATTTTGTCAAAATTATTATTTAAAATTTATATTTACTATATATTACTAATTTTTGTTTCATAGTTATAACTTTTTTTTATGACAGCTATAACTTAAAAGCTACATCACCTTAATCCTAAACGTACATTGTTTGTTTTAGATAAATCAATGAGAAGATTTTCATGTGTTCTAATTAATTTCTCAAACAAGAAGTTTAGTCTAAAGTGTGTGCCGAAAGTAATAATGAAGAATGATTTTGATTTTTAGTGGAGAAAAGATATGGTCTATTTCTTTATGTATTTTCTTTAGTTTAGTCTAAAGTGTGTGCCGAAAGTACATTGTATGTTGGCAAAAGCTGGCTTCAATAATCTACGCACTGAAAGAAAGGATTTCTTTATGTATTTTATTAAGGGCATCTTGTATGTAATTGCATTTTTTTTTTTTGGGGGGAAAAAGAATAAAATATTCTTTTGCAATAATTTCACTACAATTTTTTTTAAATTGTAGAATTTCTCATTAAAATAAGTAAAGATTGGAAACTAAAGGTTAAAGGCTTGACGTTTTATTTGAAGGTGCTTAAAGCTTGGGAAGAACGATTTATGGCTGTCCATTGCTCTTAGAAATACGGATATACCAAGTCAAAAGTAAACTAATATAAAAATTATTGAAAAAAATTACAAATATAAATTAAAAACTCATTATAATAGTGACTACCTTATATATTTACTGATTTTGTTTCTAAATTGAATAATAATAATTTTGGATTTATATAATATATGTAATGATATGTGTGAAATTTTATTAAGAATAAAACTATTTTTTCATATTTTTCAAGGCTGTTTGTAAGATAAGATGATTTTACATCTTTCTAAACCTCTTCAATAATAACCCCAAATAATCTTTAAATACAAGAAGTGAAGTTTGAAAATATATAAAAATGAAAATTAGAACCAATTTTATTGATATATTATATATGTCTAATAATATAAAAATATCTTTTTGTTTTCTTTTTGGCTTGGCCCACATTAGGAAAAATAATTTTACTTAATTAACCTGTATAGTAAACAAATTCTATGATAGAAAATGAAAAAGAAAAAGTTATGAATTTCCTATGTGAATATATAATTTATGGTTAAACCAATTCAATAAAATTTATTCTTATTTTTCTCAATACAATTTTTTTTGTTTTCAATTAATGAGTTATTTTTTGTTTACTTAATTCGTGATGTTTTTGCTTAATTAAATTAAAGTTTTCTTCATGGATCTGTCTTGCAAGGTAAAGCAGAAGCGAGTACACAGTTTCCAGCTCCTTGGTTGTGCTGTATCTCCCAAAAGTAAGTCTTGGTCAAAAAGCGTCACAATTTAGTCTTTATCCCACGCAACTCATTGAGCAATTGTTTTTTCACAACTTAAACTGACTTAACTTAATTAATTAAGTTAACTAAAAATGTTTATTTTTATAATTTCATGAGATTTTTTAGATAATTTTGACTTAATAAAATAAGCCAATTTTTTTAGCTTTTTAATTAATGGAGAAATCTGAATTAAGTCAATTACTTGCTAATGTCAAAAATATACTTATTTTATAATTTATTTTTCATGTCTATCCCAAACTTACCCATAAATATTTACCCCACATGAAAATATCCTTATTTTTTCTTTCTTATATTATATACGATAAAATTTAAAATTTATGGTATTTTATATATTAAAATTCTAAAATAATTATGTATTCACTCGAATATAGTTTTACTTATAAATATTAAAATATTGTGGTATTTAATATATTATTTATTTGACATTCAAATTTAATAAGGATACAAATGTAAAAATACATATTTTTAGCCTTTTAAGTTTAAAAAAACAAACAACTTAATACTTATTTTTTGAGATTTAGACAAAAAAACAAACATATTATTCAGATTTAGTCTATTTAGATTTCAGACAAAAAAACAAACGCCACCTTCCTCTTAATGATAACTCTCGTTAATTGTATTACACGTCTTGGCCACTCGGCCTTGTTCGAGTGTAATAATGTCTTCATCTGCTAACATTCTGTAATAATTAACTCATTGACTATGAAGATGCAACCCTGAGGAATTCAGTCGCAATCACTTGCTTTGGATTGTGTAGAGTTATGTTTAGTATTAGTATTAAGTCTTTGCCTATCAGCTTAAGCTTTCCGATTGCATATTATTGGCAAATGGGGGCTTCTTTTGAGCTGATAATAATTAAAGGAAGTTAAACCTTTGAGCCTCTGTACGCAGCTTCCACTTACTTTTGTTATTTGCTGTTTCTGTTCTGAGTTGAACCTTGCTGACTTTGTAATTTGTATGTAATCCTTGCCTGTGCTGCTAGTGTTATGTTGACTCCATCGCTGCCGTTGGCAGTAACTAGCTACGAATTCCACAAGCAAATTTCACAGAAAGGGTTTGAAGAAAATAATGGCAGGCATGTGAGGTCAAGGTTGGCTGTGATGGAGCAGCCAAAACGTAACTGCAGTTTGTTTATGTTTGACGCAAGGGACGCTGACCTAGTGAATTGATTTTGCTTGAGTTTAAAATAGTGTGCCAGATACACCCATATATCATTTAGAAAATTGGAAAAATTGTTGTCTGTTTTCTTACAACAGTTGGTTTCACATCATAGAAAATTGAAAAAATTTGATCCTTTCTGTTTCTGCATTTAACAATCCTAACAAGTTCATCCAAACACCAAGTAGAAAAAGAGCAGTTCTTTTGGAGAAAAATAATCGAAATTATCCTTCAATTGCTATAAAAAGTTCTGGGAAAATGGATCCTCCTTTCGCAAGTCTTGGTCCAAAAGTGACTGGTTACTCACACGATGAAGGTCGCATCAAACTTCCTGGAAGCTTCAAGGAATCTGAACGAAAATTATCTGGTGTTTCAATTGATTACATGTCTTCTCCACTCTACCCATTAGCCACGTTGAAACCATTGTATTCAACTAAAATGGAATGGAATTCAACGGTTGATATCAATATTTAATTAAATATCAAGATATGCGAATTAATTCTGAAAATAAAAGAGCAATTCGTATAAGAAAAAGAATTATAGTTTCTGATTGCATTGCAGGAAGCCACTTAATTGAACTTATTGGAAGTACTGAAAGATGACAAAATTTTACCTGAATTTCCAATTAAGTTTGTTTCAAAGAAATCAATGCAAGGATTTTTATGCGTTCTAATTAATTTTTCAAACAACAAACAAGTTTAGTCTAAAATGTGTGCCGACAATAATGACGAAGAATGATTTTGGTCTTTAGTGGAGAAAGACATGGTCTGTCTGATGTTTACAAAAGCTAGCTTTAATAATCTACACACCAAAAGCAATGATTTCTTTATGTATTTTATTAAGGGCATCTTCAAATGTAATTGCATTTTTTAGGGAAAAATGAGTAAAATATATTTTGGAATATATTCCACTACAATCTTTCATTTTTAAAAAAATTATAGTATTTTCTCATTTAAATAAATAAAGATTGGAAAGTAAAGGTTGAAGGCTTGAAATTTTTCTTTGAAGTTGCTTAAAGCTTGGGGAGAAGGCCGTCCATTTCCCTTAGAAATAATTGGTTTTAGGCATCTTTTGGTTACAAGCCTCACAAGTTGTAAGTTATTTTTCAGATTTTTTATGCAAAGAATTGGTCGAGGAGAGTCAAACTCAGATAAAACTTGTTAATGTAGTCCACGTCAGCCGCTTGAGCATCTGAATTTCCGCTAATAAACATAACGAATATGAATCATCATTCAACAATGACATAGCAACTTGTGAGGCTTGTATTTTGATCATTTCTGTATTTGTCAATGCATTATTCATTCTACGACCAGGCTCTAAAATCAAGTAAATGCTACAGTTGTATGCAATTGATGAATATAGATCAGCAAATCTAAAATTTTTTGATAATATTACTTATTGAGATTACGAATCCATCCACAAGGCAGCTGTAAATTATCATATAGCCTGACGTCTGAACTTTTTACATGATTAATAAAGGATAAGAGCATATTCAGAAATTAATTTGTACTTAAATGTATTGTAGTCATGCAAAATAGAAAAACATTGTTATACTGAATCTGTGAGTGTGTATGGCACTGTGGCAGAAGTAAACAAATCATAAAAGCATGATAGCATAAAGAACCAAAGATCATGATATGTGCATATTAGATTATTATCGAACAAACCTGCTCTCAAAACTGATGAGTGACTGAGCAGGAAGAAAAGGCCACCTAGGATGTGAATTTGCAGTTATTTGATTTGACTTTTCGGAATGGCTTTTGCCGTTTGAATCAGCCTATGGCGGCCAAGTGAGCAAGCTGATGCTGCTGTTGTAGATAGCTTGCTGCCCTTATTTACATTCATCTTCCATATTACAGTAGAACAACATTGAAAGGAATGCACATAGAAGTAATACGGTATTTCTTGTTATAAAGGAAATTATGAATTTTGTAAAGTGCCTTAGCAAATTTTGCTTTTGCTGACTTTGTTACTGTTTTAACTGCATTCTGTTCCACATTCGAAATCTTTCTGCTTTTTGGCCCGACTCTAACAAGACAGCCTAACTTCCAAGCTTTCAGCTTTCCCCAAGCTCTCTGGCACATTTTCAAGTGTGGAGCAGTCAAAAAGATGCAACGTTCTAAGAGATCTCAAACCATTTATGGTACTTGGAAGACTCTCTAGATTTTTCCAATCTTTCAAATTCAACAAGACAAGGCCAGAAAGACGTTCAATAGATGCTTGCAACTTACAGTTCCATCCAAATGAAGCTTCAACAGCTGCTCCCTGCTTGAAGTTATCTCTCTCTGAATTTCCAAAGGCCAGAAGATTATAGATGCTTTAGAGCACTTATGGTACTTGGAAGTTTTGCAGCCGTTCAAAGTCAATGAACAAGTCCAAATAGAAGTTCAATTGATAATGGCAGTTCTTTAATACCAGTTCCATCCAAAAGAACTTCCCAAAATGTCTGGAAATTTCCTCAATTTCAAGCAACCAGGAAGAACAAGTGTCTTAAGAGATTTCATAAAAATCTTGCCTAGAAGAGTTGTAAGATTTGCATAACCATTCAAATTTAACAAAATCAGCTTCTTTGAAGCAGCAAAGATGAGTGTATCTCACGCAACCTTGTACATTCTTCGAGAATCAGATCCTCCAAATTTGGTACCCCTGTGAAGTCTGGTGTCCTTATGAGGTTCTCAGAATGTTTGAGACTCATGATTTTGAGTTTCATACCTAGATCAGTTCTGCTATTCATTGCTAGCCGCCCTCATCCACATTCTTGTTGCATGAATCTGAATCATTCTCTCGAACAACACTGAAAGGAATGCACATACAAGTAAAACAGTATTGCATGTTATAAAGGATACTGTAAGTAATAATAACCCTAAAAACAGAGGAAGATACGAAGTAATTACGTTGTATTATTTCATACTGTGATTACGCTTTTATATACAAGAGTTTTATACAAAGATAGCTCTACAAAATAGCAAAAATATTCTCCGTATCTGCTGCAACAAACTCCTTATCAAACTCTATCACTTATAACAACCTTCAACGTGTCTACAACTAGCTTCTACAGATACTATGAAGTTTGTAAAGCACATGAGCAAGGGGGTATATCAATATCATAGTTTCGCGATCGTGCGGCATCCCTCGCTGCAATTTTTGCTGCTGCTAACCTTGTTACTGTCTCAACTGCACTCTTTTCCACAGAGTTGAAATCATTCTGCTTTTTGGCCTCCGTTGTCTGCCCCCAGACCTTCACAAATTGACCTTATTGATTGATTGCTTTTGCTTGGGAAAGCAAAATCCTCACAAACAATTTTTTTTTATTCTTCCTAAAATCCTCAACATTTGCCCCCAAGCATTATAGCCTCAATCCCTAGTTTCACTTATTTAAACCCGTAAAAATTCTCTGAAATCACAGAAGTACATTTAATTATAGGGATATTATTCAAATCCTACACCTACATCCATAGCCGATAATGGCTTGAAGAGATATTATTAATGGAGGATTTTATGTTAAAATCACAGAGGAAATGACAAGGAAGAGAGTGAGTTCAATAACACTCTTTTTACTCTTCACCTACAAACGGACACATTAAAAAAGGGGAAAAAAACACACATACCCCCAATGTTTAGACAAATAGATAAAAATTTTCCTAATATTTTAAAAAAGATAGTTACACCCCATTCATTATAATTTTAATATATAATTACTATTATATCATTCTAACATATAAAAAAATTATTAAATTATCTAATTTATCCATATATTATTAATAAAATTATAAATATATCCTCATTGTCCCATTTCTCTATTTATATTTTTATCAATAACTAATTTTCAAAAAAGACATCTACACACCTAAAAAATGATAAATAAATTATAATCTTAAAAATAAAATTGGTTATTAATACCCAATTTTATTTAAACTTTAAATTTTTATATTTAACAACTCTCCACATGTCAATCATTTAAACCTGTACATTTATAACTAATTTTCTATGTTATTTATTATGGTATTAATAACTAATTTTTATTTTTAAATTTATAATTTATTTACAATTTATTTTTAGGTATGTAGTTGTCTTTTTTAAAAATTGGTTATTGATAGAAAGTTTAAGTAAAGAAATGGGGAAAAGAGGGTATATTTATAATTTTATTAGTAATATATGAACAAATTGGATAGTCTAACAATTTTTGGTTAAGTTGCCATCCCTAAACCCAATGATGAAGCTTTGGATGCCTTCTTCACCATTAAAGCTAAAGCTAATTCTTTGACTAACATCAATAAGACTACGATGATTCCTTTTTCGATGCTCATGGTCATGGAGGCCATTATATTTGATCTTAAAAATTTAGAACCAAAATAAGTGACAAGATCCCTTCAAAATGATGGGCTTCACAAAACTGAAATGTGCATGTCAAAATTTTATTAACTAACTTAATGAAATGAAAATGCCTACTAAGTATAAGTCAACAAGTTAATGTTATCAATTAACTTATATGATTACATGTGAATGAACTTATTATTTGTGGGGAATGCATTTATTGTGTGTATGTTGAAAATGTGCACCAATATAACTAAACATGGTAAATTTTGTCAAAGGGACAACAATTAGCTTGACAAAAAGCAAATTGTGTATTTATTAATAATTAAATGATGGGATCCGGTTGAATTTCTTGTATACGGTTTGCTATAACTTTTGAAAGGAGCATGCGTCGCGTCTTACGTCATTCATTGTTGTGTTGGTTACCTTACACCACAAGTAATTTCCGAGAAATTTATTGCTTTGGACAAAAATAAAATATAAAAATAAAAATCACGATGACTTTTTAATTTGACAAATATTACCTGTCAACAGCTTTCTCTTCATCTTCTTCGTATGCCCTAAAAGATTTTACCAAACACGCCATATGGCACTTCTCCATAGATCCGCAGATCTACCAATTTGAAAGGATCCCAAAACTTTTAGAGCTAATGGAAGACCACCAGCATACTCCAGAACACTTTCAGACAGCTCCACATACTCTCCCACAGGCTGATGGGTTTTAAAAGCTTTCATACTAAGGAGTTGAAGAGCTTCATCGTTATTTAGTACATCAAGGTTCAGAATATGCTCTTCATCCACTTCATGCGCCACCAACAACTGTTTATCTCTCGTTGTCATTAGAATTCTGCTGCCTGGACCGAACCAATCACGCTTCCCAGCTAAACTTTGTAGCTGTTCAACATCAGACACGTGATCGATTATGAGAAGAACTTTTTTCCATCGCAGCCTACTTCCAATTATGTCATGTTTGGAACAACTGCTTGATGTGTTCATAATTTATCTATTATTTTAATGCTTCCATAACTTAATTTTATGTTAAATTATATTTTATTATATTAATTTTTATCTTAATTTTTATATTTTGTCATTGTAGGAATATTGGGAATATTCATGAGAAAAGAAGCTTAAAGAGGAAAGAAATTGAAGTATAATGGAAATAATGTGGAAGAATAAAGGAAGCAAATATTTTGGCATTGTTAGAAAAGGATATTCACGTGGATGGGCTAAAAGGTGACTAGAATTGCTTTTGTTTTATCCTTTTTAGTTAAGGATTCGTGGGGCAGCAAGTGAAGAATTAGTTTTCAAAGAGGAATATGATTCACGTGATGGGCATTGGCTTTGCAAATTGGCCAATCAAATTTTACAAGTTAAGCGTGCATGGGCTTAGAAAGTGGGCTAGGTTATTTTGTTATTTTAAATCCTTTTCATTTAAGGATTTGGAGTGGGCGCAACACTATAAAAGAGAAAGGCAGCCGTGAGTTTTAAAAGGAAAAAACCGAGAGCCAAGAGAATTAAAGAGATAAAGAGGGCAGCCGCAAGTTTTGAGCACTAAACCGAGAGTAGGAGGAATAATTTGGAGCAAGAGGAAGAAGCATAAATTCTTGAGTTTTTCTTTCTCTCTTCTCTATTATCTTGTTTGAATGTTTCCAATTAAATTAATGGATTCTCTTTATATTCCTATGAACTAATTTATTTACTAGGGCTACGATGTAGCCTAACTATGAAGATTTAATTCCATAAATCTATGTTATTTTTAATTAATTATTCCATGATTGAGTGTTCATTATTGTGCTTAATGCTTTAAAATATCTGGCCAATATTTGAATGATTTGAGGATACATAATGAGACCGAGAGGAGATTTATGTATTTTTGCTCTGTGTAATGGATGCCATAAATTGAACGAAAGACAGAGATGTGCCAACGTGATTCGTGCAGTTTTATCTAAGAATTTCCATAGAACTTAATGAATCTTTGCATATTTAAATTCACATAGAGATATAGTGGGTTGATATGTGGAGATATTTTTGATACTACTCGAGAGAGGATATTGAATAAATTAGGAAAATTCACTGTCAACATGGGTAATAAATTTTAATAGCATAGATGGAGGACTAAATTGGATTGGTTATGGTGAAATCGGATGTCCTAGTGTCTTAATCTCTTGGTGATTTCTATTACTGCCTGCGTCTTTATTTAATTTTTAATTAGTTTATTTTATTTTATTTTAATATAAATTCGCTTATTCGATTGTTCAAATACATTAGGGTTAAAATAATTTCGGTAACTAATAGGATATACAATCTCTGTGGGACGATACTCTACTCTTCATTATATTACTTGTGCCGACTAGTACACTTGCTAATTTACGCAACACTGCTTTTAGAAGTCAGCCGCAATGGGGAGACAATGGTGGTGAGAAAGAACATTGAAAGGGATGCATAAGGAAGTAATACAGTTTGCATGTTAAAAAGGAAATTATGAATTTTGTAAAGTACTTGAGCCAATGGCATCCCTGAAGCAATTTTTGCATTTTCTAGCTTTGTCACTGTCTTAAATGCATTCTGCTCCACAGAGTAGTAGGCCTCTGTTCTGTGCACATAAATCTTCTCTTAAAGAAAAACTGTCGTAATATCAGATTCTATAGCACCGCACGATGATTGCTTAATGACGAATCAGTGCCTTTGATCTTGAACAACTGCAAATATTTCAGGTCGAAGAAAAAAAGTAAGATTAATCAGAGATATCAATCAAGAACAGAGCACAAACTAGAAAATCCATATCAGTTTCAAGTGCTATATAATATAGAATAAGCTTAGCTGAGCTACTCAAATAGAAAGAACAGCAGAAGCTGCACGCCGACAGTAAAAATAATAATAATCAGATTGTAATGACCTAATTATTAGTTTATTGTTCACCCGTAGCAATGCAATTGATGTACGGTAGTTGTGTAGGATAAATAGAGTATCTTTCTAAAGTCATACGCTCTTAGTGTCCTTTTGAGACATATAATACTATTTCAAAGCTTACAATGAGATGAATCTAATCTAATATGACTGTACCAAAGAAAAAAATCAATCAAATTGAGATGGCCCAATTAGATTACTGTTTACTCGTATCGATGCTACAATTTATTTATTCAAAAAATGAGAGAGCTTCAAGAAGAGACAATCCTGCAATGAAACAGGCATAATAAGAATATAAAGCAGAGGTTTACTTCAGTCCTTTATTTTTTTTTTCCTTTCTTTAATTTTCAGCTCATGAGAAATCACAAAATTCAAGACTTCAATTTGATCGTGCACGAATGCAATTTTGATTCTTGCAAGACATATTTTGATTCTGACCAAATATTTCACCCTAGTCGAGCATTTTCTTGTGATTTAACCAAAAAAAAAAAACTGCAAGAGAAGATATAGTAAATAAATAAAAAGAAAGCAAATGAAATACCATATGAAAAGAAAATAAATTATTGAAATCGAGATGCATACTTTCACATAAATGCAGAGAATAAGTAACAAGTAGGCTTTGCCCTTCATTCGAGTTGTCTAAATCTTTTAAGAAGTGGCTCTTCAACATCATCACAGCAGCCACTGCCACTGGCTTCGGTTGCCCCAATATTTTCTTCACGGCTTCGCTTTGATGCTGTGGCTACTTCCGAATTTGATCCAACAAAATTGTGATGGAATTCGTTCAGATTATAATAAGTAAAGCGAGTCCATTTCTTTGTTGTTTGGTCAAACTCCTCGACTTCGTGCATATAAACTGGATAGAAACCGCACCTTTTCACCTTCAATCCAGGGCCTGACTGAGGTTTAAATGACAACTCAATATGATCAGATTCAAAATGCCAATTAGTATCATAGCAGCGTTGACGAGACAAATAGAGTAGCCAAAGATGGTCTGACCCACAACGACCAAATTTCTCTTCTAAAATCTACAAAGTAAAAGGTATTAGAACCGACCATTTCGCAGTGCAATTGATGTGTGGGATATGAAAGCCATAATTTGATACCAGTTGAATGTTTAGGGACATGAAAAACGGAGCAAATAGCATATCCCACAACCCTACTCTTATTATGCAAATATGAAGGCCTTCTGATAGTAATTGATGAACCCTCATTCTTATACATGAACCACTTGGGAATTTCGCTTCCTGGAACAACAATGAAGAAAAAATTTCTTTGATCTGACACTTACAGAGTACTTACAGAGTCATCAGCTAACAAACCCAGAAAAGTCAACCAACACTTTTTCTAACCATTTCTTTTGACCAAGACAGCAACGCCAATAACAGCTTTTCCCGCTAAATACAGAAGTCTCAGTTTAAGCGAATACACGCCTGACAACTTTCGAGTTATTACGAGCCAACCTCAGCGAGTTTACAAATCTTTTAAACACAACCCTCAATTTATATTAGTGGATCAGACTCCATTCGCCAGTTCCTATCTTGAGCTTGGCCTGCAATTCCACGTAATATATAACTCGAGATCGATCATCTACATATTTGTCTTTCTTCCTTCCAATGCGTGGCTTTATGAGAAGATTACAGGGGTGCCAAAGCTCAACGAAAGTCGAAAAGCCCAAATTAACTAAGCACAGTAAAATTCAACAAAATTCCAATATCATCAGATGGGAATGGGCCTTGGGGATGCTAAGATGTTGTGACACTACCTGTCAGCGGCTACGAACAATAATTTTTTGCCGAAAATACTTTTGGTCAAATATGTGAAACGATCCTCACATAAAATATAGGTAGTGTTGATAATTTCACTTCATCCATCTCTGAAACTAACACTGGTCATTCAATCTCATTTTCCTCTATAAAGCAATTTAATTTATACAGTTTGTTTAACAATTTAATTTGTACAGTTTATTTAATTTGCAGCATTTTGTCACACTTGGTATTGGTTTAATTTATAATGTTGATAACTAAAACTCAGAAGGCGCTGGAGCTATTCAAGTAAAATCTAAAAAAATTAAGTAAGAACAGCAGAAGCTGCACGCCGACAGTAAAAATAATAATAATCAGATTGCAATGACCTAATTATTAGTTTATTGTTCACTCGTAGCAATGCAATTGATGTACGATAGTTGTGTAGGATAAATAGAGTATCTTTCCAAAGTCATACACTCTTAGTGTCCGTTTGAGACATAATACTATTTCAAAGCTTACAATGAGACGAATCTAATCTAATATGACTGTACCAAAGAAAAAAATCAATCAAATTGAGATGGCCCAATTAGTTTACTGTTTACTCGTATCGATGCTACAATTTATGTATTCAAAAAATGAGAGAGCTTCAAGAAGAGACAATGCTGCAATGAAACAGGAATAATAAGAATATAAAGCAGAGGTTTACTTCAGTCCTTTATTTTTTTTTCCTTTCTTTAATTTTCAGCTCATGAGAAATCACAAAATTCAAAACTTCAATTTGATCGTGCGCGAATGCAATTTTGATTCTTGCAAGACATATTTTGATTCTGACCAACTATTTCACCCTAGTCGAGCATTTTCTTGTGATTTAACCAAAAAAAAAAACTGCAAGAGAAGATATAGTAAATAAATAAAAAGAAAGCAAATGAAATACCATATGAAAAGAAAATAAATTATTGAAATCGAGATGCATACTTTCACATAAACGCAGAGAATAAGTAACAAGTGGCTCTTCAACATCATCACGGCAGCCACTACCACTGGCTTCAGTTGCCCCAATATTTTCTTCACGGCTTCGCTTTGATGCTGTGGCTACTTCCGAATTTGATCCACAAAATTGTGATGGAATTCGTTCAGATTATAAGAAGTAAAACGAGTCCATTTCTTTGTTGTTTGGTCAAACTCCTCGACTTCGTGCATATAAACTGGATGGAAACCGCACCTTTTCACCTTCAATCCAGGACCTGACTGTGGTTTAAATGACAACTCAATATGATCAGATGCAAAATGCCAATTAGTATCATAGCAGCGTTGACGAGACAAATAGAGTAGCCAAAGATGGTCTGATCCACAACGACCAAATTTCTCTCTGAAATCTACAAAGTAAAAGGTATTAGAACCGACCATTTCGCAGTGCAATTGATGTGTGGGATATGAATGCCATAATTTGATACCAGTTGAATGTTTAGGGACATGAAAAGCAGAGCAAATAGCATATCCCACAACCCTACTCTTATTATGCAAATATGAAGGCCTTCTGATAGTAATTGATGAACCCTCATTCTGATACATGAATCACTTGGGAATTTCGCTTCCTGGAACAACAATGAAGAAAAAATTTCTTTGATCTGACACTTCTGCAACCAAAAAATAAAAAATTAAGGAGTCCATAGCATTACTCAATTTTCGGGCATAATTACGGCATAGTTGGAAGACACGGAGTGAGAGACTGACCTTAAGGTACTCTCGTAGCATTGAAAATTCCAGACTGTTGTTTCCGAGCAATTTCAAGTTGCCTATACAATTAATTAATGTGCAGTAGGACTTGTGCAGTTTTAATGCACCTAACAATGTCACCAACGAAGCACGACCATTCACTTTAACTTTCTTTACGTTGGGTGGAATTTGTGGCAGAGATTGGAGCCTTTTACAATCTTCCAATACCAATATTTCAAGCTTAAAAGGACAAGTAATGCTTGCCGGTAGCGAAACAAAATTGTTTCCGCTCATATACAATTTTTTAATGAGTATAGGCTGCCAATACCACTCGGGATTGTTCCTTCCCCTAGATCACAGTAACTGAGATCCAATTTGCTTAAAGAGCACAAACCTGACAGAGAAATCAACCTCAAAGCCCCTAGGTCTGAACTCCTTCGCTTCCAATTGAAGAGAAATTGCAAATGCCATGATGTAGACGACGGTTGTCCACAGCACCCAGGAAAAGATATTGTTTTAATATTCTTCATAAGAAAAATGGAGGATGCAGGTCGTCTTATAGCTGTTCCGCTTATATCAAGTTCTTCTAGACTTTCTATTTGCCCAAGCGTCTCTGGCACATTTTCAAGTTTGGAGCATCCTGAGAGATTTAGAGTTGGAAGAGATTTCAAACCATTTATACCGCTGAGAAGTCTCACTAGATCGTTGCAGTTATTCAAATTTAACAATTGAAGTCCGGTCAAAAGTTCTATAGAAGATGGCACTTCTGAAATGGAAGTTCCATCTAAGAAGAGCTCCGTCAGATCTTTCATACTTCCCCAAATCTCTGGAAACTTCCTAAACTTCGAGCAACCAGAGAGCTTAAGAGTTCTTAGGCATTTCAATCTTGTTAAAGAAATTGGAAGACTCTTGATATTTTTGCAATCTTTCAAATTAAACAAAGTAAGTCCAGTTAGATGTTGAATTGATAATTCCTACTAGCTTCTTAAGCATCTTTGATTTTACACGAATTTGACTTGATATAGCATTGACAATATCGGAAATAAATTTTGACTTGTTCCTGTAGTTTGAAAAGAACAAAGAATGATTGGTGTTGTTAAATTAAAGTTATTATGAACGTGGTAACAAATCAATTCCATATTATGAATAAAATCCAAACCATGCAATATTCACTAGGTCAAATTGAAGTAATGCACGTAACATGTTATTACCTATGGCTAAGTAACACGTTATTATATACTGCTAATCTTTAGGTATGTTCTAGCGAAATATCTACATTCATCTGTACCTATTCATTTGCAAATATACATATATGGAGCTTTTATTTCATTACTGCGCATCATAAGGTAGACATAATAATCAGACGAATTTTAGCTGAAAATAGTATATTAAATGCTGTTTGATTAAACTAATAAACATATTAATCAGAAGAGCTACCTGTACTCCTTTAGTTCCCATCCTGAGATTTTCGCCACCTCTTTCAAAGCTTCTGTCCACTTCTGTACCTTTTCTATACTCTTCTTAAAAACTTCTACATGTTTAGCAAATGCTTCTTGAAAATTTCCGGTTTGATTCCTTACAACTGTTGGTTCCACGTCATAGAAAATTGGGTAAACCATTCGTTGAGCATTTTTGTTTTTGCAATCAAGAATATGAACAAGTTCATCTAAGCAACAAGTGGAGGAAGCATAATTTTTTGAGAAAACAATAATTGCAATTCTTGATGCTTCAATTGCTTTAAGGAGACGAAGAGAAATGGACTCTCCTTCCTCAAGTTCTTCGTCATCCTTGAATACGTAAATTCCTTTCCCATTTAAAGCAGCATATAGATGACTTATGAAGTTTTTACGGGTGTCTGCTTCTCTAAAGCTTAGGAAGACATCATATGTCCAGTGAGAGACATTTTGGTTGCTTATTGAAGTCATTTTATTTGTTCCTGAAAATTTAGAATAAAGTAAGTCTTGCTAGGAACAGTTGATACTTTTAGAATTATAGAGAAAATTCATTCTTATTAATTTCAAATGGCTCTCAAGCCTAATTTAGATAAAATATTCAGTAACATAAAAGTAATCAATCATCATAAATCAAGGATCCATATTAAAAAATAATAATAGTTATAATACTTTTCATATGTGTATGACTATAATGGCCTTGATTAGTGCCATATGTGAATGCCATAATGGTCTTGATTCTTGTCATCCAATTATCACATAATGGGCTTCATTCTTGCCACCTGTGCATGTCGTGATGGTCTTGATCTTTGTCATGTATGCATCACATTACGGATTTCATCCTTGCCGTATACGCATTACATTCATGTAATTCTTATCACCACCCCTTAAGTTGGTGAGGTAAATGTTTTTTTTTTTTGGACTCCCAACTTGTGTAGAATTGTAATCCAAATTACAGATTTCTTGCTGAAAGATGTGATGAAATCTTGTGGCCTTTTTTGTTTTTTTAATGGGCTTCAAACCTAACCTAAAGACCCTCTAAAACTCAACACCAGGAAAGTGGGTGAGAAAATCCGGTTTTGACATTTTTTAAAATAAAAATTCACATATATATCACACCCGCAGTCCACCATGTTTGGAAACCGATCATCGACATGCTAATTAAACACTCACAGATTTTAAGACTCTCAACCCGTTCTGAAATCATAATAACTTTGGAGAATTATAGAGAAAATAGAAATTCTAACTCTTGTTCATTTCAAAGTGCTCCAAAACCTAATTTACACAAAATATTCGATAATATAAAAGTAAGTAATCAATCATCATAAATTAAGGATTCATCTTCCAAATGTATAATTTGTAAATCGTAATGGTTATGATACTTTCTATATGTGTATGACATAATGGACTTGATTATTGCCATATGCGAATGCCATAATGCTCTTGATTTTTGCCATTCATGCATCACATAGTGGACTTCCTCATCCTTGTCATACGTGTGTCACATTATGGACTTCATCCTTGCCATATATGCATTATAGTCATGTGAGTCTTACCGACAACACCATGCAAGCAGCAAGATTCATCCAAAATTATGGGCACTAAAAAAGAGGAAAAAAAAGTGTCATGTAGTATAATTAATTTAGGGTGTGTTTGGCCGTTGGTGCGTCGTATTCTGTTGCATAAGCTCCATTGCATTAAATAAAATTTTCTATTATAATTTTAATATCTTAAACTGTTACTTATAACTAAATTTATTATTTATCTTTCTCAATAAAAATTTTAAAATATTATCAATAAAGTAGTGTTTTTTATATTAGTAAATAATAAAAGTAAAATAAAATATTTTATAGAATGAAATAAATAGTGTGCCAGACAAACCCACATATCGTTTAGAAAGAATTAAGAGGAACATTAAGGGTACAAGTTACATATAAGCAAATACTTTCAAAAAATTCTTTGCGCAAAGATCTTGATTTTCAAGTTAGAGAAAGAATCTGACAGAAACTGAAATTTTGCCTTTCTTTTTTCGCCTACTCCACCTCATCACTTCCACAATAGAGTAATAGACAAACATATATAAATTGTACCTTATTTTTTCTTTTTTTTTTTATTTTGTGCTATGGTGCGAGGGAATTTTATTAATTAAAATTAGTTGACAATAAATTGTACCAAAATATTGTTTAAAGACAACAAATCACTGACATAAAAACTTAATAAGAGAATGCTTCTGATTTGGAAATTAATGATCTTCTTCTTAAACAAAATAAACAGATCCACAGCTTCTTATTTGCTTTCTTTACTCCAAAAAAAAAAATTATGCTTTCTTTACTCCCAAAAAAAATTATACTTAATAAATCCCAAAATGTAATTAGAATTTTTTTTTTTTCAGATGCTGATTGTAGAGTGCGTATGTCGGCCTTTAAGTTCATATAAAATTAACATTCAAGCTTTCTTTCAATATTTAAACATGCAGGATATGCAAATTAATTCTGAAAATAAAAGATAAATATACAAGATAAAACTTACAGCTTATTTGAACACCACTGAAGTATTTTCCCAAAGGAAAGAAGTTAATAAAATGGCGCAACTTCTAGCTAGTTTCTCATCCTCAGATCTGTAGTATGTTTGTATTCCAAAAGCAAGACTTTGTGAAAATTGACTTGCATAATTAAATTACTCGTCATAGACTACTACTCACATAACTAATTATTCATTATAAATTTCCACTTGTTACAATTAATCATTCAAAGAACTGTTAAGAAAAAGGATACTAAGTATCATGGACCGTCCAAATTTTCCAGCCTTTTAACTTGACAAGTTCAAGATGTCCTAGCTTGGCTTGTCTGTAGAATGCTCCATCTCTATCGCATTGCACACTTGTACCTGGTTAGGATGTCTTCAGAATTTGCTAGAGTGTTTTAGCATGCAGCTTGTACATAGAATTCTTTAGGATACTGTAGGCATTGTTAGACATAAGGGCTCTCAACAAGTCATGAGAACTCTCTATACTTAGAATACTCTAGAATAAGGCAAACTTCCTTATAAATAGGGCATGACACTAAGCATTTGCAATAAGTAAGAGCAATAAGTGACTCGAGTGCTTGTAGACAAGCTATCAAAGCCCTCTTGTACATATACTCTTGTGAATAATATACGTTCTCTTTGTCTCAATTGTTCATTTCCTCTTTAGCTCTTCCAAAAGCATCTTAGCTTAACTAGTTATGAAGATCACAGCTTACTTAACAAGTTTTGAGAAAAAATTGTATAAGTATCACACAGGTTTACTATGCAAAATACTCACCCTGTGATACCAAGGTTTCCTTTTCATCATAATACCCACTGGGATTATAAATTAAAAGAACTATCTCCATTTTTTTATAATAAATAGAAATACAATATTAAAATGAATGTGATAATATATATTTTTAAAAATAATTTCAATATTTAAAAATATTTGAATATTTTAAAAATATATTTTATTGAATTAAAGTCAATTTTATAATAAAAAGAAACATAATATTTAAAAACACATTAAAATTTAAATTATTTTCAATAATATGTAAAATAATGGTTTTAATATAATTAATACATGAGATATTTTACTAGTTGTAATTTCTATTTAACGCTAAGATTTATTTAAAATCTTTATAATAAATAAAAATATATTCTAAAATAATATAATAATTAAAAATTTAAAATTATTTTAAATATAAAGAAATATTTTAATACTATTAGTCTATAAGACAAATTATATTACTCATATTTATTTGTATTTATTAAAAAATTTAAAGTCAATTTTCTAATTGCTATATTCAAAGAATTTTATTGTTAAAAATGAATCTTGTTATCCCATTTTGAAAATTGGGGACATCCACAATGATTTCCACAAATCTTGATGGTTTAGCTATCTTTTTCCCTATTAAATATCATAAAATTCTTTAAATAGCATTCAATATCATTTAAAATAATGTGCTCCTTTAGTTTGTTAAATAGTCAACAGAACTGTCATTGGAGCATCTTCCAAAAAATTGTTTATGAAATAGAAATATAAATATAGTAATAAACATGGTGGTGTTGTTTCAAGTTAAATTTTTTTCTTAAAATTTTGATAGACTATTAATTTCAAGCAATCTAATTATAGATATTGAAAGTTAAAGTAAAATTTAATATTGATTCTTCATCCACTATTAGATTTCTTAGAACCAATCTCTCAAGATTTATGTCAAGATTTTAAGTAAAAGTTTTAATTTAAAATATCATAGTCCTGCAAATATATAAACAGGAAAGTCTGGAAAAGCTTTCAAACTACACGACTTTAAAGACTTATAATTTTAAGCCTTTAAAACAATGCGGTTTTAAAATTTTCCCGTACTTTCCTGCACTTTAAAATTTTGGACTGGAACATATAATTATATAGTAGTTTTTTGGTCCGGAATTTTAAAGCGTGGGAAAGTCTGGGAAAGCTTTGAGATCGATTCCGGACTATATTTATAGTAGTTTTTTGGTCAGAAATTTTAAAGTACGGGAAAGTCAGGGAAAATTTTAAAACCATGATGTTTTAAGGTTTCCTACACTTTTCCATACTTTAAAATTCCTGACTGAAATATTTCTTTCTCTCTCTCTCTCTCTCTATATATATATATAACTAAACACGACTACGATTGCATTAGGGGTAAACAAAACCCATTGTTTGTCCTTTACCTAAATGACCGTTGGATAATATCCAACAATTAGAACCAGAGTACTTAGGAATAAGACAGTAAAGAAACTGCTAGGAAATTAATTGCAGCAAATTGGTGGAAAGTTACTAATAACTAATTATACAATATATGCAACAAAGGGCCGTGCAAGTGGGGTTTGGAATCAGATTTATCTAAGAATATAAAATATAGTAAGGGAAAAGGACATTTACACTTCAAATTTTGAAAAAAGGGTCACCAACACTTTCAAGCTTTTGAAAAGAGATATTAAAACTCCATTTTGATCATAATATCCTTTGTCTCTATTATTCTTAAAAAAATTTGTATACTAAATAGAAATATAATATAAAAATAAATATAACAATATATACATTTTAAAATAATTTCAATGTATTTAAAAATATTTTAATATTTTACAACCTATTAGATATATTTACTTATGTTAAAGTAAATTTTATAATAAAGAGAAGCATAATATTAAAATAAATGTGTTAAATTTAAATTATTTTGAATATTAATGTAAAATAATAATTTCAACATTATTAGTATATGAGATTCTTTTTAATTGTTAAATGTATTTAGCGCAAATATTTATTAAAAATCTCTACAATAAAGACAAATATATTATTAATATAAATATAATAATATACATATTTAAATTTATTTAAATATTAAAATATTTTAACATTATTAGTCTACTAGATAGATTACATTATTTATATAGTATTTGTATTTATCAAAAATTTTAAAGTTAATTTTTTAGTTAATATTTTAAAGCATATTACAGTCAAAATAGAGCCTTGAAGTCTTTTTTTTTTTTAACTAGGGGGTCTGCATGATTGTTTCCCCAAACCTTCCAAACCTTGTGGTATAGTTATCCTTTTCCCAAATAATTGGTTAAATATTCTTACAAGATCTATTACTCTTCTAAAATAGATAATGGTTAACACCTTGTCTTTGGTCTTAATTTAATTCGAAAAATCTAAAGACTTTAAAAAAAAATAATTTGATTAAAGGAAACATAGTTTCCCAAAAAAAAAAAAATTAAATTTCCATCTTTGTTATCCACTACTTTAAAGTTTCCATTATTCAGATTTTTTCGGCCTTCCTATGTGAAAGACAATGAAGCAATTAACTACTTACATATCATATCATAGATCTGCGGATTCGCATCAAGTATTCGTCTCCTTTCTTTTTTACATTTTTCCGAATTCAGAGAGAGAAATCTTCTGAACAAATTTGTAATAATTTAAATTACATAATGCTTTGTTTTGCTTACACAAGCTCTACTAGACAGAGCAACATTATTAGTAGGGTTTGAAAATGAACAAGAATCTGTAATCCAGATGAGATGACATTGTCGGTTACAAGAAATGTTTGTACTGCGCCTATCATCGGCTTATATACGACATGTCGGTTGTTGTTGAGAGGAAGCTCGCATGATGAACAGTTAGTGTTGTTTTAAGAATAAGTAACGTACGTGTTTGATCACTTATAATAAACAAAACTAGTGCTCTGTTCTTCGAGACGACATAGGCTAGAACTAGTTGAATCTTTATAATCAGTGTTAAGTGAGGTCTTGGGGGGTCGACATCGATCATCAACTGATCTTGATCCAAGATTTTTCTTACTATTATAAAAGACGGCATCAAGGAGACAACAAGGGAGAGAGCTTTTGTAATGGGCATAAGCTTCTCGAAGCTGCATTCAAGCACATCCACATCTCAAGCAAGTCTCAGGATTGCAGCTCTTTCGATTTAGTCCATCTAGCGCCTCAAGAAGCAGCTCTCACATTTCTGGTAACAGCAGGAAAGTTAGTAACAAGTTCTTTTAATAAGCATAAGTTGCCAATATCAATTGACAATTGGGATTGCCCGCCCTTCCCCTAGACTACAGTTACAGAGATCCAATTTTGTTCTAGTGTTGGGAAAGTTGATGAAATTTTACTTGAATTCCAATTAAATTTGTTCCAAAGAAATCAATGCGAGAATTTCATGTTTTCTAGTCAATTTGACCTTTTCTGCTTGCCAACAGCAGATAATTATAAAGAATGACTACGGTCCAGAGTGGTTTATGGAATCAAAGACACCGTCAATGATAACAAAAGGTTGAATAATCTAAGCACCAAAAGCAAGGAAATTCATTAAGGGTGTCTTCAATGTAAGTACTTAAATAATAATTTAGAGTATTTAATGAAACAAAATATTTTTAAAATGACAGAGAACATGGATCATTTTCTTTCTCTCCTTTCTTATTCTTTAGTAGGTGACGCATCATATCATTTTGTCTCACGTACAAGCACAAAATTTTCAACTATAATTTTAAACCAATGGGCTTCACATCTTTGTCCTAATCGGAAGTTCCAAATAGAAAATTCCTTGGATGAAAAAAAATGTAAAGTTCCATTGAAGAGGCAGAAGTGACAAATTTCAAAGGATTTATTGAAAATCATGAAATTCCTCCCTCAGGTAATCGTATATGAAATTAAACAAAAATGTAAATACAGTCATATTTTATTTATAAATTATGTATGTAAATACTAAGTTATCTTAATAAGACTAATGAAGTGATAAAAATAAATAAATATAACTAGTATCAGGTCAAATACATGATATGATTCTAATTTAAATCAATAATGGCCAAAGAACTCAATCAAAGCCCAACGGAAAAAAAACACATTATTTGAAGCCCAAACTCAACATAGAAAATCCTCTAAACAATGACGTTAAAATCCTCTAAATAATATATTTTTCATTAAATAAGTGAAAAATCATATCGACATATCTTTCAAGTTATAACAATTAATATTTACCAAACACTTTAGTGTTATACCTTTTAAGGTATATGTTAGAAAATTGGTGGTGAAAGCAGACACGCAGCTAAAGTAAAATTGTAATAAATAAAGAACAAGTGTAAAAGAGGATATCAGAAATTACGTGGTTCAGCTTGTAGCCTACGTCCACGGGCGAAAACAGAAGGAAATATTTTACTAGTAAAAAGGAGTTACAAGTATTGTGGTATTTTAGCTCACTTCCCAAAACCCCAATACACCCAAACTCTCAAAATCACTAGAACAAGAGCTTATAAGTTTTAAGCTCACAAAACTCTCTGACAAATTCTCTCAATGGAATTTGATTCAATTGAATCGAATGCTAAATCACTTAGGGAACTCTCCCTTTTATAGCCAACGTTTTGGCCTCCTTTTTTTTTTTCTTTGGTCAAACACGGCACCACTGGTGCCGTGTTTGAATGGATGGCACCGGCCATCTAGATGGCCGGTGCCAAACCTTGACCTTTCACATTCTCCCACTTGGAGATTAGATTGAGAATCAATCAATCTCCACACCATCCTTTCTGCTTCGCCATGATCATGATGCCTACGTTTCTGCTAGGCCACAAGAGGATCTACTCCAGATAAACTTGTCAGCATTTATCGGCTTGGTCAAAACATCTGCTAGGTTCTCCTTCGTATGAATTTTCAGTAAATCCACACTTCCATCTTCCACTACTTCTCGAACGAAATGATACTGAACTCCTATGTGCTTTGTCCTGGAATGAAAGGCTGGATTCCTTGCAATGTGCAAGGCACTCTGACTGTCACAAAACATAGAAATTTTCTCTTGTTTGTGCCCGAACTCCTCCAATAACCTTTGTATCCAAATAGCTTCCTTGCAAGCTTGTGTAGCTGCCATGTATTCTGCTTCTGTTATAGATAAAGCCACAACGGTCTGCAGTTTCGAAACCCAACTTACAACTGCTCCCGCAAGTGTAAACACATAACCAGTATTAGATTTCCTTTTATCAAGGTCTCCTACAAAATCTAAATCCACATAGCCCCTGACAGTAAACTCTGACCCTCCATAACATAATGCAACATCTGATGTTCCTCTGGTGTATCTCAGAATCCTCTTCACAGCTATCCAATGCTCTCCACCAGGATTCGCCATGTATCGACTGACTGCTCCCACTGCTTGTGCAATATCCGGTCTAGTACATATCATAGCGAACATCAAACTTCCCACTGTTGATGCATACGGTACTCAAGACATCTCCTTCCTCTCCGCTTCATTGCTAGGACACATACTTGAGGATAATTTGAAATTAACAGGAAGTGGGGTAGAAATTGACTTACAATTTTGCATGTTGAAGCGCCGCAAGATTTTCTTCAAGTAATTCTTTTGCGAAAGCCAAATCTTCCTGTTATTTCTGTCTCGGTGAATTTGCATCCCTAGAATCTTATTTGCTGGTCCCAAGTCCTTCATTTCAAACTCCCTAGCCAATTGTGCCTTCAATTCTTGGATTCGATCTTTGTTGGGGCCTGCTACCAACATGTCATCCACATACAACAACAAGATAATGAAATCATTATCTTCAAACCTCTTGTAATATGCACAATGGTTTGAACTGAGTCTGTTGTATCCAAGGCTTATAATGAAGGAATCAAATCTCTTATACCAACACCTCGGCGCCTGTTTGAGACCGTATAGAGATTTGTTCAACCTGCAAACCAAGTTCTCCTTTCCTGTTTCTGCAAAACCTTCTGGTTGGAGCATATATAATTCTTCTTCAAGTTCTCCATGAAGAAATTCATTTTTCACATCTAACTGCTCTAGATGTAGGTCAAATGTAGCACACATTGCCATGACTACTCTGACTGTTGTGAGTCGAACCACCGGAGAAAATATCTCGTTGAAGTCAATACCTTCTTTCTGAGCATATCCTTTCACCACCAATCTCGCACGATACCGCTCCACTTGATCATTGCCATCACGTTTGATCTTGTAGACCCATTTGTTGCCAATTGCTTTTCTTCCACGTGGTAGTGGTACAAGTTCCCATGTCTTGTTCTTGTGTAGAGCTTCAATTTCTTCCTGCATTGCTGTCATCCACAAAGTAACATCTGGGCTGTCTAAAGCTTCATGAAAAGTTGAAGGCTCTCCATCCTCTGTTAGAAGACAGTACGCAACGTTGATCTCTGTCACATACTTCGAGTGCCACGTTGGCGGTCGTCTCTCACGAGTTGACCGACGAACTTCTGGAGCCTCGGACTCGATTGGTTCTTGTTCCTCGTGCTCTAGAGCTGCTTCAGAAGAATCTGAATCTTCTGGATTATTTTCCACATATACCGATACAGTCTCTGACTTTTCTTTTACACTGTTATCATCCTCATCTTTCCTCTGTAGTTGATCTTCTAAAAAGATAACATCTCTGCTGATGACGATCTTGTGGGCAGTGGGGTCCCACAGACGATACCCTTTTACTCCATCAGCATACCCCAAAAAGATACATCTTCTAGATTTTGGATCCAGCTTTGTTCTTTCTTGGGCGTTGTACATCACGTACACAGGACATCCAAATGCATGAAGGTAGGAATAATCAGCTGGCTTTCCAGTCCACATCTCCATCGCCGTCTTCAACCCAATAGCTGTAGATGGCGACCGATTTACTATATAACAGGCAGTTTTGGCCGCTTCTACCCAAAATGAATTAGGTAGACCAGCAATCTTCAACATAGCTCTTATTCTTTCTGTAAGAGTTCTATTCATCCACTCTGCTACTCCATTTTGTTGAGGAGTGTATGCAACCGTGAACTGCCTCTGAATACCTTCTTGCTTACAGAAGGCAAGAAACTCACCGTCTGTATATTCTCCACCATTATCCGTCCTCAAGCACTTGATCTTTTTACCAGATTCAAGTTCCACCCGCGCTTTGTATTCTTTAAATACTGGAAATACATCTGACTTTTTCTTAATTGGATACACCCAACATCTTCTGGAATAATCATCAATGAAAGTCACCATGTACTTTGCACCTCCCATAGATATATCCGGTGATTCCCAAACATCAGAATGAATCAAGTCTAGAATGCATTTACTTCTAGCAATAGATCTACTAAACTTTAATCTATGCTGCTTACTAATAACACAATGCTCGCAAAATGGTAAACTTACCGATTTGAGCCCTGGAAGCAATTTTCACTCAGAGAGAATCTTCAAGCCTTGTTCTGACATGTGGCCAAGTTTGAGATGCCACATCATTGTTGACTCTTCTCCATTTGATGCGACACACGCATCAGCCTCCTGTAGTGTTTCTCCTTTAAGCATGAATAGATTAGCACCGATCTTTTTTGCCTTCATCAATACAAGCGCGCCTTTAACGATCTTCATAATTCCATTCTCCATATGAGTTTTGTACCCATGACTATCCATTTGTCCCAAAGACAATATATTCTTCTTCAGACCATTGACATGTCGTACCTCCCCAATTGTGCGAATTGTACCATCAAACATTTTTATTTTGATAGTACCAATACCAGCGATCTCCAAGGCATGATCATTACCCATATATACAGATCCTCCTGAGATAGGTTCATATGTATGGAACCATTCTCTCCGAGAGGTCATGTGCCAGGTAGCTCCTGAGTCTATAAGCCAGACATCAGATAGTCATTTTCTGCCTTCTGAAACAGTTGTTGCCTCGCTGTAGAGAATTTCGCCATCATCTGAGGTACTTGCTACACACCCCTGAGCATTTGATGACTCAGGTTCTTTGCCCTCTTTTCTCTTACTCCAACACTCTTTCTTGACGTGCCCTTTCTTGCCACAGTTGTAGCATTTCACATTCTTCTTACTTCTGGATTTTGATCTACCATGATTTTGACTCCCACTGGGGCCACGTTCCGTTGATCTCCCTCTCGTCACCGATAGTGCCTCCGCCTGCTGCGAACTTGCTTGTCTGTTTTCCTTATTTTTCCGCCTGCTCTCCTCATTTAATACGGAGGTTGCAACATCGTCGAAAACTAGACTATCCACTGGATTGTTGTTCGTCAGGTTGATGATGAGTTGATCATACGAATCTGGTAGACTTTGAAGTAGAAGCTCTGCACGTTCATTTTCCTCTATATTATGACCCAACGTTGTGAGTTGAGAAAATAGAGTCTTCAAGGTGTTGATGTGGTCGGTCACCATTGTGGATTCCGCCATTCGAAGAGTATAGAGTTTTCTCTTCAAGAAGATTTTGTTGTGTAGTGACTTGGCCTCGTACAATTTTGTAAGAGTATCCCATATTTCCTTCGCCGTGTTTTTCTCTGCCACACTGGATAATACTCCATCTACAAGTGCCAAGTGTAGATCAGAAATGGCGTTGCCGTCTACCTCGTTCCACTTGTCATCAGTTATCTCCATGGGCCTTTCTCCAATTGCTGCCAAGCAATTATTTTTCCTCAATACAGCTTTCATCTTCATTTTCCACAATGAAAAATTATTTCCGTTAAATTTTTCAATTTCATACTTTGCCACCATTTTGTTGATAAATATCGCACACAAGCTAGTGTACCACCTTGAATAGTTGTGAGTATGTGTGAGTATGTGTGAGAAGGTACACCAGGAAAGTTCCCAGGAAAGACTGGAGGGGTCACTATGGTCCCACTTAAAACCCAGACTCCTTAAGCTCTTATCGCCTTTGTGACAGAACTTTCCTAGACATGTACAAAAAACCACACAGTTACTTTACTCACACCACTATCCCCTGCTTTGCACCGCCAAATTCTTGGGTCACTCCCACCGTTTCTTGTGAATAGTACCGTATATGTGAACAGTACCGTATATGCGAATAGTGCCATATACGTGAATAGTACCATATAAGCGAACAGTACCACTCCTACCGTTTCACGTGAATAGTACCGTATAAGTGAATAGTAACGTATACATGAACAGTATCGTATACGTCAGTACCCCTTACGTGAACAGTACCTGACTCCAAAAATACAACCAATAGCTCTGATACCACTGTTAGAAAATTGGTGGTGAAAGCAGACACGCAGCTAAAGTAAAATTGTAATAAATAAAGAACAAGTGTAAAAGAGGATACCAGAAATTACGTGGTTCAGCTTGTAGCCTACGTCCACGGGCGAAAACAGAAGGAAATATTTTACTAGTAAAAAGGAGTTACAAGTATTGTGGTATTTTAGCTCACTTCCCAAAACCCCAATACACCCAAACTCTCAAAATCACTAGACCAAGAGCTTATAAGTTTTAAGCTCACAAAACTCTCTGACAAATTCTCTCAATGGAATTTGATTCAATTGAATCGAATGCTAAATCACTTAGGGAACTCTCCCTTTTATAGCCAACGTTTTGGCCTCCTTTTTTTTTTTTTCTTTGGTCAAACACGGCACCACTGGTGCCGTGTTTGAATGGATGGCACCGGGCATCTAGATGGCCGGTGCCAAACCTTGACCTTTCACAGTATAGCTATCCACCCTCAATTCTAAACACACCATTAATTCGGTCATTTAATTTTTAGCACATGAGAAATCACAAAACTTAAAGCTTCAATCTGATCGAGCAAGAATGCAATTTTCATTCACGAAAGGCACATTCTGATTCTGACCAACTCTTTGATCAAGCAGGCGCATTTTCTAGTAATTTAACGTGAAAATAAATGGCAATTAAGAAAGTAAATGAAATACCATATGCGTACTTACACATAAATTCAGAGAAAATAATATCCACCAGGCTTTGCCCTTCATTCGAGTTGTGTAAATATATTAGGTTGTGGTTCCTCATCGTAATCATCACAGCAGCCACTTCCACTGGCTTCAGCCACTTTCATATCTGATCCAACAAAATCGTGATGGAAATCATTCAGACTATAAGAAATAAAGCGAGTCCATTGCTTTGCTGTTTGGCCGAACTCCTCAACTTGGCGCATATAAAGTGGATGGAAGCCACAGCTCTTCACCGTCAATATAGAATTTGACCCAGCCTGTCCCAGTTTCTCTCTAATATCAATAAATGACAGCTCTTCACCATCAAGAATTCATGTCTGATTTTTAATTTTGACTTCAATTGTATCAAAATTTATAATTTTTTACCAAAAATTAATAATAGAAGGAAACGACAGTGAAATCAAAACCTCCACTCGCCGTTGCGTTAAAGAAACCCTAATCGTTGCAATCATTTGCTGTTTCGCTCAAGGCTAGTGAAGTTGTGCCGCTCGCTCTCCGAAGAAAACACTTTCTATTGTTCAAATTTCAATCCTGTCAGTCGACCAGGTAAGTCACTCGCTGTTGCTGTTCATTGGTTAGTGAAGGTTTTCGTTTTGATTTTTGATTTTTGATTTTGAAATTAAAAAATATTAATTTTTGTTTAGATTGGTACTGCATATATATTGGGGGAATTTGATTTTATTTTAATGGTGTTTTGTAGTTGGTCGATACTTTTATTGTGCAAATTTATAGTTACTTTTGTTGGTTTTAACATGCAATGTTGGAAAGCGATGATTCAATGCAAATTTCCAGGTTTCGTTTAGAATGATTTAGGGGTTTGGTATTCATTTTATCTAGTTAAGCAACTTAATTGGAGAGAAGTTTAATTATTTGTAATGCTATTAGTGCATGCTTAAGATTGAGGAAAGCCTGATCATTTCTCTTAATTTGTGCTGATAATTAAGATAAAAAATATTAATGCATGTATGTATGATCAGTACCTTTATTGTGTGTGTAATAATAATAGTAATAATAATAATAATATCCTCAACACACTTGCTGGCCATTTTTCCTGCGTCCGTACCTTCTTGGATGACAAATCTTTTAAAACTGATTTTGGTCTTTACATCATCTAGTATTTATTAAGCTCCCTTGATTGGAAATATGAAAATGTTGTGCTGAATCAGAAAGTTGATCCTGTTGTTTACCAGGACCCTTGCCTTCGAATAAGACTTTCATTTTCTTTAAAGCAGGTACTATCTGCATTCTTTTACTCCTGAATTTAATAACTAAAATCTTGTATTAGATCAGTACTATCTGAGTGTATCTGACTGCTTAGGGTATGACTTTGGATACTTAAGAGATAACAACAAAAAAAATATATATATAACCAGGTAGGAAATTGATAGTAATGAAGCACAAATTGACTTATGGATCCCGAGGATGCATGTCCTGTTTTATACTGCATGCTTTTTCTTGATTGGAAGTAATAAATTTGGACTAGTATGTCTTTGTGAGACTTACTTAACCCACATGTGTGAGATAGTTACAAGCTGTAGTTGATAATAAAGCTGTGAAGTAGATTTTCTGATTACCAGTGAATTCAAATGGTAAGACATAAACGGGCTGTGCAAGAGATTGTGGTTCTAATCCCACATTTTTTAAGTAGCACTAATGTATTGGTTTAAAGAAACTTTTTCTGGGTGCTTTTAGTTAATAAATAACTAGTAAGGTTTAAAGAAAAGAAAAAAAAAATGTTTATATACATGATATATGTATGTTTCAATATTTTATTTTACCTCCTCTGCTTTAGAAGCACTCAAAATGAACTATGAGACAGTAACTTCTGATGACCCTGAGGGTCTAACCATCTTTCTTACTGAACTATTAACTAGATCAAATAAATCCAACTAGGAATACAACTATTCGTACTTAAATATGATATATGTAAGAGGCAGGCCATACCAATTTGGGCCTATTCAAATGGTGCCAAGGCAACAGTAAATGACCAGAGTTTGTCCCTACCTGCTTCAAGTGTGGAAACAATCATAATTTCTTTAATCTTTTTTAATGCCTTACCTCAGAGAATGGAAAAAATGGGTCTTGCCTTATTTTTCACTAAATATTTTCATATTTTATTATTTACTTGTATCTTTTTCTTTTTTGAAGACATTGTTATTATTATTCCCATGAATAAATGCTTATTTTTCACTTAATATTTTCAATTGATGGAATGGGGTACGTTTTACTTGGCTTTGATGCTGCTGGAAAAGAACTACACTTTGCATGGCTGTGGTGCTGGATATTGCTGAACGCTGAGTACATTACTTTGGTTTTGGATTGGCCTTTGTTGGCTATTGGCTTGACTTTGAAATATTGATTTAACTAATGTATTGTAAAATTTGAATTGTATGTTTTCGAAATTTAGTAGTACTGGATTTTTTATGGATAATAAAGGTCAATAATTTAGTTCATTGGTTTTGGATTCGATTGCATTTATTAATTTATTTTCTTTCATATAAATTTTGTAATTTAAATTTTAAATTGGGGAAGACAAAATTGTATAATTTTTTTATTTTTAAATTAATAAATAAAATAATAATCAATTTTTTAAAAAAAAACTGTGATAGCAAATAGAAGTCACAACATGTGGCACACAACTTTTATCCAAAAATAATAATTACGACTTTAACTTCATAAGTTTAAGATTTTTCAGCCCAAATTTCTAGAATTCCAAAAATATAAGAAATCAAACATTTTAGTAATAAAATCAATGCTATTCCGTAACCGCATTGCCTGGTGGGCCTTACTCCATTTTGAGAGCTCTTCGCAGACTCCAGAGGTCTCGGTCTCCACTTCGCCTTTGGATATAATAAAAAAACAAATAACATGCTCGGTTGAACTGTCCTGCATCTGGAAAAAATTCACTCAGATGATCAAGAAACCAAGTCCATTGGTTTGTTGTTTGGTCGAAATCCTCCCCTTGGTTTTCATCCAGATAATCAATTAACCGATCCCGTACATTGTTGAGCTGAGATTGATTTTGACACAATTCATGCAGATGATCAATAAACCGAGACCAAACGCTTCCATTCAGATTATAATCAAATAGACCGAGTCCATAGGTTTGTTGCATGGTCGAACTTCGCCACTTCGCGCTTATAAACTGGATGGAAACCACACCTCTTCACCTCCAATCCTGGGCCTGAATCAGACTGAAATGACAACACAAAATCCTGAGATTCAAAATTCCATTTGCGCAAATAGCCTTCTTCACGAGACAAATATAAAAGCCAAATATGGTCTGACCCCGCTTGACCGAACTTTTCCCTAAAATCAATATAACTACTGATATAAGAATCTTTCTTATGGCAGCTCAACTGATGTGTAGGGTATGAGCGCAAACTTTTGATACCAGGTGAATGTTTATGGACATTAAAAACACAGCAAATACCATATCCCATCACATCATTCCTTTTATGCCAAAATAAAGGCGTTGTGACTGCTATTGAAGAACCTTCATTCTGGTACCTAAAACACATTGGAATTTCACTTCTTGGAACAACAATGCTTAAATGAGGTATTGGTTTCGACACTTCCTGCAACTTAGAAAAGCACAAAAACATAAAAAATAAAGGTCCATGTCAAAGCATAATTTTTAGGCATAATCTTTGGCACAACTGGGAGACAGTGAGAGACAGACCTCAAGGTTCTCTTTTAGCACTGACAATGCCGAATTATTGTTGTTGAGCAATTTTGTGCAGTCCATACAACTAATTACTGTGTAAATCGACTTGCATAATTTCAATGCATGTGATAATGTTCCCAAAGAAGCACAACCATTTACCCGAACTAGCTCTATATTGGATGGAAGTTGTGGCAGAGATTGAAGCCTCTTGCATTCCTCCAATTCTATAATCCAAAGATTAGAAAGACGGTTAATGCTTGCTGGTAGCGAAGAAAACCTGTTTTTACTTAAATACAACTCTTTTAATGAGCATATGCTCCTTCCCCTAGATTACAGTCACTGATATCCAATTTTGTTAAAGAGCACAAACCTAAAAGAGAAGTCAACCTCAAAGCTACAGTATGTGAACTCCTCATTTTCATCGAATTGGTGGGGAAAGGAAAATACAGTGATGATGATGATTGTGGTAATTTGCTTCCAAGAAAAGAGAGTGCTTGATAATTCTGCACAGAAAAAATGGACGACACTGGGTTCCGTAAAGCAGTTCCACTTGAATCAGGCCCCTCCAAACTTTATACCCTGTCAAAACTCTCTAGCACATTTTTAGATTTGAAGCAGCCAAAGAGATTCAGGGTTCTAAGATATGTTAAACCATCCATAGAACTTGGAAGTCCCACAAGATTTGTGCAGTTTTCCAAATTCAACAAAATGAGTCCAGTCAAAAGTTGAATTGATGATGGCAGTACAAGTTCCGGAAACTTCTTCAGCTTCGAGTAACCAGAAAGTACAAGTTTTCTTATACGTATTGTGGCAATCTTATTCCGAAGAGTTGTAGATTTGTGCAATCTTCTAGATTCAGTGAAATAAGGTTCTTGTGAAGCATTAATGATGGGTGAATATCACACAATCTTGTACATCCTCTAAGATCCATCTCCTCTAAATTTGGCAACCCAGTTAAGTCTGGTGTTCCGATCAGGTCCTTGGAATGGCAAAGTCTCACGATTTTCAACTTGCTCAAAGGCTGTTCAAAAACAAAATCTCAACAATTGTTCAAGGCACGAATCATAATACCATCAACACTTATTAACTGAAAGGATATAAACAAATCTTACTTTGATTCCACTCCAAATTCGTTCCATGCGGCTATACCACATGTTAAGTTCAAAAATTTTTTCAGGTTGAAAATTTGATGGCAAGGATTTGGAAGGATATCCATGCCATTCAAGATACCGTAATTCATTAGGGAGAAATTCAAGGCCTTCAGGAAGTTGCACATTACCAATTGTCAGCATCCTTAAGTTAGTCATGTTCAAAAATGCTTTAGCACTTGCACTCAAATGTGCATCATTATCTCGAGAAGAGTAATCAAGTTGTATGCCTTCAACTACTGCAGTCCCCTAAAAGTTATAAGCAAAGAATTATGTGAAGAAACAATTTGAAGACCATTAAATCTTAGGACATGTTTTTGGCTTAGTTGCTTACCGTGTTTTTTGTCAACGCATTATGTACATCTTCTTCTTTCCACAATCTGCTACGTTTCCCGGGCTCTTTAGGGGACTGTCTTTTAACAATTTGTTGACCCATTTGTTGCAACAAATCATGCATCCGTAATCTATTGCCATTAGAAATTTCTATGAGCGATTTGTCAATAAGAACCCTTATTCCAATAACTGCATCAAAATCACAGTAATCAAGAATTTTTGTTACATAATCTCTATTCTCCCCTCGATAAAAACATGCTATGTCGAGGAATATTTTCTTCTCTGTTTCTCTAAGCCCATCAAAACTTATTTTAAGTGCATCCAAAATTTCATTTTCTGATTCTCTTTCAAGTCTCTTTAGTGCACTTTCCCATTCTTTTGTTGATTTACCATACAAAAGGGATCCCAAAACTTTGAGAGCCAACGGAAGACCACCAGAGTATTTTACAACATATTTAGAAAGCTGTTCATATTCTTTCCAAGGCTGATTGGTTTTAAAGGCTTGTTTACAAAAGAGTTGAAGAGCTTCATCTTCATGTAGTACCTTGAGCTTATGTACTTCATCTATTCCATGTGTCATCAACAAATGCTCATCTCTTGATGTTATATGATCCTACTGCCTGGACCAAACCATTCGTGCTTTCCAGCTAAACTTTCCAATTGCTTTAAATCAAATGCATCATCGATAATCAGAAGAACCTTTCTGTACCGCAGCCTACTTCCTATCATCTTGAGACCATCATAAACATTCCATGTGCTACCATCTGGAAGATTTAGTAATTCGGAAAGGAGTTGCTTTTGTAAACAGATCAGATCGCCTTTTTCTGAAATTTCTCTAACATTGGCAAGAAAACTACTTGCTTCAAATTCATGAGAGCTCAAGTCATAAACAACTCTTGCAAGAGGTGTCTTACCTATACCTCCCATACCACAGATCCCAATCATACGGACACCATAAGGCTCTTTATCCATAAAAAACCTGAGTGTATTCAAGCATGAATCCATTCCTACTAGATCCTTAAAAATCTCAGATTTTGCAGGAATTTTACTTGACATCTCCAGGAAATCCTTGACAATATCCACAATAAATTCTGATTCATTCCTGCAGATTGGAAGAACAAGAAAAGATTGGTGTTGTTGAATTAAAATTAGTGTGAACATGGTATCAAATCAATCCCGTAATATGTAGTATCCATACAGTGCTATATTCATTCATTCCAATTAAAGCCATTAAATGTGTTGATTAATCTATCTGTTCTCTTGTGCTTCTTCAGTCGCAGATATTCATTTTCAAAGCTATTATTTCAATTACATCATATGTATTAATAATTTCTCCTTACAATTCATTCTATGGCCTGCCTCTGTTTTTAATGTCTAAAAGCTCAAGAAATTCTGCAATTTATTTGTTCCTCCGCATCATTCATGCAACAATGAATAATCAAATCTTGTCATGTATATTTTTATTTGAAAAATGGCAAACATGTTATTTGTCGGAACAACTAATTGAATACATAAACACTGTGTTTCTGGTATAAACTTTTGTTAAAGACATGTATACACATACATATACTATCAAGGCATTTTAAAACATGAAATTAACTGCCTCAGTGACTCTTTAAAGTATATTAAATCAAATAATACATACTCGTGAAAGGATATTTCGATCTGCTCATTAGCGACGACTCATGCAGAACAAAAAAAATAAGAAACCTTGGTCTTAGAAAATTAATGTTTGAGAACAAGAACAATTACCTGTCCTTCAATTCCCTTCCAGAGACATTAGCCGCCTTTTTCAAAGCATCTCTCCACTTTTGCACCTTTTCTATATTCATCCTGAAAGTTTCTTCACGTTTAGAGAAAGCTTCTCCAAAACTTGCTGTCTGTTTCCTTACCACAGTCGGTTCGACATCATAGAAAATTAGAAAGATCATACGTTGATGACCATTTGTTCTCTCCAATTGAACAATTTTAACGAGTTCATCCGAGCACCAAGTCGAGTAAGCATAATTTCTTGAGAAAACAATAATTGATATTCTGGATTCTTCAATTGCTTTCAAAAGTACAGGTGAAATGGATTTTCCTCTATCAAGTCCTTTATCATCTCTGAATACAATGATTCCTCTTTGATCCAAAGCAGCATACAAATGATCCGTGAAATTTTTGCTAGTGTCTTCACCTCTAAAGCTCAAGAAGACATCATATTTCCAATGGGAGCCTTTTTTGATGTTCATGGAAGCCATTATATTTGTTCTTGAATATTTACATCGGAATAGTTTATCACTTCCTGCTGAAGATGTGGAACATTATGCCAACCAATTATATGTTTAAAAAAATAAATAAAAAATAAAGATTGGATCGAAAATCATGGGCTTGACAAAAATGAATTGTGAATGTCAAAGCTGAAAATAGAAAGTCAATTAGTTAATGCGATCACTTGAATTACAATTACATATGAGCTAAATTACTACTTTTAGGTCGCTTAATCCAAGAGGTATATCATGTTATTCTTTCTTTACCAGAAAGAAAAATTCATATTAAAGAAATTCCAAGATGTAGTGAAAAATTAATTTTTCAGACGCTGACTGGAGAATGAATATGCCGACCTCTATTTAAGCAAGACTTTGATTAGAGCCTCTAAGAGAACGTACAGAGTATCTTGAGCAAGCATCTAAAACAAAATTTAACAGTCAAGATTTCTTTCATCCTGGATATGCTAATTAATTCTGAAAATAAAATAGGAATTTGTATAAAAGATAAAACGTACAGCTTTGAGTGTTTTGAAGGCAGCTACTTATGATTGAATTCCTGTGAAGTAATTGATTTAAAGAAGTTGATCAGGCGAATATATCTTTCAAAGAAAAGCAGAGGATTTTTAGTTTGGAAAATAAGGAATCACAGAACTAGAAAAGCAAGTCTTGGTCAAAATAAATAATAATAATAATAATAATAACAAAAACAACAACAATCAGCAAGGAGATGGGTTACGGACGTGACAGAACCAACGTGACAGACCCGACGAATCTGACCAGCGACGAGTGACAGAGATGGGCTGCAATCGGCGAGGAATCCAACCGGTGACGAGCTACTGAACCGACGAATTCGACTGGTGATGAGCGATGGAGATGGGCTGAAATTGGCGTCGAATCCTTTTGGTGACGTGCTGCTCAACCAGAGAAGGTGCTGCAGACGATCGTTTCTTTGGCGATGTAATTTACATTAGTTGTAAGATAGTGTTTGTCATAATAGAAATAATTTTTGTCGTTTGGGGAATAGGGTTTTGATGCCCAACCCCAATCAAAATCGCAGTAATCAAACTTTATTTTGCGTGGGTCTCATGCACCTTATTCCCATTTGCACCAGCAGTTAAACAAATAAATAACTTATTCATTCCCTTGATCCACATTTTACTCTCCAATTGATGATTTTATCTTTAGTTATGGATTATTATAGTTGTTTAATGAGTTTAGTAATTTGTTGAGAATAATGAAGTTTAATGATTTAGTGAGTAGTGAGGTTTAATTATTTTGTAACAGTGGTATTGGTTTGATAATTTGTTTAAAGTGACGAGGGCTGTTTGTCTAAAAAACTTATGTTTGATTATTATAATAGAAAAAATTTAGAGGAATCAATTTTAAAGAACTCAAAAATTTTGAAGCTATTTGTATAAATTTCTCCAACTTTAAAGGGCTGCCTGGTTGCATTACTATCTTAATTATTAATTGTTAAGTACATATATGAAATATTAGTTATTACTATTGTTACTAAATTAAAATTTAAAACCTAGCCAAACTTATGTTTAAAAAAAAAACACATTACTAAATATAATCATGCTAATCCATTTTAATCCAATCTAATATGCATTCCCCAGTCCGTTTCCTCAGCACTCCCCATAGTTGGTTCAAGGGGCTGAGCCACGCATGACAGCTAGGTGTCACGGGATAAGTATTTTGCGCAGCTAACCCGTGAGGCACTTAGACAACTTTGCCGAATGTTGCTAAGTAAGCCTAGAGCTTCTCGAACTAGAGAAGAGAGCAATGGAGCCGAATAAGAAACTTGTGTTGCAAAAAGAGAGATTACAATGCTTGAGTTGCTTACAAAGCTTGTTGTTGTGTTTTTTGGATGCAAATGCCTAATGCCATCCCATATTTATAGGGGAGGCTTGCCAAGCTCTAGAGATTCTAGAGAATTCTACAATGTGCCTAGAATTCTAGATATTTACATGTGCTGGAAATGTATGGAGTATTCTAGAATATTTACAAGCTCATTTGTGCTAGAGTTGCCTAGAACTTTCTGGAATTGGGCCAAGCTAGCACTCTTGGCCTCGTGTTGGCTCTCTAGCCCGAAATTATGGGCAATTGGGCTAGCGAATTGGGCGGTCCGCAACATCCTCCCCCACCTATGCTCACGGCGTCCTCGTCGCGTTCTCATGCTTGAAATTCTGGATGTGCTCAGCGAATTTTCACAAGTCATCTTCACGTTCCCAAGTGGCTTCGCTCTCGGGGAGGTTTTTCCACTTCGCCAAGTATTTGCTATATGCTGGCACGCCCCTCCTTGAAACCACTCGGTCCGCAATGATGTAGTCCACATCTTTGTCGAACGCGGTGACAACGGCAGTTGGTGCGCGCCTTGATTCTCTGTGACTTGTTCTCCCATGTCTTCGTGATATGGCTTGAGAAGGCTCACATGGAAGACCGGATGGATCTTGAGTCTTGGCGGAAGTTGGAGTTGATACGAGACGTTGCCCACACGTCGAACAACTCGGAAGGGTCCCTCCTAGCGCCTCACTAACCCCTTGTGGACTTTCCGCAGCGTCTTGAATTGTTGAGGTAGGAGCTTGATCATGACTCGATCACCTTCCTTGTACTCAACATGCCGTCTCCTTGTATCCGCCCATTTCTTCATTTTCCTCGTGGCTTTGTCGAGGTAGGCTCGCGTGATGTCTGCTTCCTCATGCCATTCGCGGGCGAGCTTATGTGCCGCGGGGATTTCCCTCCGTAAGTTGAGGCTATGGCGTTGGGGGTCAAGGGCTGGAATCCCATGATGATCTCGAACGGACTCTTTCCCGTAGCCTCACTTCATTGCAAGTTATAAGAAAATTAGGCGATGTCGAGTAGCTTCGCCCAATCCCGCTGATGAGCGCTCACATAATGCCTCAAGTACATCTCGAGGAGGCCATTAATGCGCTCGGTCTACCCATCCGTTTGTGGGTGGAAGCTTGTCGAGAACTTGAGATCAGTCCCCAACATCTTGAAGAGTTCTGTCTAAAAGCGTCCAGTGAACCGAGGGTCTCGGTCGCTCACAATGCTCCTTGGAACTCCCCAAAGCTTCACAATGTGCTTGACGAATAGGCGGGCTACCTCGCCCGCTTTGGAATCGACTGGTGCGGCAATGAATGTGGCATACTTGCTGTATCGGTCGACAATGACCAAAATGCTTCCGCAACCTTCGGACTTGGGCAGCGATGTGATGAAGTTCATGGAGACACTTTCCCATGGCCTTGTTGCTAGTGGTAGCGGCTCCAATAATCCTGCGGGAAGTTGATGATCCACCTTGTCTTGTTGGCACACAAAACAAGTTTGCACATATGCCTCAATGTCGTCCCTCATGTGCGGCCAAAAATATGAGGCTTGGACTAGTGCGGTGGTGCGCTCGATTCCTGGGTGACCAGCCCACTTGGAGCCGTGGCATTCCTTGATAACTTTCTTTCGTAAGTTTCCCTCCTTGGCTCGAACAACCGATCTCCCTTGGTGAGGAGGATGCCTTCTTCTTGCCAAAAGCGCATTGTCTTTCCCTCGTGCACCTTCTTCAGCAAATCCTTTGCTAGCGGATCTTGTTAGAGGCCTTCCTTGATGCGCGAGACAAGGTCGGACTTTGGTTGGCTCATGCTAAGTGTCGCCAATTCTGCCTTGCAGCTTAGAGCGTCTGCAACAACATTGGCTTCCCCCGGTTTGTACTCAAGCTGATAGTCGAATTCCGCTAGGAAAGCTTGCCACCGTGCTTGCTTCGGACTCAACTTCTTTTGCGTTTGGAAGTAGCTTGTCGCCACATTATCCGTCATGATTGTGAAGTGTGAGCCAAGCAAGTAATGTCGCCACACTCTTAGGCAATGGATGATGGCTGTCATCTCCTTTTCTTGCACCGTGTAGCGGCGCTCCGTATCGTTTAGCTTTCGACTCTCAAACGCTATAGGGTGGCCTTCTTGCATGAGGACTCCTCCTATGGCGAAATCCGAGGCATCCGTCTAGACTTCGAAAGGCTTTGTGTGATCCGGAAGAGTGAGGACGGGTTCCTCCGAAATTGCCTTCTTCAACTCCTCGAATGCGCGTTGGCACTTTTCGGACCAATGCCACGTTCTGTTTTTCTTGAGCATATCCGTCAAGGGTGCCGCCTTGGCCGAATAACCCTTGATGAAGCGGCGGTAGTAGTTCACCAATCCAAGGAATGAGCAAAGCTCGGACACTTTCGAGGGAGGTTCCCATTCGAGGATGGCCTTTACTTTAGTGTTCTCCATCATGATCTTCCCACCCGCAATCTTGTGGCCAAGGAACTCCACTTCTTATTGGGCAAACGAGCATTTCTCTAACTTGAGGAAGAGCTCGTTGTCTCGAAGTACTTGGAGGACTTGTCGCAAATGTTGGGCATGATCCTCGAGTGTGGTGCTATACACCACGATGTCATCCAAGTACACGATCACAAAGCAGTCGAGAAATGGTTGGAGTACCTTGTTCATAAGTGTGCAAAATGTGGCGGGTGCATTAGTAAGGCCAAAAGGCATCACAAGAAATTCGAAAGACCTATACCTTGTAGTGCACGCTGTTTTTGGTTCGTCTCCCTTGGTGCTGCGCACTTGGTAGTACCCGGAGTGCAAGTCAAGTTTGGTGAAGTACCGCGCTTTGCCAAGTTGGTCGAACAAGTCCACGATCAAGGGAATCAGATACTTGTTCTTGATGGTGATCTTGTTGAGCTCTCTATAGTCGATGCACATCCTTAGCGATCCATCCTTTTTCTTTTGGAAGAGGACCGGTGCACCAAATGGGGCCTTTGAGGGGCGAATGTATCCTGCGTCCAGCAAGTCGTTGAGTTGTCTCCGCAACTCCTCAAGTTCTGGTGGTGCCATGTGGTAGGGCGCCAAGGTTGGTGGCTTCGTGCCTTGTTCCAGCTCAATCGCATGATCTACCTCTCGTCGAGGTGGGAGCTTCTTTGGAAGTTCTGGAGGCATTACGTCCTTGTACTCATTAAGGACGGCTTGAATTTGTGGAGGGACTTGGCTTGGCGACGTTCCGCTATTTCCTTGCTCGTTTAGTTCCCGAATGGAGACCAAGAACCTTGGGTCCTTCTTGAAAGCCCTTTTGAATTGCATGGAGGAGAGTGTTTTCTCTTCGGACTTGCCTCGCTCCGCGGATACCATGCATGCTTTGCTCCCGTCAAGGATGCTTAGGGAGTTTGTAGCGGGCAACGGGAAGGCATGGACTTGATCGAAGAATTCCATGCCGAGGACCATCTTGAAGTCATCTATGGGCGCGATGGAGAAATCAAGCTTTCCACTCCATGTACCGAGTGTTAAATGTACGCCTTGTGCAATTCCCGCAATTGGCTTGGCGGGTGAGTTTACTGCCTTCATTATACCTCCTTCCTTGGTGGCCTTGAGGCCTAGGCGTTTGGCCTCGTCTACGGACACAAAGTTGTGCGTCGCTCCCGTATCTAGCAGCGCACGAACGGACTGGCCATTTATCTTCACGCTTACATACATGAGCCCTTTCTTGATGAGTGTGGGCTGTTGGCGATTGAGTGCGTCGAGGCGTTGGAGAGAACCCATGCTGAGTTGGGGTTCCCCTGAGGACATTGTAGGGGTGCTCTTTAGTTGGGCAGTAAGAGCGTTGAGCAACTTCTTTTCCAGACAGTCGCGTACCCAATGAGGGCTGTTGCATATGAAGCATGGGCTTCGTGGCTTTGGTGCCTCCTTCTTGCCCCCCGACTTTCCTTGCCCACTCTTGTTGCTAGGTGGTTTTTTCTGCCCCCCAATCTTTGCGGTTGTTGCCCTTGTCCTTGCGACTTTCTCCCCCACCTTTGCCTTGGTTGGCCTTTTTGTCCTTGGATTGGGTAGAGTATTCGGTGAGCGATTCCACAGCGACAATGGCATCGTCAAGTGTTTGAACACCATGCCTATCAAGCTCGATCTTGGCCCAATCCTTGAGGCCATCTTGAAAGTAGAAGAGTGAATCCTTGTCGGACATGTCACTTATCTCCAACATAAGGGTAGTGAACTCGTTGATGTAGTCTCGCATGCTACCCGTTTACTTGAGGCGACGTAAGCGCGCTCACGCTTCCTTCTTCACTCTCTTGCTTGAAGTCGGCCCAAGTGTTGATGGTGCAAATACCCTTGCCCATCTCGCCATGCTTGCGACGCCACCATAGTTGTGCAGCGCCTCTAAGATAGGTGGGTGCAGTGCCCACTTTCGATGTCTCGTCTCGTACACCCATGGCATCAAAGTATTGATCAAGCCCAAAGAGGAAATTGTCCACGATGGTGGCATTTCGTGTGCCATCGTATGTGTCGGGCTTTGGCATGTCAATGCGGCGCGCATCACTCGAGTTGGCTGAAGCTGGACTTGCAGACAGTGTGCGCTTGTGCCATGCCCAATCCGAGCGGACTTCATCCACTTCCGCACGGACAGCGCGTAGTTCGTCCTGGACAAAACTACGAAGTTTGAGCAATTCATCATGAAAAGAACGAAACTCACCTTAGAGAGTGTTCGCTTGCTCTTGGATGAGAGCTGTGGTTGCCACCGTGAACTCGGCGTATTCTCCCTCGAGACCGTCCACTCGTTCCTCCAATCCCTCGAGGCTATCTTGAGCAGCGGACAATGCATTTTCGAGAGTAGTCACACGAGGCTCCAACGCATCCACGGATGGGGCCTTGGACTTGCCGCGTGTCTTGCCTTGGGCACGCTCTCCCTCTCGGCCGCGGCTTGGTTCCGGTGGAACATCCACACCAACAACACCCTCTTGTGCTACGTTCGAAGGGTTGGCCATTGCTTCGTGAGCTAACTTGCGTGTGTGCAAACCTTAGCTCTGATACCACTTGTCACGGGATGAGTATTTTGCGCAGCTAACCCGTGCGGCACTTAGACAACTTTGCCGAATGTTGCTAAGTAAGCCTAGAGCTTCTCGAACTAGAGAAGAGAGCAATGGAGCCGAATAAGAAACTTGTGTTGCACAAAGAGAGATTACAATGCTTGAGTTGCTTACAAAGCTTGTTGTTGTGTTTTTTGGATGCAAATGCCTAATGCCATCCCATATTTATAGGGGAGGCTTGCCAAGCTCTAGAGATTCTAGAGAATTCTACAATGTGCCTAGAATTCTAGATATTTACATGTGCTGGAAATGTATGGAGTATTTTAGAATATTTACAAGCTCATTTGTGCTAGAGTTGCCTAGAACTTTCCGGAATTGGGCCAAGCTAACACTCTTGGCCTCGTGTTGGCTCTCTAGCCCGAAATTATGGGCAATTGGGCTAGCGAATTGGGCGGTCCGCAACATAGGGCTAGCCATGAAAAATTTTGCTTATTCCCCTTAAGATTTTATAATTTTTCGTAACATAAAGAATTTTTATTTTATTTTCACGTATGTCTCTTGTTCATCTTTTTATTGGAGTTAGACTTATTTATAAAATGATTTAATTATTATTTATTAAGGAATTGAAATTATTAGGAGGTTAAAATGTTAGTATAGTTTTAACTGATTATACAAAAAATTATAATTTGGTCTAATTGAAAAGAAGTATGTCAATATATTATAACATTGTTACTAGTTTATAATAAGTGAATCTCTTACTTTAATTAATTTATAATGATAAAGATCTCCCCATTTGAGTCTCAACTTAAATCTCAATAGTATGTGTTACTAATCTATTAGATGATAAATGTAAAATTACTTTTTACTCCATTCTACCATCCAATTGATGAATGTCTCACCAGTTGGAACTCAAAATCAAATGTTAGTATGCCTGACATTACTCAATGATGTAGTAACAATTAATGATATTTTCATAATTTTATAGTTTGTTTCTTTCACAGTCATATTTGTTCTTTTTTCTTTTAATTAAACCAAATTGTTCAAATATGTCATATTCTTCTATCACTGAAAAAAAAATTTGAAAGAATTTTTTTAATGTAGATTTTTTAATAATTTATATTATAACCTTATTTGTTGCATTGTCATTTTTTATTAAATAAATGTATTTTACAAAGAGTTCACTCTGGTGTTAGATTTTTTTTTATTTCTTTTATATGAACTGGTATTCACTCAAATATTTTACCATAAATTTTTAAATTAGCTGGGGCTAATAAAAAATCTTGGGTCCGCCCAAATTGGTTCATCATCATAAAAAATCGGAATTTGTTGATGATGATGATCACTTACGTTCATGCACTTAACAATTTTAGCAAGTTCATCTGAGCACCAAGTTAATTAAGCATAGTTTCTCGGGAAGACAAAAATTGAAAATTTTGATTCCTCAATTGCTTAAATTTTATGACATCATAAAATTTTCCATGTGCATCTATCTTTTGAGGGAAATCTGGGGATTTTTACTAAATTTGGAAAATTAAAGCGATTACACAGTTTCTAGCTCCTCAGTTGCGTTGTTGCATTGTATATTCCAAAAGCAAGTCTTGGTCAAAAAGGGTCGCTCTCCAGTCTTTGCCTCGCGTGATGAAATTACCATTCAATGAAACTTCCTCTTAATGATAACTCTCTTTAATAATTGAATTACACGACTTCGCCACAGCTTCTTATTTACTTTATTTACCAAAAAGAAAAAATTATCTTTAATAAATCCCAAAATGTAATTTTAAAATTTCTTCGGATCGTGATTGGAGGGTGTGCGCCGACCTCTACTTAAGTAAATATTTTCTAAGAGCCTATAGGGAAGGGCAAAGATCTGTGTGTTTGCATTCCAAAAGCAAGTCTTAGTGAAAATTGACTTGCATAATCGGTTATTCGTTATAATCCACAAGCATAATTAATTATTACTTATAAACTTCCACTTTGTCATAATTAATTTGTCAAAGAACTATAGAGGGAAAATGATATCATACACCCCAATGCTTAGAAAAATGATCCCACCGATCTTTAAATTTTTAATAAAGAATACCAAAACTCCTTTTTAATCATGATATCCTTTAACTCTATAAATCCAACAAATTATCATTAATGTTTTATAATAAATAAAAATATAATATTAAATTAAGTATAATAACATATATTTAAAAAAATATTTTACAATATGTTACACATACTATATTATACTATAGTAATTTTTAAAATGAGTAGACATACTCAATTAAAACATATTATAGTAAAAAAATAGTTCTTGGTATCACCTTAACAACATCCAAAATAAATTCAGATTCATTCCTGCAGATTGAAAAAGATCAAGAAAAGATTGGTGTCGTTGAATTGAAGTGCGTGCGGACATAGTTTCAAATCGAATCATTGAATAGGAAATTATAAATCTTTGACAATAAGAAAGATCGCGTCCTTCAACTCCCAGCCCTATAAATTAGCCTAGCTACTTCTCTCAAAGCGTCTCTCCGCTTTTGTACCTTTTCTATATTCTCACTAAAAACTTCTTCATATTGAGCAAATGCTTCTTGAAAAGTTTCTGTCTGTTTCCTTATAACAGCCGGTTCCATGTCATAGAAAATTGGATAAACCATTTGTTGATTATTTGTGTTTTTGCACTCAAGAATATGAAGAAGTTCATACAAGCACCAAGTCGAAAAAGCATAGCTTCTGGAGAAAACAACAATTGAAATTTTGGATTCTTCAATTACTTTAAAGAGTCCGGGTGAAATGGATTCTCCTCTCTCAAGTTTTTTGTCATCCCTGAATACAATGATTCCCTTTTCATCCAAGGCAGAATACAAATGGTCTATAAAATTTTTACGCGTGTCTTCTCCTCTAAAGCTTAAGAAGGCATCATATTTCCAATGAGGGAGAGGATAAGGGACATAAGAAGAAACTCCCTGTATGCTCATGATGCAAGAAATTAATGCCACAGCAGCCTCACTCTGAGTTCCTAAAAGTTTAATTTAGAATTAGATGCTATATCAATGCTATGAGAAATCGGCAAACCCAAAAAGTCATATAAACATAACATTAAACTGCCGAAGTAGTCCAAAACCTGCACCGCCAACCTTTGTATCGATGAAACACAAACTACCAGCAGAGTTGCAACCAGTTTCTATGCCTTGGCAACAAGAGAACCAAATTTCCTCTAGAATTGATTTTTAAAATTATATGAAAAATTTATTACAAACATATGTCAGTCAAAAAAATCTATTACATATTTATGTCAGACAAGACATACATGTAACAGTTCAAAGAATAAGCTGAAATACAAGAAATTTGCAAGTATTTAACCACTGATAGATGAAGTTGTACATTGTTTGAATGAAATCAATTAGAAGATTTTATATGTTCTAACTGATTTTTGCTCTTTTAATCCTTTTGTTTGCCAACAAAAACTTTATTTAAGTACCTTAGAATTAATTAGTAATAAAATGTTACACCTATGCCAAAAATAAAAATCTCTTTAAAAAAAATTTCTAAAAATACTGCATTAAACACAAAATTCAATATGGAACTGGAACCAAACAAAGCTAAACTGAGAAGCGGAAACCTACACTAGCTACCGGCAAGCTGCAACAAGTTTGAGCCTTGGAAACAAGAGATCAAAATTTCCTCTCAAATTGAATTATGTGAAACATTAATTACACAAATACAAGAGACATGTAAATATAAAACTGTTCGAAAACTTACCGCTTAGAGCTTGTTGGAACCACTGCTGAAAGATGATGAATTTTAACTGGAATTACAAATTAAGTATGTTTTAATGAAATCAATGAGAGGAACTTTCATGTGTTCTAATTAATAATTTCATCTTCTCTTTTGCTTGCCAACTGAAAGTCTAGTCAAGCATGCCTTTAATAATAATAATAATAATTGGCACTTTATTTAATGTGTTTTAAATATGGTTGCTTTTTACGAAGAAGATGAAGAAAATTTGTTTGAGAACTTCCACCAAAACTATTTTTAAGACTTTGTTATCGATATAGCGCGCAATAAATGTTAAATTATAGGCTTTAGAAGTTAGCGTTTATCATTAAATTAGGTCAACATTTTCCTTTAACGTGAAATAAGAAGGAAATTTCCATTTCTCTATTAAAATATTAAGGGAAAAAGTCATCCACACCGCCAAAGGATGTTTAAAAAAAGTCATCCACACCACCTAAGGATGTTTAAATGATCACATAAATTCCATTAGTTTTAGAAATGGATATACAAATTCTCTTGTTATTATTATACCTTTGAATGTAGTCAAAATTTTTACAATAAAATTGAATACAATACTTAGACAAGAATAATAACTAAAATAGCACATCAGTACAAATAAAGTATTGAAATAAATATAATTAATAAAATAACATATATATGACATGCAAATTATTTTTAATATTAAGTTATTACCAACATATCACTTCAAATTTTATTAATACTTAAATCCATTAATCCAAAAGTTAATTTTAAAAATTATGCTAATATCGACATTACATAAAAAGTAATAAAAATAATCTAAATAAATATATGATACAAATTTTATAAATTTTTTAATGTTAATACAATTATTCTAATATAAGTAATTTGTAAAATAAATTTTATTAGCATTAAGACATATATGACATATTAATAATATTAAATTAATTATTTTATTCAATATAATTTATAATATTTTATACGTTAGATTATAATCAAAGAGTATAATCGTAAAAAAAAAAAGGGTCTATGTGACCATTTCTCAAACTAAATAGATCTCTATAGCCATTTCTTAATAGCAAAAAACTTAAAAGTCTCCGTAAAATTATCAAAATGGCTACGCGTATGTACAAAAAATAAAATAGGCTCCAAAACAAACAAAAGTAATCATCAACAATGGAAATATACATTCCGATTATAATATCTGTTCAGTTTTTGTAAAAGTCGCTTTTTTTTTGTCCTTTTTCCCCCATTAGGAAGTGAACTTTTGTTGGGTTTTGACTGGGTTTCTATGTTTTGAGCACGTAAGCCGTAAAAAGGATCTTTGCTATGAGGGAATCAAGCCTTATTGTGATGGGCGGTTGTTGTTCAAAAGATATAGCATTTAAGTGTTTGATAAAATTTACTGTTGTGATTTAGAAGTTAAGTTGAAATTGTGCCGCTTGTATGACGAAAAAGCTATAATATTTTTATTAATTTTATCAAATTTTTTATTTCAAAATCAAATTTACCAGACACTATCATTTATTCATGCGCTCCTTCATTCTGAAAATTGCCGACAAGTTGTTGGTTGCAATAACCAATTGACAATAAAATACTAGGAGTTGGGTTACTTGGATACAAGATTTATATATTTAACACTATTCATATGAATAAATGCAAACTTAAGAGAAGGGACTAAAATCTGCTTTCTGGCTATGAATCATGAAAAAAAAAAGTAACCTTAATCAACACATAGAAATTTAATCATTGAGAATAAAGAATTGTTACCTGTCCTTCAGTTCCCAACCAGAAATTGGCCACCTCTTTCAAAGAATCTCTCCAATTTTGCACTTTTTCTATATTCTCTTTAAATGCTTCTTCATGCTCATGATGCAAGTAATTGATTGTACAGCCTTGTATTTAAGTTCCTGAAAATTAATTTGGAATTAAATGTTATAAGCAAATGGTTCTTAAATAATCATAATCAGCAAAGTAAATGCATCAGCAGCAAATAGAAGGAGGCTAAGATTTGCACCATCAGCAAAGTTGCAATTACAAGAGATCAAAATCTCCTATTAAACTGATTAACTGAATTATGAGAAACGTAGCACTTATTACATAAGCAAGCGCTTAAATACCGGAGACAAGTTAATATAAAACGTAAGAAATTAACTTACAGATTTGAGCTTTATTCCAAAAGCATTATCATGTATTCCAGTTAATTCCCCCAACAAGAAGATTAGATGTTGCTGAGCAAGAAGAAGCGGCCACTTAAGATTTGATTAGCGGTTATTCGATTTAACTTTTCCATTTGTTGAAGAACTGGTGAAACAAGAGATAGAAAATCAGAGCCTGGGTATACTTACATAGATCAGTTCTACTATTAATCGTTGCTGCCCTAATCAACATTTTCTTGCTCCATGAGTCTGAATCATTATGTTGAACAATACTGAAAGGAATGAGCATTGATGAACCAACACAGTTTGCATGTTACAAAGGAAATTATGAATTTTGTAAAGCACGCGAGCAGAGAGTATTATCAAAGTTTTGCTGTTGCTAAATTTGTTACTGACCTAACTGCACTCTGCTCCATAGAGTTTTGTTTCTTCAGGACATCGGGTGGGATGCACCGTTACTTTCCTTCTTGAGCATTTTAGCGAACAACTTCTGGGCATGGGAATCATACCATAATTGAAACCAAAAACAGTGATCAGAAAACAATTAACACAGATTTTCGAGGTTAAGCCAGATGGCCTACTTCCTGGTGCAGAACAGGGCAACAGATTTTATTAATCATCAAGAATTCAAGAACAAGGTCAAAATTATGATGATCTGATTATAAGCTGACAGATCACAGCTTCTAAGACTATTTATTATAGTCCCAAAGACCTTCTGGGACCTCTCCCACTTGCCAAGTTTGCTTCCCCCCCCAAAACTGACGGTTGTAAGAACTGATCATTTGATCGGCCTTGGCGCAAGCGACCGGGGCGGTGACAAGTTAAGTTTATCTTTGACAAATGTCACTTGCAAGACAAGTGCCAGACTTAATGTTGGTAACCAGACATTACATGGACGTCATATAGTGATATTGAATTGGGGTGGCAATGTGGATCATGATTCGTTTATTCGATTCGATTTGAAACGAAGTAAATAGGTTTGGGTTTGAAAAAAAATTGATTCATTTAATAAATAGGTAATTTCGATTCGATTCGTTTATTAAACGAATCAAATCCGGGTTTGAAGACATTGATTTGTTTATTCGTTTAGGATTCATTTGATAAATGGGTTATAAACAAACTGAATACAATATATTCATTTACAATTTGTTTAATTAAATTACTTATTTATTTTTAAATATTTATATTTTTTTTAAATTTGAAGGTTAATCTAGTAATTATAAATAATAATGAGACAATATAAAAATGAGATGAAAAATTTTATGGTTTAGATTATTTATTTAATTTTTGTAAACAAATTCATATTCAATTCGATTTGTTAGGATTCGTTTATTATTAAGATAAACGAATAATAAACGAATTTGGATTAGATTCGATTCGTTTATTAATTCTATTAAATGAATCGAATCGAATTTGAATTAATAAACGAAAAGAATCGAATCTTCGTTTAATAAACAAATCAAATCCGAATCCACAGAATTTTGACCCAATTCGTTTAGGATTCGATTATTCATTTTTCCACCCTAATATTGAAGGAGTTACCGGAATCTTGATCATGTTTGAGACGACATGACTGTAAGCAATAAAATCAGAAACCAACGTCGTCTTTTGCTGTAAAAGCTTAAATTTGAGATCAATTTTTCACATATTATTTCCGAGCAAGTTAGCCACTTGTCAAAGCTAGGTGGCAGGCAGGTTCTGTCGGAAGAAGAATGTTTTTCCGCGGGAGTCTCATCTCAGGTTGAGGGGTGGCTGGAGAGTCCTTAGTGGTAAAAGTTGGTTCCTTATATAGTGGTCATTTTGGACGAAAATATCTTTCCATTTTCCTCCATTGTATGTACATGAGGTTTGTGCATGCGTTTTCTCTTGCTTTATTTACTCAAGCGCAGTTGATTTCATACTTTTTATACAAGTGGAAAAATAGAATTTGTTGCTTTAAGACTATGCATGTACAAAAGCAACAATTTAACTTATCTATTCTCACAAGGTCTCGAATCAATTTGAGCTTTACTCGCCGTCCTATCTTTAAAAAATATAATATATAATAAAAAAATAAATCAAGTTACTAGTTGGCCATTTCAGCAAAGTGTTAATTTTTTTTTTCCGCCTAGAGATGTAGAGTATTCTGCCTAAAGCACAAGTGTTTTGTTTGCTTATCTGTTTCTGTTTAGAACAGGGGAGAGACAGAGTGAGAAACTGACCTAAGGGTAATCTGTCAGCATTGGAAACACCAAATCTTTGGTATCGAACTTCGAACAACTGATTTTCCTCTGAATGCACCTGATAATGTTTCCAGCGTATCACAACCATTTACCATTACACTAGATGGAAGTTCTGATAGCGATTTAAGCCTCTTGCAATATCCTCTAACTGGAGATTTTTAAGCTTAGTAAGATGATTAATGGCTGCAGGTAGCAATTCAAAATTGGTACTGCTTAGATTTAATTTATCTAATGATAATAAGCTGCAGGTATCACTTGGGATTGATTCTTCCCTTAGATTACAGTCACTAGGATCCAATTTCGTTAAAGAACACAAAGCTGGTTTAAGAGGCATGGGATCTGAAATTCTTCTTGGCCTCAACATTTCAGGGAAGCGTAAATACCAAGATGTTGATGATCTTTTTGCTTTGCTCCCACGAAAATTTATTGCTTTAACATTCGTCAAGAGAAAATGGATAATGGATGACCCTGGTTGTCTTGTAGCCGTTCCACTTAATTCAAGCTCTTTCGAACTTTCTACTTTCGCCAAGTTCTCTGGCACATTTTCGAGATTGGAGCAGCCAGAGAGGTACAGATTTTTTAGAGATTTCAAACTACTGATGGTACTTGGAAGTCTCGCAAGACTGTTGCAGTCATTTAAATTCAACAAAACAAGTCCATTTAGAAGTTCAAATGACAATGGCTGTTCTGGAATAGCTGTTCCAACATGAACTTCCCCAGAGATTCCATACTTCCCACAATCCCCAGAAAATTTTTTAGCTTCGAGCAACGAGAAAGTATGTATTTTTAGAGATTACATAGCAATCTTGCTTGGAAGATCTTTTAGACTCGTACAACCTTCAAGATTCAATGAAATAACCTTTTTGTGAACCAGCAAGGATGGGTGAATTTAACCCAAGCCTGCACATCCATTAAGAAGTAGCTCCTCTAAATTTGTACCCCTGCGAAATATGGTGTCATGATCACGTTTTGCGAATGGCTGAGTCTTGTGAATTTCAATCTATTCAAAGGCTGTAAAAATACAAAATTGCCAACGATTATATAAGGAACTAGTAACCATTTTCTTGAATGTCCTTAATGTGCAACATTCTTCAACGAATATATGACTAGACTATCAACAATGCACTGTGCGTTAGGAAATCAACATAAATAAGTGAAGCAATTAATCTCGCCTTGATTCCATTCCACATTTGCTGGATGCTGCGATAACACATGTTAAAGTTCAATGGTTTTATTGAGTTGCGAATTTGATGGCAAGGATTTCAAAGGATATCCAAGCCATTCAAGTAATCGTATTTGGTTAAGGAGGAAATCAAGACCTTCGGGAAATTTCACATTACTGATTTTGAGCAGCTTTAGGTTGGTCGTCTTTGAAAAGGCTTTAGAACCTACACTTGAATGCAGCATATCTTCCGATTATGAGTATTATACCTTTCAACAGCACTAGTTCCCTAAAAGTTTAAAGAAAAGGAACGCAAAAAATGTTATGACATATAAAAGTGTGCATAGGTATAGGGAGGTGATCAGGTATGTCTGTCACTTACAATGTTTTCTGTCAGCAAATGACATACATCTTCTCCTTCCCATAGTCGGCCGCGCTTTCCAAGGTCCTTAGAAAATTGTTTCTTAACAATTTGTTGACTCATATCTTGTAGCATGTCATGCGTCCATAACTTCTTGTCATCTAAAATAGTTATTACAGATTTTTCAACAAGCACAGCTATTCCAATAATTAGATTAAAACAACGGCCATCAAGAATTCTTGTTACACATGCAATATCAAGAAATATTTCCTTTCTCTATCTCTCGTAATCCGTCAAAAATCAATTTAAGGTTATCAAGAATCCCTTTTTCAGCATCTGTTTTAAGCCTTTCTAGGGCACTTCCCCATTCATCCACAGCCCTCCCACTCAATGAGGAACCCAAAACCTTGAGAGATAAAGGAAGACCACTAGCATACTCTAAAATAAGTAGATACTCAGACCTTTCACTTGGTTCACACGCAACTATGTTTTGGTATTGGGAAACTACTTTTAAGTTGCTGCAACTTAGCAGCTGTCATATGGTCAAATTTATGATGTGATCCTAATCCTATATATAAATCACGAGTGCCTTTATAAACAATATAGTTTATTGCAAGGCTAGCTGGCTATTTAAACCCTGAAGATCCTCTAAACAGCATCCGGAAAACCCACTTAAAAACTTATCATAGTTTATTTCGTGCATCTCTGAAAATAGTCATCATACATTTGTTTTTTCATTCCCTTTTCCTTTATAAATTATTTCAAGTTGTATAGTTTCTTTAATTTGTAGCTTATTCTCAGCTTCAAATGATTTAATTTGTAATGACAAAATGGTTCTACACAAACAACGACCATAATATCAGAAGGTAATGAAGTAAAAATCCATGCAAATTCGATAAGAATCTGAACAAGCGAAAAACCTTATCAGATTGAAACGCTAAACAATATAGAATAAATTTAGTTACTGTATTCAACTAGAACTCCCGGAAGCAATGCAAAAAAATTCAATCAGATTGCAATAAGCTAAGCTAATGAATTAATTTTTCTTTTATGGAAATTCAATTCATCGACACGTGACAGAGCCCCTTCAATTTTACTCTAAGCATGTCAAAAATTCCGAAAAATAAACTTTATTATACATTATTCATTTCGTGCCATTTTCCTTAGCAAATTAATTTACCTCGCATATTTTCAGAAACACATACTAGTTACTTTATAATCATGTGAACTGCAATTTTTCTCTAAATTTAATTTAGAATGTCCAGTAAGCGGATAATCTTTTCGATTCATGGAAGGTAACACTTTCGAGATAATCTTTGCTTTTGATCCAAGAAGAGCAATCTCGAGTAATTTTACATAATTAAAAAGAAAAAAAGTTGCATAAAAGTGCATAAACTGAAATTGAAGAAGCGTACTTACTGATAAATTCAGAAAGAAGTAAATAGGCTTCTCCCTTCATTTGAGTTCTCTATATCTTTGAGGTTGTGGCTCTTCACCACCACAAGAAAATACTACTTTAAGTTTTAACCATAACAAATTAATATAAATATATTTTTTTAATTAACACATACTCATTGAAACTCAAATCTAAGACTTGGGTCTTAAAAAAATTAGCTTAAAAAAATTATTCCCTCAGCTAAAAAGAATGCTTTTGAAATTAAAAGCAAGGATAACGTATGAGAATATTGGGAGTGGTAATAGTCCAACTACATAAAAAAGAATCAACAAGACTCAACGAAAGTCAGAAGACCTAAATTAAATAAGCAAGGTTAAATTCAACAAGCCCACAAGGGCGTAACAGAGTTCCAATATCAAAAAAAAAGATTGAAAGGGATGGGAAGGGCACTTGATTAAGTTTTAGTTCACAATGAAGACCACCTTTTGTGGCTATGAACCATAATTGTTTGTCGAAAATATTTTTGGTCAAATGCGTAATATGATCCTTGTACAGGAAAATATATGATATGATCCTTATATGCAAATGATAATTTTCTTAGTCAAAATAAATTTTATCCACACAGTTGCCATTTAAATTCATTTCTTTAATTTGCAGCTTGAAAAAAGTTATTTCTTATATGCGGATAAAATAATTTACTAATTAACAAAAGCTCGGTGTTTGATAAATTGTATTTTTGTGAATTCTATGAATTTCAATAAGTAAAGTATATGCATCTGGTAAATTTTATTACGAAATTGTTGTTTCATTATGTAATTATCAAAGTAGATACAAATTTAAATTGTCTTTTATTTGTATATTAGAGTGAGTTTATTAAAAAGTAACATATAATTATCATTTTGCTAAATATTAAGGTTATATTCAGAACTTTACAAAGGTTAGCAATAAGCTGCTTGTAAAAGTTAACTCTTATCTTGCACTATTATTAAAATGGAGAAACTTATAAAATAAGTCTTTTTAAAAACATCCGAACATTATTTTTGTCAAAACTTATGAAATATGCTATTTATAACATTTCCCCTGCAATTCCAAATGAGGTTTGTAACATGAATAACTACAACGAAGGCGATAGTGCTATTCAAGTAAAATCTATGCAAATTCAGTAAGAATCTCAACAATCAAAAATGCATATCAGCTTCAAGTACCATTTATAATTTACAATAAGCTTAGTTGGGTTGCTCAACTAGAACAACCGAAGCTATACGCCAAAAGAATATATATATATATATATATATATATATATATATATATATATATATGCAACCAGATTGCAATGAGCTAATTAGTTTATTGCTCACTCATTGCAATTGGTTTGCAATTCATCAATTATGCCCCTTCGAGTGCACCCAAAAACTCGCACGTGTAATAATGGATATAAAATGAGAGAATGCTGCAATGAAGCAGAGATAAGTAAGAATACAAAACAGAGGATCACAAAATTCAATGCTTCGATTTGGTTGAGCAACATATTCTGATTATGACCAACTTTTTCATCCAAGTCGAGCATTTCTAGAAATTTAACATGAAAACAAATTGCAAGACTAGATATAATAAATAAATAAAAAGTAAGTGAAATGCCATATGAAAATTTAAAGAACATAAATTAAAATTGAGAAGCTTACTTACACATAAATTCAGAGAAGATAATATTCACTAGGCTTTGACCTTCATTCGAGTTGTCTAAATCTTTTATGTTGTGGTTCCTCTTCATCATCACAACAACCACTTCTGCTAGCTTCGGCCACCCCAACATATTCTGCAAGGTTTCTCTTTGATGCTGTGGCTACTTCCATATTTGATCCAACGAAATTGCGATGGAATTCATTCAGATTATCAGAGGTAAAGCGAGTCCATTGCTTCGTTGTTTAGTCAAACTCCTCGACTTCGTGCATATAAACTGGATGGAAGCCACACCTCTTCACCTCCAATCCTTCAATCAAGAAGGTTTCAAATGATAATGAGATTAGATTCAAAATGCCAATGTCAACTGTCGCATTTTTCACAAGACAAATACAATAGCCAAAGATGGTCTGACCCAGCCTGACCAAATTTCTCTCTAAAATCAATATGTGCGCGATATGAACCACCCATAAAGCAGGTCAAGTTATGTGTGGGATATGGACGCCATGGAAGTGTAAAACCAGTTGAATGCTTAGAGACATGAAAAACACAGCAAATAGCATATCCCACAACCTTGTTCTTATTATACAAGTATGAAGGCCTTGTGACCGTTATTGAAGAACCCTCATTCTGATACATGAACCACTTTGGAATTTTGACTTAGTGGAACAACAATTATGAATTCTTGCCTCGGAGGTGACAATGACATTGCCTACGACCAAAAAATTAAAAGTGAAGAAGTCCATACCATTGCCAAATTATCTGTCATAATTTTGGCATAGTCAGGGGACGCAAAAGGAGAGACTGACCTCAAGGTACTCTTGTAGCATTGAAATTGATAAGCCATTGTTTACTAGCAATTTCAGGCTGTCTATACACTTAATTATTGTGCAGTCGGACTTGCGTAGTTTTAATGCACCTAATAATGTTACCAACGAAGCACAACCATTCACACTAACATCCTTTACGTTCGGTAGAAGTTGTGGAAACATTTACACTATTTTGTGATAATACATGACATACATTTGCTTCCTCCTACAATCTACTGTAGTTTCCAGGCTCCTGAAGGGATTGCCCCCTAACAATTTTTCTACCCCATTTCTTGTAACAACTCATGGATCCACTTTCCACTGAAATCATCTACAGCCAACAAAGATTTTTCAATAAGGCTAACAATTCTGATAATTGGTTCAAAACCACAGTATTTGAGAATTTTTTTCACATGATCTCTATACTTCCCTTCATAGAAACACGCAATAGCGAGAAATATTTTCTTCTCTTTTTCTTTTGACCCATCAAAACTTATTTGAAGTGCATCAAGAATCTTGCTTTCAGGATCTCTATATAGTCATTGTAGTGCACTTTCCCGTTCAGCCATGGTTCTACCAAACAAAAATGAGCCCAAAACCTCGAGAGCTAATGGAAGCCCACCAGCATACTTTAAAACACTTTCTGGTGTTTAGTGAATGAGATTTCTCATCTCATCTCTACCTTATGGGAAAAAAATAAGACTCAACTAAACTAAAACTAAAATTAATCAAGGCAAATATTTCTGAAAGACCAAAGTTTACCAATACAAAAAAATATGAAACTTGAAAATGGTTCTGTTTAGGAAATAAATGATGTTTTTATTCATATTAATTCTGAAAATTCAAAAACAAAAATGAAAATAAAGAGAGCTGCATAGCATAAAACTTACAGCTTCAATTATGTTGCAAGCAGCAGAGGAATTTTCTTAATAATAATTCCGACAGCAAACATTCTAAGCCCTAACATCCAATATGTGTTAAATATCAACTACATGTCAACGACGCGGAATTCCAAGGCATCTTCTATTTAAAGAATCAACCATTGTCAATTCTTATCAACGAAGTTTTCAAATTGACATTGCGGCCTCTGTTGTTTAAAGGAAAAAAATTCAATAGTTGTCAATTCCTATCAACCAAGTCCTCCAACCAAAATTACATATAGGGGTGAAGAAAAGAAAAATAAAAATCAAATGTTGAATCCTCTTGATTGTATCATGGATAAATCTGATTTAGATCTGAGTCCATATTTTAACAGATTCATCGACCCATTTTCAGACATGCCAGGAATTGTAAATTAAGTCAAATATTCACAACAAAACAGATTCTGTGTTCAGCCGCAAATGGGCTATTTCACAGCCAAGCAAGAAAACAAATGAAGAAAATTAATTGCTTTCCACTGGTTCAAGAATTAATACCATGATTGATTGCTTCTCGTTTGGAAAAAATAATTTTGAATAAAACACAGCATCATTACAAAAAATGCAATGATATTTTTTCAATCATCAGATGATGATAATTTCTCCATACATTCATTCTACGGCCTGACTCTGTTTTATGTCTAAAACTCAAGAAATTCTACAATTCCTTTGTTCCACCACATTATTCATGCAGCAATAAATAATCAAATTCTATCCTGTATATTTTTATATAGAAAATTGCAAAAAAGCTAGTCGCTAGAAAAAAGTAATTAATTAAGTAAACACTGGCTTTGCACTTTGCACTGTGTTTGCCGTAAACTTTTGTTAAAGACAAGTATACATAAACTACCAAGGCACAGAAAATATGAAATCAAAACAATATATTGAATCAAAACAATACATGTCTATAGCGAAGGAATCTCAAAATCTGCTCACTAGCTATGACTCGTGTAGAACAAACCTTCACAAACTGACCTTGTTGGTTGATTGCTTTTGCTTGGCAAATCATAGAGTTGATGCAACACATCAGGTGGGATGCACGTTCCTTCGTGGGCATATTATCGAACACGTCCTAGGCATGAGAATTATACCACAATTCCCCAACAACTCCCCTCTTCAGCTGGAACTGCAAATTCCATATAATCATTCCATTGTCTATTTTTCGTTCGTTCTGAACCTAAATCAAGCTTGCCAATTCATCTGATCATATTCATATAGATATTTGTCTGTCTTCCTAAAATTCAACATTTGTCCACCAAGTATTTAAACCCATAAAAATTCAGAGAGGAAATGACAAGGAAGAGGGTGAGCTCAATAGACAGTCTCTTAAGTGCTAAACACGGTTAAGAAACTTGCACACCAATCTGGACAGCTCATCAATGCCACGTCACTACCCCTTAATCTGATTTTTAACAGATTTTTCAATAAATAGAATGCAAATGAAATAACATTTGAATGCATGCTTAGTGACAATTTCAGATAATAGTAAGTATGTGTTTGAGTTCATATTTGAGGTTGTGGTTTCTCATCACCGCAGCAGCCATTCCACTGACTTCTGTCCCAAAAACATATTTAATTTATTTATATTAATAATATATTTATATTGATTTTTAAAATATAATATCAATATTGGGGTTACTATGGTCAAGAGTATAGTTGGGAAAAAAAAACGCAAAATGAAATAAGCACGTCGAAGTTAAGTCAATTATTATGTGATCACTTAGAGTTGATTATTGAGGGATTAGAAACACTTAATACATCCCATCAACAACAAACAAAAAAAAAGAAGAAAGAAAAGAGTATTTGCAAAAGATAATTATGAACAGTATTTGCAAAAGACTATGGTCAACGGTGGAGAATGGAATCAAAGACATTTTCAAAAGTAACAAAAGCTTCGATAATCTAAACACAGAGACTTTTCTTCAAGTATAGTTAAATAATAATAATAATAATAATTTAGATTACCTAATGAAACAATAAGTATTTATGACAAATAAGATACATGGAATAAACCAACCTCTCCGCTTATCATTTTCTCTATTGTGTCTTTTTTTCCCTCTGTCTCTCCTTCTTGTTCTTTAGTAGATGACGCAACATTTCATTTTGTTTATTCAATTTGCTGTTGGAGCATCTTCCAGGAAAGTACAGAAATGTAAATATACAGGTAATATTAAATTAATGAATTATTTATATGTACAGTACATACTAAGTAACTAAAATAAGACAAATGAAATAATAAAAATATAAATATAAATGGGATAAGATCAAATACATCACACGATGACACTAAGTAAACAATATTGTTTTTGGTAGGGTAAACGTTATGGTACATACTAAGGGTAGCTATTCGAACAGATGAAATGCTCTAAACGTTTTTATTGGTTTGCTCAATAAACACGTTTTAAAATTTTTAAAGCCACAATCTTACTCCATACACCTCCTCCCGGCGCACCCCACCCCCAAAAAAAAATATATATATATATTAATATATATTAATTATTCAATCATGTGAACTAGTTTTTTTCTATAAATTTAATTCAAATAGTCCAGCAGGGGGATAATCTCATCGAGGATGATTGCAATTTTGATTCAAGGAGGGTAGCAAATTTGGAGATAATCCTTACTTTTGATCCAAAAATTGGCAGAGAATATTACTTATTGACATTAAAAATCCATCCGCAATTAGTAAAGGATCACAGCATATATAAAAAGCAATTAATTTCGATTTAGATTTATAGTACTCTATGGCAAATAGAGAAACTTCGTGGTAGTGAAATGTGTGTGGCACTGTGGCACAAGTGAACAAAGCATACAAGCATGATAAAATTAAGATCAAGATATGTGCGTATGAAATTATTATAAGGACTTTCGAGGGGTGTCCAAAGTTTGATTCTTCTTGATTATAGATTATAAGCTACTCGATCAGAACTCAGAATCACATAATTGAATGGATGTCGAGCACGCTCGTGGAAAGAGTCACGCCATGAGCTCTCCTTTATCATCTCTTAAAAACCACACTTCAAATAAAATTATATTTTTTCTCCTGCAAATTACTTGCATTCAAAATCAACTCGTTTTTTTTTCCCATCATTCATGACTTCCTATCTATCCAAAATAAATTTGCTTAAATTTAAAATATTAAATTATTCTTTTCCCGATTCTTATTGATTGAATTTTTTTTTAAATTAAGATTACTTTCAAATTATAATTTGGAATATGTGTAATTTAAGTCATAATTATAATTTAAAGTATTTGTAATTTAAGTCAATGATTTATATTAAAAAATTCATCACTGATAATTCTTGTGTAGGATAGATTACAAGTTAAAAAGAATGTTAAAGAAAAGAAAAATTAAAAGAGTGTATTAAGAAAAAGGATGTTTTTGGAATTAACAGTGAGAATAACTAAAAAGAGAGAGAAAGAAGGTTTTATGATAATATTAGAGGGGCGGTAATAGTCCAACTCCATACATAGAAATTAGAAAGAATCAACAAGATAATAATAAAAACACATTTTTTAGATTAACTCACCCGTCCATTAAAGCTCAAACTCAGGACTTGAGTCTTAAAAACGCTTGATAGTGAAGCTAGACCTCGAACTTCAATGAGAAAATAATATAAAAAAATTACAAGAATCTATTAAATAAAAATAACTAGAAAAAAGGTAATAAAATGTAAGAATAAATGGCTACTCGGCGTCTCTGATTCTGACGCAATCAATTTCAATTTAAGAATACCTTTGTTGACAGCCTGAGTATGCTTCATGACATTCGAACCAGAGCAGAGAAAATCAACCGCATAAATAATACAGGCCTAGTCACGACATCAGGAGAGTAGACAAATGGATTGCATGGACTGCCCCCACTTGGCCATGATGCAAGTTGAATACTGATGGAGCTTGTAAGTGAACAAGAGCATCAAGTGCTGGAGTAATTCATGATCATAAGGGGGCTTGCATCTTTGGCTTCGGAATGACTATAAGGCATTGCTCTGTTACGGTGGCTGAGTTATGGGGTTTATATCATGGTCTAAAACTGGCATGGGAGCATGGGATAATGTGTCTGGTGGTGGAAATTGATAGCCTACTGTCACGGGATGAGTATTTTGTGCAGCTAACCCGTGCAGCACTTAGACAACTTTGCCGGATGTTGCTAAGTAAGCCTAGAGCTTCTCGAATTAAAGAAGAGAGCAATGGAGCTGAATAAGAAAACTTCTATTGCACAAAGAGAGAATGCAATGCTTGAGTTGCTTACAAAGCTTGTTGTTGTGTTTGTTGGATACAAATGCCTAATGCCATCCCATATTTATAGGGGAGGCTTGCCAAACTCTAGAGATTCTAGAGAATTCTACCACTTCCTAGCTATTTACATGTGTTGGAATTGTATAGAGAATTCTAAAGTATTTACAAGCTCACATGTGCTAGAGTTGCCTAGAACTTTCCGTAATTGGGCCAATCTAGCACTCTTGGCCTTGTGTTGTCTCTCTAGCCCGAAATTGTGGGCAATTGAGCTAGCTAATTGGGCGGTCCGCAACATCCTCCCCCACCTAAGCTCGCGGCGTCCTCGTCGCACTCTCGTGCTTGAAATTCTAGATGTGTTCAGTGAATTGCCACAAGTCTTCTTCACGTTCCCAAGTGGCTTCGCTCTCGGGGAGGTTTTTCCACTTCACCAAGTACTCGCTATGTGCTGGCACGCCCCTCCTTGAAACCGTGCGTTCCGCAATGATGTAGTCCACATCTTTGTCGAATGCGGTGACAACGGCAGTTCGCGCGCGCCTCGATTCTCCGCGACTTGGTTCTCCCATGTCTTCATGATATGGCTTGAGAAGGCTCACATGGAAGACCGGATGGATCTTGAGTCTTGGCGGAAGTTGGAGTTGATACGAGACGTTGCCCACATGTCAAACAACTCGGAAGGGTCCCTCGTAGCGTCTCACTAACCCCTTGTGGACTTTCCGCAACGTCTTGAATTGTTGGGGTAGGAGCTTGATCATGACTTGATCACCTTCCTTGTATTCAACATGCCATCTCCTTGTATCCGCCCATTTCTTCATTTTCCTCGCGGCTTTGTCGAGGTAGGCTCACGTGATGTCCGTTTCCTCATGCCATTCACAAGCGAGTTTGTGTGCCGCGGGGTTTTTCCCTCCATAAGTCGAGGCTATGGCATTGGGGGTCATGGGCTAGAACCCTATGATGATCTCGAACGGACTCTTGCCCGTAGCCTCACTTTGCTGCAAGTTATAAGAGAATTGGGCGATATCGAGTAGCTTCGCCCAATCCCGTTGATGAGCACTCACATAATGCCTCAAGTACATCTCGAGGAGGCCATTAATGCGCTCGGTCTGCCCATCCGTTTGTGGGTGGAAGCTTGTGGAGAACTTGAGATCAGTCACCAACATCTTGAAGAGCTCCGTCCAAAAACGCCCGGTGAACCAAGGGTCTCAGTCACTCACAATGCTCTTCGGGACTCCCCAAAGCTTCACAATATGCTTGACGAATAAGTGGGCTGCCTCGTCCGCTTTGCAATCGACGGGTGCGGCAATGAATGTGGCATACTTGCTGTATCGGTCGACAACAACCATGATACTTCCGCAACCTTCGGACTTGGGCAACAATGTGATAAAGTCCATGGAGACACTTTCCCATGGTCTTGTTGCTAGTGGTAGCGGCTCCAATAATCCCGCTGGAAGTTGGTGATCCGCCTTGTCTTGTTGACACTCAGGACAAGTTCGTACATATGCCTCGATGTCGTCCCTCATGTGTGGCAAAAAATACGAGGCTTGGACTAGTGCAGTGGTGCGCTCGATTCTAGGGTGACTAGCCCACTTGGAGTCGTGGCACTCCTTGATAACTTTCTTTCGTAAGTTTCCCCACCTTGGCACGAACAGTCGATCTCCCTTGGTGAGGAGGATGCATTCCTCTTGCCAAAAACGCCTTGTCTTTCCCTCGAGCACTTTCTCCAGCAAATCCTTTCCAAGCGGATCTTGTTGGAGGCCTTCCTTGATGCGTGAGACAAGGTCGGACTTCGGTTGGCTCATGCTAAGTGTCACCAATTCTGCCTTGCGGCTTAAAGCGTCCGCAACGACATTAGCTTTTCCCGGTTTGTACTCAAGCCAATAGTCGAATTCTGCTAGGAAATCTTGCCACCGTGCTTGCTTCGGACTCAACTTCTTCTGAGTTTAGAAGTAGCTTGTTGTCACGTTGTCCGTCATGATCGTGAAGTGTGAGCCAAGTATAATAATTTTTTTTTTAAAAAAAGACTAGATTACCCTTATGATGTCAGCGCTTGCAAATGGCAATTAACGATTTGGTGGGCGGCAGAAGTGTTTTGTCAACTTAGGATATACGGGTGATGTACTTGAAAAGTATTGTAGCACGTTTGATACTGGTGTCATTTAAGGGCATATAGCTGATAATTTCCCTTTACATTATTATTTCCTCAAACCTCGAGGTGTAGGTGTCATTTTCCCTTAAATTTGAAATTAAAGTTATAAAAAATTTTAAAATATTTTTTAAATAACAGTAGTCAACATTTAATTAGATTAAGATTCTCTTATAATCTGATCTCCTCATGAGCAAAAATATATGTGGGTGATTGATGGTTAACAAATAATGAAAACAAAAATGTTACATCTTACCTATATACTATTACTAAAAGACAAATGTATTATTAGGAGACAATCTTAATCCATCTGATTATAAATATTTCTTACATGCATGAGGAATTTCAAATTTCATGATGTCCTAGTACAAGACCTAGGTCCCTCTTGTACGTTGTTTTGTAATAGATTAATTTACAATAACTTCATGTTGAAAGAAATTATTAGGGTTACATCACTAGAAAGAATTAAAAATATTAAGGCTATAACTAATCATCGAAATTATATATAAGCAAAGAAATTTTGAGAGAGAAACTGAAAATTTTCCATTTCGTTTCAACCACCTAACGAAAATGGACGAACATATAATAATTTTATTATTTTTTCAAGCCTCGATGGTAAGAGGGAATTTGATTAAAAATAATTAACTATAAATTGGCCAAAATATTTCTTAAAGAAAAAAATTTACTAAAATAAAAAAAGTTATTAAACTTGACAATGGCTCTGAATTCAAATTAATGATCTTAAACAAACCACATAGATAATATATCAGGTAAAAGTTCCATTTAGTCCATGTATTTTAAGATTAGTATTCATTTAGTCTCTATATTTTTTAAAATACCTGAAAACATCCTTGCAGTTAAAGTATTAATACCCCTACCGTTACTTTTCATTTTTTTGTCTTACTTTTACAATATTACCCTTTTATAATAATTTTTTATTTGGACATGAATAAAAAGAAAATAATTAAATTACCAATTTAATTCTAAAAATAAAAAAATTAGATTAATTTTTAATTGTCAAAAATTGTATGCAAACTACCAAGTGTACAAATGGTACTTACAAAAAAATTAATATAATTTTTAAAATTTTCTAAGGTTAATTGGTAATTTAATTATTTTCTTTTTATTAATGTCCAAACAAAAAAATTATTATAAAAGGGTAATATTTTAAAAGTAAGTCAAAGAAATAAAAAGTAATGGTAGGGGTATCAATACTTTAACGACATGGATGTTTCGAGACTTTCTTAAAAATAGAAGGACTAAATGGACACTAATCTTAAAATTCAGGGACTAAATGAACGTTTACCCTAATATATCAACATCTCAATTACTCTCTTTAAGAAAAAAAAATTACATCATAAATCCCAAAATGTAATAGAAATTTTTGCATATGCTGAATGGAGATTGTGCACGCCAATCTCTACGTAATGTTGATTAGAGCCTTTAAGAGAACGCAAAGAGTTTGCACAAAATTAACATGCAAAGATTTCTTCCAATTTTTTAAAAATCTTTTTAAACGTCAAGAGATGCGAATTAATTATGAAAATAAAAGAGAAATATGTATAATATAAAACTTACAGCTATTGAGTGTACGGGAAGGAAGCCACTTAATTCAACTTATTGGAAGCACTGAGAGATAAATTTTACTTGAATTTCCAATTAAGTTTGTTACAAAGAAATCAATGAAATGACTTTTATGTGTTCTTATTAATTTCCCAAACAACAAGTTTAGTCTAAATTGTGTGCGGAAAGTAATTCTTAAGAATAATTTTGGTCTTTAGTGGAGAAAAGACGTGGTCTATTTGATATTTGACAAAAGCTAGCTTCAATAATCTACACATGAAAAGCAAGGATTTCTTTATGTATTTTATTAAGGGCATCTTCAATGTAATTACACTTTTCGGGGGAAAAACGAATAAAATATTCTTTTGAAATAATTCCTTTACAATCTTTCAATTTTCTTTCTTTCTTTTTTAAATTATAGTATTTTTCTCATTAAATAAGTGAAGATTGGAAAATAAAGGTTGAAATCTCGACATTTTTCTTTGAAGTTGCTTAAGGCTTGGGAAGAAAGGTTTACGGCTGTCCATTTCTCTTAGAAATGATTGGTTTTAGGCATCTTTTGGTTACGAGCCTTACAAGTTGTAAATTATTATTCAGATTTTTTATTAGTGATTATATAACCACAAACTGTTGTACAAACTTATTTTATACAAACTGATTTGACATTAATTCATTGATTGAATGAAAATTCACAATAATACAAATAGATCATGTGGGTCCAGAAATATTTAATTCAATTAATTTTATCATGGCATATCAGTTTGTACAAAATAAATTTATACAAGAATTTGTAACTATATTATTACTAATTTTTTATACAAACATTGGTCAAGTGAGCCAACTCAGATAAAACTTAAATTTCACGCCCATACAAAAACTAACCTAAAGAATTTGAATCATCCTTCAATGATAACATAATAGCAACTTGTGCGGCTTGTAATTTGATCATTTCTGTATTTGTCAATGCATTATTGATTCTAAGACCAGGCTTTAAAATCAAGTAAATGCTACAGTTGTATGCAAATGATGAATATAAATCAGCAAATACAAAAACCGTTGATAATATTAATTTGATAATATTAATTAGTAAGGATACAAATCCATCCACAAGACAGCTGTAAATAATCATATAGCCTGACGTCTCTAAACTTTTTATATGATTAATAAAGGATATGAGCATATTCAAAAATCAAGTTCTACTTAAATTTATAGGTACTCATGCAAAACAGAGACAGTCAATGTGTATATTTCTGTACAGAAGTAAACAAAGCATACAAGCATGATAAAATAAAGATCATGATATGTGCCCATGAGATAATTATAGGACAAACCTGCTATCAAAAATGATGCAGTGACTAAGCTGGAAGAAAAGGCCACCTAAGATGTGAATTTGCTGTTATTTGATTCAACCCTTCAGCATGGCTCTTGAGGTTTGAATCAGCCTATGGCAGGTGAAAGAATTTTCAATATAATGTGTTTGGTTAACAAGAAAGTTCACGAGAAAGAGAAGAAGAAACACTTAAGAAGAATCTGGAGTTTATTAGAAAGTTTTAACTCAATCATAATAATGATCTGAGCTCTGCATTTATACAAAGATGATTACACTCACTCAAGTCTGTTACAACAAATACACATGCCTAACAAACACATTAACCGTAAGCTGAGTCAGCTAACTAACTATAACACGTCAGTAGGGAAATCATCTTATGTTTGCAACCTCATACTTTAACCATGCTCGGTAACAGCAGGCAAGTGAGCAAGCTCATACTGCTGTTGTAGATAGCTTGATGCCCTTATCAACATTCTTCTTCCATGAATCTGAATCTTTCTGTCGAACAGCATTGATATGAATGCACATAGAAGTAATACAGTACTGCATGTTATAAAGGAAATTATTAATTTTGTAAAGTACCTTAGCAATTTGTTCCACACAGTCGAAATCATTCTGCATTTTGGCCCGTTTCTAACAAGACAATCTAACTTCCAAACTTTCAACATTCCCCAAGGTCTCTGGCACATTTTTTAAGTTTGGAGCAGCCAGAGAGATACAAGATTCTAAGAGATCTCAAACCATTTATAGTACTTGGAAGACTCTTGAGATTCTTGCAATCTTTCAAATTCAACAAGACATTGCCAGAAAGAAGTTCAATAGATGCTGGCAATCCTCTTATAGCAGTTCCTTCCAAATGAATCTCCAACAGCTCATCCCTGCTCGACGTTTTCTCTGGGAACTCTCTGAATTTCAAAAGGCCAGAAAGATTTCAAAGTTTATAGATATTTTAGAGCACTTATGGTCCTTGGAAGATGCTCAAGATTTTTGCAGCCATTCAGAGTCAACTGAACAAGTCCAAATAGAAGTTCAATTGATAATGGTTCTTTAATATCAGTTCCATCCGAAAGAACTTCCCACAATGTCTGGAAATTTCTTCAATTTCAAGCAGCCAGAAAGAACAAGTGTCTTAAGAGATTTCATAAAGATCTTGCCTGGAAGAGTTGAAAGACTTGTACAACCTTCCAAATTCAACAAAATCAGCTTCTTTGAAGCAGAAAAAATGAGTGAATCTCATGCAACCTCGTAAATCGTTCAGAAATCAGCTCCTCTAAATTTGCTACTCCTGTGAAGTTTTATTGGTCACATTAGAAAGGCTTTATCAGTGACATGCATCTCTTTGTTGCTAAAGCAATCAAATATGATGCTTCAACTACATCAGTTTCCTAACCTTATAACAAAAAATAAGTGGGGAAAAAAATGAAAGAAAGCAAATATTGATAAAACTATGCAAAGAGTTAACTAGTTAAATAAATGATCATGCTCCCAAAATTGCTAGTTTTCAACCTAACTGAACATTTACTTGTGTTTTGTAATAATACATGGCATACATCTGCTTCCTCCCACAATCTACTGCAGTTTCCAGGCTCCTGAGGGAATTGCCTCCTAACAATTTGTGTCTACCCCATTTCTTGTAACTACTCATGCATCCACAGTCCGCTGAAATCATCTACGGTTAATAGAGGTTTTTCAATAGGACCAACAATTTCGATAATTGGGTCAAAATCACAATACTTGAGAATTTTTTTCACATAATCTCTGTACTTCCCTCATAGAAACATGCAATATCGAGGAATAATTCTTTTTTCTTTTTCTTTTGACCCATCAAAACTTAGTTGAAGTACATCAAGAATCTCACTTTCAGGATCTCTCCGTAGTCATTGTAGTGAACTTTCCTGTTCAGCTATAATTCTACCAAACAAAAATGAGCCCAGAACCTTGAGAGCTAATGGAAGACCACCAGCACACTTTACAAAACTAAGTTTTTGGTGTTTAGTGAATGAGGTTTTTCATCTCATCTCCACCTTAGGGGGGAAAAAATAAAACTAAACTAAACTAAAACTAAAATTAATCAAGAGTTGTAGACGCAGCTATTTCTCAAAGACCAAAGTTTACCAGTACAAAAATTATGAAACTTGATAATGGTTCTGTTTCGGAAATAAATGATGTTCTTCTTCCTATTAATTCTGAAAATTCAAACACAAAAATGAAAATAAAGAGAACTGCATAGCATAAAACTTACAGCTTCGATTATGTTGCAAGCAGCAGAGGAATTTTCTTAATAAGAATTCCGACAGCAATCATTCTAAGCCCTAACATCCAATATGTTTTAAATATCAACTACATGTCAACGATGCCGAATTCCAAGGCATCTTCTGTTTAACAAAAAAGAAAAAATAAGAATCAACCATTGTCAATTCTTATCAACAAAGTCTTCAAATTGGCATTGCGGTCTCTGTTGTTTAAAGGGGAAAAAAATTCAGTAGTTGTCAATTCCTATCAACCAAGTCCTCCAACCAAAATTAAATACGGGGGTGGAGAAAAGACAAATAAAGATTAAATAGATGAATCCTCTTGATTGTATCATGGATAAATCTGATTTAGATCTGGGTCCATATTTTAACATATTCATTGACCCATTTTCAGACATGTCATGAATTGTAAATTAAGCCGAGATTCACAAAAAACAACAAAGAAACAAAAAACAGATTCTGTGTTCAGCCACAAACGGGCTATTTCACAGCCAAGCAAGAAAACAAATGAAGAAAATTAATTGCTTTCCACTGGTTCAAGAATTAACACCACTATTGATTGCTTCTCTATTGGAAGAAATAATTTTGAATAAAGCACAGCATCATCAAAACAAATGTGATGATGTTTTTTTCAGTCATTAGATGATGATAATTTCTTCATACATTTATTCTATGGCCTGGTTCTGTTTTATGTCTAAAACTCAAGAAATTCTACAATTCCTTTGTTCTACTGCATCATTCATTCAACAATAAATAATCAAATTCTGTCATTTATATTTTAGAAAATTGCAAAAAAGTTAGTCGCTAGAAAAAAGTAATTGATTAAATAAACACATGGTTTGCACTGTGTTTGTGGTAAAATTTTGTTAAAGACATGTATATATAAACGACCAAGGCACTGAAAATATGAAATCAAAACAATACATTGAATCAAAACACTACATATTTAGTGAAGGAATCTCAAAATCTGCTCACTATCGATGACTCGTGTAGGACAAACCTTCACAAATCGACCTTGTTGGTTGATTGCTTTTGCTTGGGAAATTAGAGAGTTGATGCAACACATCAGGGGGGATGCACGTTTCTTCGTGAGCATATCATCGAACACGTCCTAGGCTCGAGAATTATACCATAATTCCTCCACAATTCCCCTCTTGATATTGGCCTGCAAATTCCATATAATCATTCGTTTGTCTATTTTTCGTGTGTTCTGGACCTAAATCAAGCTGAGATCGATCATATTCATATAGATACTTTTCTTCCTTCCTAAAATCCTCAAATCAATTCAAGCTTACCATTTTAGGCACTGTTCAACATTTGCCCACTAAGCATTGCAGCCTCAATTCCTAGGTTCAAGCATTTAAACCCATAAAAATTAAGAGAGGAAATGAAAAAGGAAGAGTGTGAGCTCAATAAACACTCGCTAACTCTTCGCTCTACCTGACAAAAGGACACATTAAATCAGACCCCGTGTTTATTAGTAGCCGCCGTGTTAACAAATTTGGACACCGATCTAGACCGCTCATCAATGCCACGTCACTAACCCTTAGCAGATTTTTGAATAAATACAATGCAAATGAATTATCATGTGCAAAATAACATTTGAATTCGAGATGCATGCTTACTGATAAATTCAGATAATAGTAACTAGTAAGTAGCTTAAAATAATAGTAAAAAATGTAAATATAAATGATGGATCAAATATATCATATGATCCTAATTTAATAATTCAGCAATGCCTTAGCAGATGAAAATCATTTAAACATTGTTAGCTCAATAAACACATTTAAAAGCTTTTAAAGCCACAATCTTACTCCACACTGTGAAAAGTCGGTTTCTAGAAGCCTTCCATCTAGAAGCCACGACTTTGAATTCAAAGAAGTTTAAAGAAGAATTTAGCAGCAAAGAAAAAAGAAGCAGGCGGTTTGACAAAGAAGAAAGAAGCCCGAAGAAGAAAGAAAAAATAATAAACAATTAATGCATAGTTGCAAATCTTTCTCTATAAATAGATACGAAGAGAATGAGCAAATGTATCCAATTAAAAGCAATTCCATTCGAGAGAGAATTGGAGACTTGAGAGAGTTTTGAGCTTAAACTTATAAGCTCTTGTTATTAGTGTTTTGAGAGTTTGGGTGTATTGGGGTTTTGGAAAGTGAGCTAAAATACCACAATACTTGTAACTCCTTTTCACTAGTAAAATATTTCCTTCTGTTTTCGCCCGTGGACGTAGGCTAAAAGCCGAACCACGTAATTTCTGGTATCCTCTTTTACACTTGTTCTTTATTTTGTTACAATTTTACTTTAGCTGCATGTCTGCTTTCACCACCAATTTCCTAACAGTGGTATCAGAGCTATTGGTTATATTTTTGGAGTCGGGTACTGTTCACGTAAGGGGTACTGACGTATACGACACTATTCACGTATACGTTACTATTCACTTATACGGTACTATTCACCTAAAACGGTGGGAGTGATACTATTCGGGTATACGGCACTATTCACGTATACGGTACTATTCACAAGAAACAGTGGGAGCGACCCAAGAATTTTGCGGTGCAAAGCAGGGAATAGTGGTGTGAGTAAAGCAACTGTGTGGTTGTTATACATGTCTAGGAAAGTTCTGTCACAAAGGCGATAAGAGCTTAAGGAGACTGGGTTTTAAGTGGGACCATTGTGACCCCTCCAGTCTTTCCTGGGAACTTTCCTGGTGTACATTCTCACACATATTCACAACTATTCAAGGTGGTATACTAGCTTGTGTGCAGTATTTATCGGCAAAATGGCGGCAAAGTATGAAATTGAGAAATTTAACGGAAATAATTTTTCGTTGTGGAAAATGAAGATGAAAGCTGTATTAAGGAAAAATAATTGCTTGGCAGCAATTGGAGAAAGGCCCATGGAGATAACTGATGACAAGTGGAATGAGGTAGACGGCAACGCCATTTCTGATCTACACTTGGCACTTGCAGATGGAGTATTATCCAGTGTGGCAGAGAAAAACACGGCGAAGGAAATATGAGATACTCTCACAAAATTGTACGAGGCCAAGTCGCTACACAACAAAATCTTCTTGAAGAGAAAACTCTATACTCTTCGAATGGCGGAATCTACAATGGTGACCGACCACATCAACACCTTGAAGACTCTATTTTCTCAACTCACAACGTTGGGTCATAATATAGAGGAGAATGAACGTGCAGAGCTTCTACTTCAAAGTCTACCAGATTCGTATGATCAACTCATCATCAACCTGACGAACAACAATCCAGTGGACAGTCTAGTTTTCGACGATGTTGCAGCCTCCGTATTAAATGAGGAGAGCAGGCGGAAAAATAAGGAAAACAGACAAGCAAGTTCGCAGCAAGCGGAGGCGCTATCGGTGACGAGAGGGAGATCAACGGAACGTGGCCCCAGTGGGAGTCAAAATCATGGTAGATCAAAATCCAGAAGTAAGAAGAATGTGAAATGCTACAACTGTGGCAAGAAAGGTCACGTCAAGAAAGAGTGTTGGAGTAATCAGAAGAGAAAAGAGGCAAAGAACCTGAGTCATCAAATGCTCAGGGGTGTGTAGCAAGTACCTCAGATGATGGCGAAATTCTCTACAGTGAGGCAACAACTATTTTAGAAGGCAGAAAACGACTATTTGATGTCTGGCTTATAGACTCAGGAGCTACCTGGCACATGACCTCTCGGAGAGAATGGTTCCACACATATGAACCTATCTCAGGAGGATCTGTATATATGGGTAATGATCATGCCTTGGAGATCGCTGGTATTGGTACTATCAAAATAAAAATGTTTGATGGTACAATTCGCACAATTGGGGAGGTACGACATGTCAATGGCCTGAAGAAAAATCTATTGTCTTTAGGACAAATGGATAGTCATGGGTACAAAACTCATGTTGAGAATGGAATTATGAAGATCGTTAAAGGCGCGCTTGTATTGATGAAAGCAGAAAAGATCGGTGCTAATCTATTCATGCTCAAAGGAGAAACATTACAAGAGGGTGATACGTGTGTCGCATCAAATGGAGAAGAGTCAACGATGATGTGGCATCTCAAACTTGGCCACATGTCGGAACAAGGTTTGAAGATTCTCTCTGAGCGAAAATTGCTTCCCGGGCTCAAATCGGTAAGTTTACCATTTTGTGAGCATTGTGTTATTAGTAAGCAGCATAGATTAAAGTTTAGTAGATCTCTTGCTAGAAGTAAATGCATTCTAGACTTGATTCATTCTGATGTTTGGGAATCATCGGATATATCTATGGGAGGTGCAAAGTACATGGTGACTTTCATTGATGATTATTCCAGAAGATGTTGGGTGTATCCAATTAAGAAAAAGTCAGATGTATTTCCAGTATTTAAAGAATACAAAGCGCGGGTGGAACTTGAATCTGGTAAAAAGATCAAGTGCTTGAGGACAGATAATGGTGGAGAATATACAGACGGCGAGTTTCTTGCTTTCTGTAAGCAAGAAGGTATTCAGAGACAGGTCACGGTGGCATACACTCCTCAACAAAATGGAGTGGCAGAGCGGATGAACAGAACTCTTACCGAAAGAATAAGAGCTATGTTGAAGACTGCTGGTCTACCTAATTCATTTTGGGCAGAAGCGGCCAAAACTGCCTGTTATATAGTAAATCGGTCGCCATCTACAGCTATTGAATTGAAGACGGCGATGGAGATGTGGACTGGAAAGCCAGCTGATTATTCCTACCTACATGCATTTGGATGTCCTGTGTACGTGATGTACAACGCCCAAGAAAGAACAAAGCTGGATCCAAAATCTAGAAGATGTATCTTCTTGGGGTATGCTGATGGAGTAAAGGGGTATCGTCTGTGGGACCCCACTGCCCACAAGATCGTCATCAGCAGAGATGTTATCTTTTTAGAAGATCAACTGCAGAGGAAAGATGAGGATGATAGCACTGTAAAAGAAAAGTCAGAGATTGTACCAGTATATGTGGAAAATAATCCAGAAGATTCAGATTCTTCTGAAGCAGCTCCAGAACACGAGGAACAAGAACCAGTCGAGTCCGAGGCTCCAGAAATTCGTCGGTCAACTCGTGAGAGACGACCGCCAACGTGGCACTCGGAGTATGTCACAGAGATCAATGTTGCATACTGTCTTCTAACAGAGGATGGAGAGCCTTCAACTTTCCATGAAGCTTTAGACAGCCCAGATGTTGCTTTGTGGATGACAGCAATGCAGGAAGAAATTGAAACTCTACACAAGAACAAGACATGGGAACTTGTACCACTACCACGTGGAAGAAAAGCCATTGGAAACAAATGGGTCTACAAGATCAAACGTGATGGCAATGACCAAGTGGAACGGTATCGTGCGAGATTGGTGGTGAAAGGATATGCTCAGAAATAGGGTATTGACTTCAACGAGATATTTTCTCCGGTGGTTCGACTCACAACAGTCAGAGTAGTCTTGGCAATGTGTGCTACATTTGACCTACATTTAGAGCAGTTAGATGTGAAAACTGCATTTCTTCATGGAGAACTTGAAGAAGAAATATATATGCTCCAACCAGAAGGTTTTGCAGAAACAGGAAAGGAGAACTTGGTTTGCAGGTTGAACAAATCTCTATACGGTCTCAAACAGGCGCCGAGGTGTTGGTATAAGAGATTTGATTCCTTCATTATGAGCCTTGGATACAACAGACTCAGTTCAGACCATTGTGCATATTACAAGAGGTTTGAAGATAATGATTTCATTATTTTGTTGTTGTATGTGGATGACATGTTGGTAGCAGGCCCCAACAAAGATCGAATCCAAGAATTGAAGGCACAGTTGGCTAGGGAGTTTGAAATGAAGGGCTTGGGACCAGCAAACAAGATTCTAGGGATGCAAATTCAACGAGACAGAAATAACAAGAAGATTTGGCTTTCACAGAAGAATTACTTGAAGAAAATCTTGCGACGCTTCAACATGCAAGAGTGTAAGTCAATTTCTACCCCACTTCCTGTTAATTTCAAATTATCCTCAAGTATGTGTCCTAGCAATGAAGCGGAGAGGAAGGAGATGTCTCGAGTACCGTATGCATCAGCAGTGGGAAGTTTGATGTTCGCTATGATATGTACAAGACCGGACATTGCACAAGCAGTGGGAGCAGTCAGTCGATACATGGAAAATCCTGGTGGAGAGCATTGGATAGCTGTGAAGAGGATTCTGAGATACATCAGAGGAACCTCAGATGTTGCATTATGTTATGGAGGATCAGAATTTACTGTCAGGGGTTATGTGGATTCAGATTTTGCAGGAGACCTTGATAAAAGAAAATCCACTACTGGTTATGTGTTTACACTTGCGGGAGCAGCTGTAAGCTGGGTTTCGAAACTGCAGACCGTTGTGGCTTTATCTACAACAGAAGCAGAGTACATGGCAGCTACACAAGCTTGCAAGGAAGCTATTTGGATACAAAGGTTATTAGAGGAGCTCGGGCACAAACAAGAGAAAATTTATGTGTTTTGTGACAGTCAGAGTGCCTTGCACATTGCAAGGAATCCAGCCTTTCATTCAATGACAAAGCACATAGGAGTTCAGTATCACTTCGTTCGAGAAGTAGTGGAAGATGGAAGTGTGGATTTACAGAAAATCCATACGAAGGAGAACCTAGCAGATGTTTTGACCAAGCCGATAAATACTGACAAGTTTATCTGGAGTAGATCCTCTTGTGGCCTAGCAGCAACGTAGGCAACATAATTATGGCGAAGCAGAAAGGATGATGTGGAGATTGATTGATTCTCAATTAAATCTCCAAGTGGGAGAATGTGAAAAGTCGGTTTCTAGAAGCCTTCCATCTAGAAGCCACGACTTTGAATTCAAAGAAGTTTAAAGAAGAATTTGGCAGCAAAGAAAAAAGAAGCAGGCGGTTTGACAAAGAAGAAAGAAGCCCGAAGAAGAAAGAAAAAATAATAAACAATTAATGCATAGTTGCAAATCTTTCTCTATAAATAGATACGAAGAGAATGAGCAAATGTATCCAATTAAAAGCAATTCCATTCGAGAGAGAATTGGAGACTTGAGAGAGTTTTGAGCTTAAACTTATAAGCTCTTGTTATTAGTGTTTTGAGAGTTTGGGTGTATTGGGGTTTTGGAAAGTGAGCTAAAATACCACAATACTTGTAACTCCTTTTCACTAGTAAAATATTTCCTTCTGTTTTCGCCCGTGGACGTAGGCTAAAAGCCGAACCACGTAATTTCTGGTATCCTCTTTTACACTTGTTCTTTATTTTGTTACAATTTTACTTTAGCTGCATGTCTGCTTTCACCACCAATTTCCTAACACACACATCTCAAAATTCATGCCAATTTCCTCAGTAATTTAATTTACTTTGTATGATTTGAGAAACACATATTTAACAATCATGTAACTGGTTTTTTTTTCCTCTAAATTTAGTTTAAATAGTCCAGTAAGGAGATAATCTCATCGAGCACGAATGCAATTTTGATTCACGGCAGAAGCAAACAAAGGATGCAAGCATAATAAATTAAGATCAATATATGTGGGTATGAGTGTTGCTAGGACTTTTGAGGGGTGTCAAAAGCTTGACTCTTCTTGATTATGGATTAGAAGTTGCTCAGAACTCAGAATCACAGAATTGAATGGATGTCGAGTACGCTTGTGGAAAGAGTGACGTTATGAGCACCCCTTTATCATTTTTAAAAAACCACACTTCAAATAAAATTATATTTTTTTCTCTGCAAATTACTTGTATTCATAATCAACCCCCTTTTTTTTTTGGTGTTTTACTTATCCAAAATAAGTTTACTTAAATTTAAAATATTATATTATTCTTTCGTAATTCCTATTGATTGAACATTTTTCCCTTAAGATTACTTTCAAATTATAATTTAAAATATGTGTAATTTAAGACAAAGTTAAAATTTAAAGTATTTGTAATTTATGTCAATATTTTACATTTAAAATTCATCACTGATAATTCGCGTGTAGGATAAATTACAAATTAACAAGAATGTTAAAGAAAAGAAAAATTATAAGTGTGTATTAAAAAAAAGGATTTTTTGGAATTAAAAGTAAGAATAACCGGAAAAAAAAGGGTCTTATGAGAATATTAGAGGAGTGGCAATAATCCAACTCTACGAAAAGAAACATTAACAAAATAATAAAAGTCATTTTCAAAATTAACTCACGCATCTATTGAAGCTCGAATTCAATTTCATTTTTCTCTATAAATTGTTATAGTTTGTACAGTTTCTTTAATTCGCGGCTTTTTGTCAGACTTAAAATTGCTGTAATTTGCAATGTTTACTTAGAAGGTGTTATTCAAGTAAAATCTATGCAAATTTAGTAAGAATCTCAACAAGCGAAAATCCATATCAGCTTTAAGTGCTATACAATATAGAATAAACTTAGTTGGCCTACTCAACTAGAACAACTAGATTGCAATGAGAGAAAATATATTCTTTTGGCTGTATGCCAAAAGAATTGGGGCAAAAAAAAAAAAGAGAGAGAGAGAATATATTTAACCAGATTGCAATAGGATACTTATTTTATTGTTCATCAATTATGACCCGAGTCCTCAACCCCTTCAAGTGTGCCCGAAAAATCGCACTTGAAATAATGGATACGAAATGAGAGAATACTGCAGTGAAACAGAGCTTTTAAGTAAGAATACAAAACGGAGGATTAATTTTCCCTCTTTCTTCAATTTTCAACTCATGAGAAATCACAAATATCAGTGCTTCAATTTGGTCGAGCAACGCATTCTGATTCTGACCAACTTTTTGATCCAAGTCGAGCATTTCTAGTAGTTTAACATGAAAATAAATTGCCAGAGTAGATACAAGAAATAAACAAATCAAAAAGTAAATGAAATATCATGTGCAAATTCAAAGAACATAAATTGAAATTGAGAAGCGTACTTACACATGAATTCAGAGACAATAAAATTCACCAGGCTTTGCCCTTCATTCGAGTTGTCTAAATCCGTTAGGTTGTGGTTCCTCATCATAATCATCACAGCAGCCACTTCCACTGGCTTTAGCCACTGCCATATTTGATTCAACAAAATCGTGATGGAATTCATTCAGATTATAAGAAGTAAAGCGAGTCCATTGCTTTGTTGTTTCGTCAAACTCCCCAACTTCGTGCATATAAAATGGATGGAAACCACACCTCTTCACCTTCAATCCAGTACTTGACCCAGGCAGACCGTGTTTCTCTCGTCCATCCATAAATGACAACTTAAATGAGTTTATATTTTATAAATTAAACAAGAAGTATTTTAGGAAATAAAATTCAATAAGTGGTGTTGTCTATTACGTTTCAGACAGGTCACCAAAACTATTGGTGTGTTAAAACTTCACTTACTTTTAAATCCTATTGAAGACGATATTAATTTGATCCAACTTAATGCTAGTTTATATGATGTTGGTTTAATGCCTAAGTGTGTCAATGCCTTTGCATTCAACCATTTCAACTATAGGCAACTGATCTCTGATGTACCTTCTTTGTGACAAATATACACAATGTGCGTCTTACAACACTTTAATTCCAAGGAAATAAGATAATATTCCTAGGTTTTTTAAGGCAAATGCTTTGCTGAACTGAGTTATAAAACTTTTTAACTTTATAGTACTTGGACTTGTAATAAGTGTTTCTTCTTATGAAAAGAGAGGTATCCAAATTAGTATTAATAAAACCCCAATACAATAAACAGCTTTTCAGCTTATCAAACTTAGCTCTAGGAACTTGTTTGACTCTGTATAAACATTAGTACAATTTGCACACAAATTCAGGTTTCCCAACATCAATAAAGCCTTCCGATTGACACATGAATGCCTCCTCAGTTAACTCTCCATTAAAAAATGCATTGTTAACATTAACTTGCATTATTTTCCATTAATTCATCACTCCTAGGCTCAGCATCACTCTAATAATAGCTAATTTAACCACTTCGACTGAATGTTTTAAAGTAATTCACCCCTGCACTTGCTAAAATCCTTTAGCAATAAGCCTTGATTTATACTTAGCTACACGCCCATCTTTGTTATACTTGATCCTTTACACCCATTTGTCAGCAACGTGATGGCCAGCTTATCTTGGAACTAATGTCCACGTATTATTCTTAATCAAAGCATCATATTCTTCTTTCATAGCTTGCAGCCCTCTAGAGTTATCTAATGCCTCTTGTACATTATCTTGTTCTTTGTGAATGAGAGCATCAGTTGTTGTATCTTTTTGTTTTTTTTTTAATTTTGTTTATTCAATAACGACAAAACTGATGTTAGAGCATCTTCCAGGAAAATGTACACGAAAACGGAAACATAAGTACAGTCATATTATATTCTTAAATTATATCTACGAATACAAAGTAAATTAAAATAAGATTAATCAAATAATAAAAATGTAAATATTAATGATAGATAAAAAAAATATAGGATATGATAGTAATGCCTTACTAAACAATATTATAGTATATGGCAAGTCCAGCTATTTGAAGAGAACTTTAAAACCATATACATCTAAAAAATTACCAAAAATAAACTTTATTATACACTAATTATTATGTGCCATTTTCCTGAGCACTTTTGTATATTTTAGGAACGCATACTTAAACAATTTGATCAAGCATGAAAGCATTTTCGATTCATGGAAGGTAACAACTTTGGAGATGATATTTTGGCTTTGTGGTAATTTAACATATATAAAATAAAAATTGCCAACTGAAATTGAAGATGCATGCTTACTGAAATATTCAGAGAATACTAAGCAGGCTTCTCCCTTTATTTGAGTTCACTAAATGGATTCTTGAGGCTGTGGTTCCTCATCACCTCGACATATGCAGTAAGGCTTCACCTTGACATTGTTGCTACAACCATCTTTGATGCAAAAAAAAAATTGAGGGGATCCATTCATATTATAAGTGGTAAAGCGATTCCATTGGATTGTAGTTTTGTCAAACTCCTCCATATATATTGGGTGGATATCACACCTCTCACCTCCGATCCTGGCCAGAACACACCCCTGAGAAGTTACAGAATTTATGATTACAGTCCACAAAGCATTTGTACTTTTCATGGGAATGAATGGAAAAATATTATCTATTTATTACAATCCACCGCATGATTTTAAAGTTTTTCTAGACTTTCTGGACTTTCCCGCACTTTAAAATTATGGACCAAAAAACTACTATATTTGGCAATGACACAGTCTGCAAAGCATTTGTACTTTTCTTTGGCTACTAACGCATGATAGATTGAAAACGAAAACGAAGCTAATGAGGAGGCATATGCCAATAGGCATTATATATGATCAGTATGTTTTTTCAGTGAAGGATATGTTGCATGTTCTTAGGGATTGGATCGTGGAAAAAAGACTTTGGAACTGATTCCTCCCTATGGCACAATGCCATCAATTCTTTTGTCTTAATCTAAAGGAATTCACTTGTCAAAATCTATTGAGTAAAAGGTTGTTGGGTTCAAATTTGAAGTGGAGAACTTTATTTAGAGTACTTTGTTTGGAACTTTGCAAGTTCATTAGTGAACATCAAGCTTGTTTGGCATTCTTAAAGTTTGGAAATATGATGGGTGACCTTCAAATAGTTCGAAGAGTTAAAAAGCTCGACAAGAAAAATTATAATACGTGGGCAACATTGATGGAGTCTTGCTTACAAGGTCAGGGTCTCTAGGAGATTATTTGTGGTAACAATATGAGACCACCAACTGAGGATGTTGCTTTAAAGAAGTGAAGCATTATAGCTGGAAGGCCATGTTCGCCATCAAGACTACAATTGAAGAAGAAATGTTGCAACACATAAAAAAGGTTAAAATACCTAAGAAAACTTGGGATACTTCTACAATGAGTTTTTCAAAGAAGAATAACATATGGCTACAACTTTTGAAAAATGAGCTACTATCAATTTTATAATGAAATATGACGATTGACGAGTACTGAAACAAGTTAAAATCCCTATGCCATGAAATTTCTGGGTTAGATTCTACTGCTGCAATTTCTAAATCTAGAATAAAGAGAATTATTGCCAATGGTTTGAGGCTTGAGCTTAAGAGCTTTGTTACAGTTATCTAAGGTTGTCCAACTCAACCAACCATTGAGAATTTTGAAAACTTACTTGCTGATTAAGAAGTAATTGACAACCAATTGAGTGGGGCCTTAGTAATGAATGATGAGGAAATATTTTTTTATTAATAACCCTATTAGAAAAATGACTTTCACTAATATTAAGTTGTTGATACTAAATAAAAAAGTATCAGTATTTGATGACTACGTAACTAACTTTTAGTGTGTTTTACATATTAATGCCTATGGTTATTAATAATATAGTATCATAAACTCTTACTGATACTAAGATATATATTTTTAATTTTTCTTATTCCAAACGACGTATTTTACTTTTAAAATTAGGGTATCTTAAATTCAACACGTGTGAAATTTTTTGGCCTTAACGAAAGTACTATTCCCTCTTCATCTTCCCTCTCACCCAAATCCTTCCCACTCATTTCAAGAAACCCTAAATTGAAACAAAACAAATCACCCAGCCTTTTCAGCCTTAACAAAACAATTACTCTCAGTCTCCCAACAAAATAAAATCATCCTAGTTTTACTTTATGAAGCGTATGGGTCTTGATTCTTCGGTCACCACCGAAGACAACCAAAGGATGAAAAAAGTCAAACAAGATGAGGAGGAATAAGAAAGAGGAAGAGCAAGTCAAAGAAACTAGCTTCCCAAATCTATATGAGAACTCCCTGTTCGAGGTGTTGAAACACGCGGACACCAGGACTTCGTTGCAGGCGGCCTTGCGTCAACAAGCTATGGCACAAGACACTCAAAATGAGCACCTTTGGAAGTTAATTTGCACCCACCACCACTCATATCTGTTGTCCTGGCTCTCGGTGGCTCCCGTCGCCTTCACTCCCTCTATCTCGGTGGCTCCCGTCGCTTTCTCTCTCTGCCATTCTTTCTCTCACAGTCGAAACCAAAACTCAAATCCCTAACTCCCCAGCCACAAGACCTCTAATTTGCCTCAGAACAAAACAAAATCAATCCGTACTCCTCTCTGATTATTCGAAAGTTGGAAGCACCTTTAAATAGTTCTCTCTGAAAAGCCATTCACCCAAACCCTAACCTCACTAATAAATTTTTTTATTAATAGTGATTTTTTCAATTAATTAAGATATGGGTTCATTGGCAGAGAAACAAAGGTTAGTGTTTGCTCTATTTCTTTCATCGATTTTCTTTCTCTTTTGAAATTTTTCTAATTTTTTCTTAATTTCGACTGTGATTTTATTGTTTCTATAGCTGTAGTTTGATTAATTTTGATAAATTTTGCTTGATTTGATGGAAAGCATGATTTATTACATGTCTGCTTGAGATAAGCCGGTTAGTAATTTTTTTTAAAAATAATTATATGTAATATTTGTTTTGATTCGCATATCGTAAACACAATGTTATTGTCTACTAACTAATTATACACTTCGATTTACATTCACTTAAATAGGATATGATTATGTATCCTTTTTTTTTTGGCTGTTTGCTAATTGTGTTATTTATAGTGTTGTTATTCGCGGTTTATATGGTGAGTAGGGCAGTATTTTAATTGAAACAATTAAAGATATGGGGAATTATTAGGTAGAAAGTGGCTGCAGGAGGAGGTTCTTCTATTTCAGTATGCCTAAATAGTATTCATTCCCCCCCCCCTTTTTTTTACTGCTGACTATTGTTCCTTGTGAATGCGTTTCAAATCCAGAGACTTTGCCCTGTGGTTTCCACTTTGAGAAACTACTCATCTGCAACTAAACAGGTAATTTTGCCTTTTATAACTTATTACTTGTAATGCACTGATTTTGACTGTATGATGATTGTATTCCTCTATATGTATAGGCTTTTATTATTATTATTAGTGAATCAGCTGAATGCTTAAGAAATTCTAATACTAATAGTTATGTTCTTCATTATACTTACAATGTATGGATTTTGATACATTTTAAGAAGAATATGAAATTAAATATTTGACCGTAGGGACAACAAATATGTTCGAGCTTTTATTAGTACAATAGTATGTGAACAAACTCCGAAGCTTTGATACTATGCACTTTCATGTTGCTATTTGTGACTGTGGATTTTGATTGCTCTTTGTTAGCGACTCGCTTTTACTTGTTTGATAATGTTTATAATTCGTCCATCTCATTATACTTAAAAGTTGGTGATTCTATGTAATTTATAAATCCAACCGTTATCTTTTTATTTAAATCGGTAGGCCAGAAGCAAAGCAATCTTTTTATGCATTGGCTGTATTAGTAAATCACATAGATAAAATCACAAGGTTTATATTGTTACTTATTTCTTTTCTGTTTGCAGGAAAATTCCAAGGGATTTTACAGAGGCATCACTATCTGGTGCAGGATTATCCATAATAGCAGCCCTTTCTATGTTGTTTTTATTTGGAATGGTAGGTTGCCGCTTGCATAGTTGTGCCTCTTTTGTCGGATATCATGGGTGCATTTTGCATATTCAGTGTATATTATCGTCCATCTGGATTGTTTGTGTAACATGATGCTTTCATGGAGTTCTATTTGGCTTTTCATTGTTTCTAGAACAGATTAAATTTAACAAAAACTATTCGCAATTTTTCTAGAGGACCTGATTTAAGACCCACTGGTTCTGAGTTCCACTCAATGCTTGTTATACATTCGCTTAAGCATGGAGAGGAAGCTGATGATGATTCTGTTGAAGGTTCTCATACGCTAACTGCCAATAATTTTGATAGTTATTCACATGAGTAAGTGAGCCTTCTCTGAACCACAACTTATAATTTTTATTTTCAATTCTGTGATCACAATATTTCATTGCTATGTGGCAATTGCAATGATGCCTTCTTTGATTTGTATTATATTTCCTTTCCAGGTATCCTATTTCAGCTGTCAATTTTTATGATCCATGGTGCTACTGGAGTAAATGCCTGGTATTTTTATTTTCACCTTTTGTTTCTCAAATTTTGTCTTGTTGCTTTTTGATCATTGTTGTCTAGATTTACCTTATTGGATCTATTCTTTCTCATGTTTGTGTTGATTTAATTGCCAGATATAATATTTTAAATTTATTCACTTGATGTCATGTTTGTGCCTGCTCGTATGCACACATTGCTCTGTGTGTACACTGACAGTTGCACAGAAATTCCTTCGTTACTTTGGTTAACTCCATTGGTCTCTTTGTTTGTTTGTGTTGAACTTTCCATGCTTGTTATTCAACCAAGCATGGGTTTTCTTTTGTTTGTTTGACTGTATTGTTAGACTTCCTCCCATGATGTTGTTAATAATTTCTCCTCTTTTTCTTGGACAACGGTTAAAATAATTTTTATTGTTAATATAATATGCTTGTCTTGCATGCATTTATATGCCATTAGGAAACTATATAGATTGCAGCATGTAAATTTTATCAGTTTTTTTATTGTGCATGTCGTGAATGGTGCAGGATGACTTACAATAAACCAAAGCACGTATGTGGGTCAAAACTAAATAATCAGAGCAAATGTCAAATTGGAACATGGAAACAATAATAGAAGACTTCATTTCGATTACCGAAAGAAAGAATCCGCGAAGCAATAAACATGTGTTGGAAGATTGTGCTGTTACTATATATCAGATTATAAATTATTTGTAGTTGGTAAACAATGTAATAAGTTTCAAACAATGTAATAATTTTTAAATTGTTCATTGCAATGTAATAGTTTTCATATTGATGAATGTAAATTTCAATTCAAATGCCAATTGCAAATGTTCAATTTCTATTATATGGATTTATAATTTTTTTTAATTTTTCTCAAATAAACATTGATACCAAAGTATCGTTATATTTATTATGCTTTTGTATCATTATTTGTTTGATACCATAGTCTCGTTCTATATGTGATGTTCAAGCATCAATATTTTTTTGATACTATGGTGACATAGATTCGCTGATACAAAAAACTTGTGTCAGAAAGTTTCTTGCACCGTATTCAATGATACTAAATTCGGTGTTAGTAAAACAAGTTCTTGATACCAAAATAGTATCAAAGAAGGCTATTTTTCTATTAGTGTAAAAAGAGACATCGATTCAGACAATATGGCGATGAAGTAATATAGGAAGCATATTAGATAAAATATATTAGAATTTATTTGAAATTATAATATTTAAATATTTAGTATTTAATTAGAATTTATCTTATTTTTTAAACTTATTCGATCATGTTGGGAATTCTAATCTAATTAGGATTTTAAATTATTTATTTTATTTAAGAAGGATTAAGATTAAGTTGGCTACTTAGTATATATAGGCTTCGTACTGATAGTTCTTTATAACATACATAAACTTCTCATCAATAATATTTAATATTTCTTAATTGAGATACTTTCTTCTTCGTGAGATTCTTTTTTCTTGAATTTTCAAGAACGTATGTTATAATGAAATTTAGTATCATTTTTGCGATGCGTCAAGTGGTATTAGAGCCTTTCTTTATATTAGGCAGAGCTTTCCTGACCATCATCCATTACTTTCATTAAAAATAAATAAATAAGAAGAAGAAAAAGTTAGAAAAATAGCAAAACCCGAAGCCACCTCACGTCCACCGTTTGCAGCTGCTGCCTCTGTCATTCTTCACCTTTTTCATGCTTTAATAAAATTTAACATAATGCTCACTATTTTGTATATTATTAAGGACCATTAAATGATTAATCATGAAGTGTATATTATTTTTCACATCAATTTAGCACAACCTATACCATGAATTTATGGATTATGTTACAATGAATACTTTTATATGGTAGGAATATAAGTTTAGGTTTTACAAGCCTATTTTCATTTAATTTTCCAATATCACTTTGTTGATTTCGTAAAGTTGAAATTAACACAAATTCTTAATTAGCTATATAGTTTATGAATCATGAAAGATTTTTTTGTTGATATTCATTGATTGTGGTTACAAAATTTTATGTCACTAACAGGCTGATTGCATTTATGATGGTAATTAATATAATAAGTAAATATTACCTCTAATAATATTCATGACATATTATCTATTTATTTTATATTCTCGTTATAAAAGCATGGTTTTGGATATTTTAACTTAAATTTTGACACAAAAAATGAGCCATTAATCTCTCACAATCTAATGGTTAATATTAAAAGTCAATATAAAATTTTACGATGTTAAATCATCCACCATATTAACTAAATTGCGTGAAATCAATAATTTCAATTTTGTATTAAAAATTTAAGATAAAATAACTTAAAAGCAAAAGGATACCTAAACTCTCTTTTGGCTATAATACCCTATATAGGTAGTAACTTTAAAAAATTAACTTTAAAATATTTGTAATAAATACAAAGATACTTTAAATAGTTTATTTTGTCTAATAGACTAAAAATAATGGAATATTTGTAATATGTATAAAATAATTTTTAAAATGTAAACTATAGTATTATTTTTAAAATTTCTTTTTATCTATTACATAATTTTTAAATAAATATTTGGGTTAAATAGCTTTTACAACTAATAAAAAATATCTCATGTATTGATAATATTAAAATTATTTTATATAAATTTAAAATAATTTGAATCTTTATATATTTATTTTAATATTATGTTTATATCCATTATAAAATTTAGTTTAATATAATATAATACTGTAAAGTATTAAAATATTTTTTGAAGATTAAAATTATTTTAATATACATATGTTTATTTTATTTTTTCCTTTCGGAAGAGAAAGCAAGTCCATGCCCGACAACTTGGGGAGGAGAGGCTAAAGGCAAAAACTAGAACATTTTTTTTATGTGATAATTTCTTCTTTCTATTATATAATTTCTTTTCAAAGAATTTGTTATTTTGTTGCTTGTTTAATGGTAATTCGTCAATTTTTTTTTCAATCACCCTAACATTAAATAAATACTTTTAGGTTGATCGAGTTCTTAACCGGGCCATATGTTACTTTGACTTGGTGTTTGTATTTGCCAAGATTACATAATACCTTTTCTTCTTGGAACAAGAAATTTAAGCATATTTATCTGCGCAAAATCCAGGAAAAATATACTTATATTGATTCTATGGTGATTCTCACCTATTCAAATATGTAAAAAGATAAGTAGTTATAGTAAGAGATTTTATTTTAACTGTTAATCCTGACGTGATAATTAAATCCAATACCAAATACTTTCATTAATTTTCTATCTCTCTTAAAATATTCTTATTATTTTAATTATAGTTTTCATAATACCAGATTACTTCGTAATTTGATGCAGCACTGCTGATTGCTATACGAGCCCCTTCTATATATGAAGCAGCAGATTATACACACACACCCTCTCTAGTCTCTAGTGAGGTGGACAGTAAAGTATAAAAAAAAAATATAATTTTCAATGTATTAAAAATTATTCTTTTTTTTAGTTTGGCAGTAGCATCTTCATTTTATTAAAGTAAAAATATTCTCACTAGAGAATTATTATTATTATTATATGTAACATCACCATGCATATGTAATTTATTAAGAGTAATGATATAACCACAAATTTTTGCATAAATTGATGTGACATGATAAAATTTATTAAATTAAATATCTCTTAACAGAATGTTTTTGAGCCATGTTCTTCAACCGCATCTACGTTAAATTCAAATAATTTTTTTAAAGATCTAGGGAGTTTTGTTTTGTTAACTTTGAAAATAGTTAAATATTCAATCTGAAGATTTATTTTTAATACTAATGTTAGACACTTACCTAGTATCTTGAGTTTTTGAATTAAATGATTTACTAATTGACGATATTAGTGCTAAAGTTTCGTATTTGAACTCTCCACAACAAGTTTATTTGTATCGATTAAATTATGTTTCAATTATTTCTCATTGGCATGCATCGAACTCTCTCATGCTTGCTTTGTGTTAATTTACGTTTTTTTTTTTCTAATTCTTAATCATTTTTCAAGTCCAGTCCTTTTATATATATTTTCAAAATTTTGTCCGATCTCTTAGAATTCACATGATCTCAAAAGCAATAAGCTATCCGCATATTTTAATATTTAACACACAACATTAAATAATTAGACATTGTGGTCCCGAGCCCCTTCAAGTATACCAAACAACAGAGTAATAAAACAAAGCAGAAAAAAGAGTAAATAAAACATCTGTCCAACTGTTTGACCCAAGCCAGGCATTTTCTGGTAATTTAACAGGAAAATAAGTAACAAGAACAGATACAATAAATAAATACAAAGAAAGTAAATGAAATGCGATCTGCAGAGAAAAATAAAATATGTGGCCTTCATTCGAGTTGTCTAAATCTTTTAGGTCGTGGTTCCTCATCATCATTACAGCAGCCACTTCCACTAGCTTCAGCCGCCCCAACATATCCTTCAAGACTTCGCTTTAGAAAGCTTCGCTCAGACGACGTCGTTGATCCTGCATCATCCCCGCAGCAACTTCCACTGCCTTCTGCACTGTCTAAGTCATCATCCCCTTCACGCACATAGATTCGATGCAAACCACACCTCTTCACCTCCAATCCCGGCGACGAAGGAAATGACACCTTACTAATACATGCCCTATTGTCGTAGTATAGGAAAAGATGGTCTGACACAACCTGACCGAATTGCTTACCAAGACAAACACTACCACAAAATCCAAAACCATTCACGTAGGTAGGGTTGATGTTCATCAAACGTGCGGGATTTGAAAAATCCCATTGACGAAAAACACAGCACATAACATTTCCCACACGCTTACGATTCTTATACGTCTTTGGAGGCGTGCTTATTGTTATTGAAGAACCCTCATTATTCTGATACTCGAACCACTCTGGGATTTCACTTCCAGGAACAACAATCCAAAATTCTCTCACTAAACGGCCCTGAAACCCACCAAAATAAAAATAGTTGTCGGAAAAGAATTAAGTGGTAAAATGATAATATTTTTTAATTTGCATTACATTATGTTTCTTTTATATATCTTTATTGATATTATATTGCCACAATCAACGATGACTAGGAATCTAACGGCCCTGAAACCCACCAAAACCTACTTGTCCGACAGTGACATATTCTGCAGCCCCACGGAAAAAAAAGTGAGTAAATAAATAAAATAAAAAGACATAACATGTATTGCATCAGTTTTAGGCATAATGTTAGCACAGGTGAGAGTGAGAGACTGACCTCATATTTTTTAATGAACTCTTTCAGCAGTGAAAGCGCCAAATCATAGTTGCCAGCCAATTTCAAGCAATCCTCACAATTAAGGATTAAGCCCCCTTTTATATTTAATACATCCGATAATGTCTCCAACGAAACACAACCCTCTAAAGAAATCGAACATATACTGGCTGGAAGTCGAGGAAGAGTTTGCAGCATTTTGCATTCCTCTAATTCAATCACCTGAAGATTAGAAAGACGGTAGATGCTTGCCGGTAGCGAAACAAAACTGTTTCTACTCAAATCTAACTCTCTTAATGAGCATAAGTCGCCAATACTACTTGGGATTGCTCCTTCCCCTAGATTACAATCACTGATATCCAATCTCGTTAAACTACACAAACCTGACAGAGAAGACGGCAACCTCAAAAGATCTGAACTCCGTCGCATCAAATTGATAGAGAAGGGCAGAAACCATGATGTAGATGATGGTGATCCTTTGCACCCACGAAAAGACAGATATTTAAGACTCTTCATAAGAAAAATCGACGATGGAGGTTGCCTTATAGCTGTAAAACTCATATCAAGTTTTTCCAAACTTTCTACTTGCCCAAGCGTCTCAGGTACATTTTCAAGTTTGAAGCAGCCTGAGAGATTCAAAGTTTTGAGGGATTTCAAACCATTGATGCTGCTAGGAAGTCTCACGAGACTTCTGCAGTCATTCAAATTTAACAATTCAAGTCTGGTCAAAAGTTCTATTGATGATGGCACTTCGGCAATAGAAGTTCCATCTAAAAAGAGCTCCGTCAAATCTCCCATACTTCTCATTATCTCTGGAAACTTCACTAGTTTTGAGCAGCCAGAGAGCTTTAGAGTTCTTAGACATTTTAAGCTGCTTACAGTAATTGGAAGAGTCTCGAGATTTCTGCAATCCTTCAAATTCAACAAAACAAGGCCAGACAAAAGTTCAATTGACACTGGCAATTCTCTAATAGCAGATCCCTCCAAATGAAGGTTCGACAGATGCTCCATGCGTCCTGTAATCTCCGGAAACTCCCTGAATTTTGAAGTGCCAGAGAGATTTAGAGTTCTTAGACATTTTAAGCTGCTTACAGTAATTGGAAGAGTCTTGAGATTTCTGCAATCCTTCAAATTCAACAAAACAAGGCCAGACAAAAGTTCAATTGACACTGGCAATTCTCTAATAGCAGATCCCTCCAAATGAAGGTTCGACAGATGCTCCATGCGTCCTGTAATCTCCGGAAACTCCCTGAATTTTGAAGTGCCAGAGAGATTCAAAGTTGACAGATATTTTAGTCCACTTATGTTCCTTGGGAGTCTCTTGAGATTCTTACAATTGCTTAGATCCAACAAGACAAGTTTGGATAGACGTTCAATAGATAATGGCAGTTCTTCAATAGCTGTTCCATCCAACAAAAGCACTGACAAACACTCCATGCTTCCCACAATGTCCGGAAATTTCTTCAATTTGGAGCAACCAGAGAGAACAAGCTTTTCAAGAGATTCCATAAAAATCTTGCCTGGAAGAGTTGTAAGACTTGTACAACCTTTCAAATTCAACAAAATCAGCTTCTTCTTAAGCAGCAAAGACGGGTGAATTTCACGCAACCTTTTACATCCTTCAAGATCAAACTCCTCTAAGTTTGGGACCTCTGTGAAGTCTGGTGTCTTAATCAGATTCTCTGAATGGCTGAGTTTCATGACTCTCAACATGTTTAAAGGCTGCTGAAAACAAAAGGGAGCTAAAATGATATTTTTTAATTCATATACTACTATAATAATAAAATTTTTACCAACAATTATTCACTGAAAAATATAAATTAGTGACAAAAAAAAATTAATCTTACTTTGAATCCTTTCCATAATTCTTCAATGCGGCTGTAACACATTTTAAATTCAACAATTTTATCCAATTGCAGATTTGATGGCAAAGATTTCAAAGGATACTGATGCCAATCAAGTAATCGCAACCTGTTAGAGAGGTATTCTAGGCCTTCAGGAAGTTGCACATTACTGATTTTGAGCAGTCTTAGGTTGGTCATCTGCGAAAATGCTTTAGCACTTGCACTTAAGTAAACCTCATCTTCAGGAAAGTAGGCATCAACTATTATTCCTTCCACTACTTCACCTCCCTAAAAATTATAAGCAAACAATAAGTAGATAAAACAATAATGTAAAGATGTTGAAAATTCGTCAGAGATATAATTAGGAAAAATAAAGTAGCAAGCATCAACAAGTTTTCCATTTAATAATTCACTTACCGTATTGTTTGTCAACACCTGGCGCACTTCTTCTTTCCTCCATATTCTGCTATGTTTCCCAGGTTCTTCGGGGGATTGTCTCGTAACAATCAGTTGTCCCAATTCCTGTAACAAATCATGCATATGCAGTATGTTGTGACCATCAACGGTTAATAAAGACTTTTCGATAAGAACTTCTATTCCAATGACTGGGGAAAAACCACATCCCTGTAGAATTTTTGTTACATAATGTCTATTCTTCCATTTAAAGAAACATGCAACATCGAGAAATATTTTCTTCTCTGAATCTTGTAGTCCTTCAAAACTTATTTGAAGTATACTCATAATCTTATTTGAAGGATCTATTTGTAGTCTTTCCAGGGTACTTCTCCATAGATCCACAGATCTACCAATTAGAAAGGATCCCAAAACTTTTAGAGCTAATGGAAGACCACCAGCATACTCCAGAACACGTTCAGATAGCTCCACATATTCTCCCACAGGCTGATGGATTTTAAAAGCTTTCATACTAAAGAGTTGAAGAGCTTCATCGTCATTTAGTACATCAAGGTCAAGAATATGCTCTTCATCCACTTCATGTGCCACCAACAACTGTCTATCTCTCGTTGTTATTAGAATCCTGCTGCCTGGACCGAACCAATCACGCCTTCCAACTAACCTTTGTAATTGTTCAATACCAGCCACATCGTCGATTATGAGAAGAACTTTTTTCCGTTGCAGCCTACTTCCAATTATGTTAATACCACCGTAGACATCCTGTATGATATAATCTGAAAGCTTCAGTAAATCAGAAAGAAGTTGCTTTTGTAAAGAGATTTCATTGCCTTCTTTTTCAGATTTTTCTCTAACATCGGCAAGAAAACTACTCCCATCAAACTCATGAGACATCAAGTCATAAACAACCCTTGCAAGAGTTGTCTTTCCTAGACCTCCCATACCCCATATCCCGATCATACGAACATCATTAGACCCCGTACCCATAAGAAACCTCAGTTTCTCCAAGCGTGATTCCATTCCTACTAGCCCCTTAAGAATCTCTGGTTTTGAACGAATTTTACTAGATATGACATTGACAATTTCCTCAATAAATGCTGCCTCATTGCTGCAGATTGAAAACAACAAGAAAAGATTGGTGTTGTTAAATTAAAGTAAGTATGAACGTAGTAACAAAGCAATTCCATATTATGAATAAAATCCCAACTATGCAATATTCATTTCATCAAATTGAAGTCATATAATTAAATAATATGTTATTATTACATCAGTCAACAACAATTGGAATGAGAAATTCAAGCCCAACCCAATAAAAAATTGGATTGGATTGGATTGGGTTGCATTGTGATTAAGAATTTCAAAATTTAAATATTATTTCTTTCTACAACAGGATGAGTTAGTTTGAAAGACAATTTAAATAAATTAGATTAGCTAAATATGTAATGATATTAATATCATTCGTATTGCGATTATTGCCATTGTTATTATTAGTATTTTGCAATCTAGGTCAAGAGTCACTTCATAGAAGAAAATTATATTAAAATAAATAGCAAATGACAAAACAGAGCAGTTTGCAAGCAAGGATGTGGATAGATTAATCGAGTAAATAAATTGACTAAAATTATAATCACAAGCTTAAATCATTATATTGAGATGCCTAAGCTTGGGCAATAATCTAAGAATAAAGTTTTATTTTACTTATTTTTTTTTTTGGCAAAACTGACAGCACAAAGCATCACAGCATAAAAACATTTAGTCATCAAAAGTTCAAAATACAATAATTCAACGTATCAATGTCCATATCTCTTTGCTTGCATATATTAATTCATTCATAAAATTTAGATTATTCTCCTCGTGATTTGAATATCTTCAAATCACTCCCTTTTGAACACCTCAATTACCCTATTTTTGTTCAAAAGAGAAGGAAAAATGGGGTGAGTTGAAATATTTTTTTATTCTTAACAAAAATGGGAGGTAAATTGAGATTTTCAAAATTAAAGGTATGATTTAAAGATATTCAATTCATGGGACCCTCTTACTACACATCATATGGTGTGTGTGTATATATATATATATATATATTTAATTGAAAGTAGTGTTGAATGAATATTAAAATTTATTTTGCAGTTACTAGTCTTGCAAAACAAACAAAATTAATACTTGAGAAAAAGAATGATTACCTGTCCTTCAATTCCCAGCCTGTTATATTGGCCACCACCTTTAAAGCGTGTCTCCACTTTTGCACTTTTTCTATATTATCCCTGAAAAATTCTTCATGTTTAGCAAAAGCTTCTCCGAAACATGCTGTTTGTTTTCTTACAACAGTTGGTTCCACTCCATAAAAAATTGGAAAAATTTGATCCTCTCTATTTTTACATTCAGCAATCTTAAGAAGTTCATCCAAGCACCAAGTGGAAGAAGCGTAATTTTTTGAGAGAACAATAATTGAAATTCTCGATTCTTCAATAGCTTTAAGGAGATTTGGTGAAATGGATCCTCCTTTCTCAAGTCGTTTGTCATCCCTGAATACATAAATTCCTTTATTATTCAAAGCCGCATAGAGATGACTTATAAACCCTTTACGGGTGTCTTCTCCTCTAAAGCTTAAGAAGACATCGTATTCTCCATGAGAGACATTTTAGAAGCTCGTGGAATCCATTATATTAATTGATCCTGAAAATTTAGAATAAATCAAGTGAAATCTAGTGTGCGTAAAATACCGTGCAAACAATTAGATTCATTCAAAATTATGGGCAGCACAAAAATGAAAATGTTATAGCTTATATGTAAATCCATGCACAGTAATTTTAGGAATAATTAATTAGAAAAATTAATATATCTATTGTTTTGTGCTAATCGGGGAGTGCGCACACCGATCTCTACTTAAGCAAATCTTGATTAGAGCCTCTAAAAGAAGGCAAAGAGTTTGCACAGAATTAACATTCAAAGATTTCTTTCAATTTTTTCATTGTTTTTTCTTTTTCTGTACACCAAGATGCGCAAATTAATTCTGAAAATAAAAAAGAGATTTATGAGATAGAACTTACTGCTTTTGAGTGTATTGAAGGAAGCCACTTAAATGAACTCCAATGCAGTATGATTATTATAATTACCACAACTCCAATGCAGTATTTTCTTAATAATCACTAAATATTGTCACTGTTTACTCACATGATGAAGTTAGCATCGAACTTCCTGGAAGCTTCAAGAATCTAAACGAAAATTATCAGGCTTTTCAATTGAAACCATTGGATTCCAGGTTTCCATTAAAATGGAGTGGAATCCAACGGTTGATATTAATAATTAATTAAAAATAGTTAAAATTACCAGCTGTCTGTAGTAATGGTAAATATAGTGACCTTTATTAACAGTGGGTTGGGTTGGATGCCCATCCTTAACTTAAAGAGATTTAGCCTAAAATCAGATGCATTTTTAAAATTTGACTCTAATTCTCCTGCTGTTAATTTTGTTAATTTATATTGGATATTAATTTGTGTAATTACTATTGTACCTTATAAAATTTATCTTGTTATGTTTATCATAATTAATAGTTTATAATTAAATACTAATTCTATTTTCTAAATACACATTTCATTGTAATATGTATATTCGAAAATAGTACACTATTTTGTTCTTCAAAAAAGTGAATTTAATTTTTTGTTATCATTAAATTAAAAAATAATAGTGCTGTAAATTTATAATTTCTTCCTCCAATATCAATAATTAAATAAGATTTTAATTATTATATCAAAAAAATATTGTTCTAAACATCCAGGATGTGCAAATTAATTCTGAGGATAAAAGAGAAATGTATAAAATAAAACTTACGGCTTTGAGTGTGTTGAACGAAGCCACCAAATTGATCTGATCAACTCCAATGAAGCGTTTTGATTCAAAGGAAAGAATTTAATCTCAGGCAAATATGTTTCTTTTGGGAGAAATAAAAATGCAATTTCCAGCTCCCCAGATTTATTTGTATGCATTCAGAAATCAAGTCTTGGTCGTCTCAGAAAGTGGGGGGAAAAAACGCAAAAAAGGCAAAAGGAATCCAAAGTTTATTTTCAATGATCGTGATGGGCACGGTCTCCAAAATAATTGTCGGTGAGAAAGGAGACGAGTGCTCCACTTACAGGCCGATGATACGTGTAACGAGTTAATTGCTTCACTGTCTTTCAAATTAATTTTATCGTAATTAAAGCAATTAATTTGATACCTGGGTACGATGAAATTAATTTGAAAGACAGTAAAGCAATTAGCTCGTTACACGCATCATCGACCTATAAGTGGAGCACTCGTCTGCCCATCACTATCATTGAAAAATAAACAGCCTACAAAACTGCCGTTCGAGCACCTTCCAGTAAATCGATTTTGAAATCGAAATATATATAAGTACAATAATAATATATATAAAAAATATAAATATTTACTTTAGTGACCTGTTTTGATTAATTTTGATTAAGTGACCTGTGTAGTAAACAAATATCATGATAAAAAAATGAAAAAAATTATAAATATCTTAAGATAAATGTGTAATTCATGATTAAACCAGTTCAATAAAATTTATTCTAACTGTTTTCATACAGTTTTTTTTAAATAGAGAGTTTTTTTTGCTTAATTAGTAATTTTTTTCTTAATTAAATTAAATAAATCAACTATTTTCTAGTCTAGCTAAAGTTTAATGTTAATTTATAAGTTTAATATTATTTTTGTAAGTGTTTTTTATTTTTAATTTTAAAACATTAATTTACTATTTTTATATTAATTAATTAATTTTATTTTTTATTTATTTACTAATTATATGTATAATTTATAAAAAAATTATATTTATTACTTATTAATGTGGCAATTAATTACGACATGATAGAATTTTATTTTTACTTGCGCACCTATCTTTCAAGCGAACGCGATGAAATTTAATTTAATTTGGAATATTAAAGCGATTGCACGGTTTCCATCTCCTCAGTTGCGTTGCATATTCCAAAAGCAAGTCTTAGTCAAAAAGTATCACCCTTTAGTCTTTATCCCCACACGATGAAATTAATTGGAAAGACACTGAAGCAATTAGCCAGTTAGTTACACATATCATAGACCTGATTCAGAGAGAGAGAGAGAAAAATCTTCTGTACAATTATTTGTCACTTACCTTTTTCCAAATTGAGAGAGAGAGAGAGAGAGAGAGAGAAATTTTCTGTACAATTATTTGTCAATAATTTAAAATTACATAATGCTCCCTTTGTCGGTTACAGGAAATGGAGCCCGTGCCTATCACCATCATTGAAAATAAATAGCCTACAAAACTGCCGTTGGAGGACCATCAAACTTCCTGGAAGCTTCAAGGAAACTGAGCGAAGATTATCTGGCTTTTCAATTGATGACGCGTCCAAGCCCCTCTGCCCATTACCCATGTTGAAACCATTGGATTCTATTAAAATAAAGTGGAATCCAACGGTTGATATTAATAATTACTTAAAAATAGTTAAAACTATCGGCAACCTAGAGTAATGGTAAACCTTTGTTAATTGAATTTCAGCTGAGCCCTTAAAAGATGTTGGATTCTGTTGGTAATATTATAATTTTTAAAATAATTATTGTTAATTATATTATAGATATAGTTAACTATAAGATAATCAATTAAACATTGATACAAATTTTAAAAGTTTTGTGAGTTATAAAAATAATTGTACATATTTAGTAAATCTTAATATTAAACTGTAATAAGATTGTAAATGACAAGAATGTAAATGATAAAGTTGAACATAATTTTGAATAAAATTTATTTATATATTTATAAATATGTATATAAAAATATTTTAATTGTGTATATATAATAATTGATAACTAAAGTAAATATTTATATTTTTTATTTTATTTTTTATTTTGTTATCTCAATATAATTGATGATAATTTAATAATCTCTTTAAAATTAAGGATTTTATTTCCTAGTTAATAAAGATGATTCAATATAAACACTATCAATAAATTTAAAAATTAATTTATGGTAATGAAAATAGAAATACAAAATAATGAACATCCACAACACGAAATTTTTTTTAATGAGAAAATATTTTATCCACGGTTTAAGATAAAAATCTCGATATATTATTATGTCCACTTGTAGACAAAGTAATTTACTACGAAAATAATGGGTTTACAATGCATCAAAGATCACTTATAAAGCTTTGCAACCATAAACATCTCAAATCTAAACTCTCTTATGTCAACCCTCACAGACTAAAATACATTATCTAAAATACATCTAAATATTTTCCAAGTAGATTTAGGTGGGCAGCCATACCAAGACTTAGGTTTTGGGTTTGAGCTTTATGTAGTATAGTCTCATAGACTTTAATTTAGTATTTTAAGAAATCTTCTATTGTTCCTGAGTTTCTTTACCATATTCACCAGTGCATTTTATTCATTGAAAAAATGCCTTATTTTCTATTGCTAATGCTATAGGTAAGCCTCTGCGGGTTGTGTTGTATATTCCAAAAGCAAGTCTTGGTCAAAAAGTATCCTCTTAATGATAACTCTCTTTAATTGAAATTACACGTCTTTAGGACTCGCAAAATTTCTCTTGTGCATCGATCTTTCAAGCGATTACACGGTTTCCATCTCCTCAGTTGCGTTGCGTATTCCAAAAGCAAGTTTTAGTCAAAAGGTGTTAGTCGTGATGAAATTAATTTGATAGACAGTGAAGCAATTACACGTATCATCGACCTGTAAGTGGAGCACTCGTCTCCTTTCTTACCTACGATTATTTTGTTAATAACTTAAAATTACACATTGCTCCTTTTGTCGGTTACAGGAAATGGAGACCGTGCCTATGACAAAGGAGTTTGAAGCAGACTTGACAGATTGATCATTGGCTTACTCTTTTGTTGTATAATTTTAATTGTGTTTTGTTTATTAGTTGGTTGGATGATATCACTCTAATGTTCAATTATTGAACGTGGGATATTTTGAAGGTTTTTTTTTTATCCATATATTCAAAGGTTGAGTGTGACAATAACCATCACAACAATAGGAGTAGTTCATGTAGAAATGCCAAATTAACAAAAATTAAAAAAAAAAGTTGGTACAATTATTCACTTAAACAAATTACATACTGAAATTGCTATTCCTAAAATGCACAACACAATGGAAAAAATAATCCAAATATTCAAACAACTTAAAGTTTTGATTTATCAGTTTGCACACCCTTGTCACATATTTTCTACGTTAGTCTTCCCAACTTAAAGTGTAACTGAATTGTTCATTTTCTTCACACAATTGTAAGCATTGTATGTTGATTCGGCACCCAACAATGATTTGTAAAATTGGAATGAATCAAATAAATATTAGCAACATAAAGAGAAAAAGAAAAGACTGTATTCTATTTTTCTAGGATAAAAATCAAATACAAGTCACGTTTGGTTTGATTTTACAGGATGGTTAATGAAGCAATATATATACTTTACTGCCAAAAAAAAAGTAAATGAAGAACCTTAGAATGAAGCTGCTATTTCACAAAGTATCACACTTCAAATAACTTGTTTCTAGTAATTTTAAAATATAAATAAATAAATAAATACAAAAACAATCCAAATACTTTTCTAAGCAAAGTATCACATACAGGGTTTCATAAAAGCCGTATCAAAAGAATTTCTTTTAACTGATTAAATATACTAATTTTAGGTGATAATGATCTAATACTATTAAATTAAATTAACTAAATTTTCCGATAAAAAATTCAAAAAAACGCATAGAATTACGGATCAGGTCTAATTAACAATCAAACTTAGCAACCTAGATGCATTTATGCCAAAAAAACAATTGTTGATCAGACTGCACAAAATCACCCAAAAAAGAATTTGTAAAATAATAATTTAAAACAATTTAGATTTTTTTAATTTCTTTTCATAAGCTTTTATTTTTTTTAATGGTAAAATTTGTTTTTATAAAAACTCACTTTATATATTTATTGTTTTATTTCTAAATTGAATAATGATAATTTTGCATTTATGTAATACATGTAATGAGAATGTGAAATTTTATTAAGGATAAAAAAATATACTATGACAGAAACTGAAGAAAAGATGTTTATAAATATCCTAGAATGAATATAAAATTTATGGTTAAACCAATTTAATAAAAATTTATTCTAATTTTTTTCAATACAAATTTTTTTATTTTCAATTGATGAGTAATTGTTTTCCTTAAATAAATAAACTATTTTAAAAAAAACTGAAGTTTATTTATAAGTTTTATATTACTTTTAAATGTGTTTGTTTTATTTGTAATTTTAAAACATTAATTTACCACTCTTTTATTAATTTATTTATTTTATCTTTTATTTATTAATTTTATATATAATTTATATAATTTATATTTATCATAACATTGATGCCGTAATTTTAATCACGGTAGCGGGGGATTATTAGAGAACCAGCTGTCAAACCTGAACTTTTGACTGAGCCAAAAGAAGTAGCCACCTAAGATTTGAATTTGCTATTATTTGATTTAACTTTTCCAGTTGTTTTCATGAGTCTGAAAGACTCTGTTGAACTACACTGACAGCAATTCACATAGAAGTAATACAGTTTGCATATTATAAAAGAAGTTATGAATTTACTTAACTGCTCTCTGTTTCAAAGAATTGAATTTACTTAGCTACTGGCCTATATATGTTATCTGCACCTAAACATTCACATATTGATTGTTTTCTTGGGAAATCATAGAGTTGGAGTAACAGATGCATTATCTCTCTGTTCAACACAACAGGTTGGAATGTTGGACATATGGTTCCTTCTTGGGCATTTTATCAAACATGTTCTCGACATGGGACATGGGAATAATACACAATTCCTGAACAATTCCTCTCTATGTCTAAATTATTTATCCCTGCATCGGTGCCTCAACATTAACCGTTTATATTTGATTCTGTTCGACAATAGAAGAAAAGCCCTATTGCCTTAAAAGCAAAAAAAAAAATCTCAAATCCTGAGAAGAGTCGGTTAAGTTGTATTCGAACCTCGGCCTGTGGAGGATAAGGAAGCAGACAAGCCAAAAAAGAAGAGAGATGCTGAAGAGACGCTTTGGAGAATAGAACCTTGACTTCAAAAAAGGAGATGGGATATTCTTGCAGCACTGGAAGAAATGAAAACATGCAACTGTTAGTGTAGATTCTATGCTTGAGGCCACAGGAGTAGGCAGAACACAGCTGCCGAGGATAAAAGCTTGAAAAAAGAAGAAGGTGAAGCACTAATCAGGTCAATATTCCAGAAACCAAAAGAAATTACTCAAAAGGATCATTGATGAAGAACTTAAGGATAACAAAGATTTGCTGTTTCTGTTTGATAGGGAATGATTGAGACAATTTGAAGAAGAGATAGATTGAAGCCGTGAAGAAGTTCAAATTAAAGCCGATAAAAAACTGCCCCAAAAGCCTCCATCAATCCGGTTTCAAGTTGTCAGGAAATCAGTTGCGGTCTCCGACACCAAAGTTAGTGCAAAATCAGTGAAGAAACCAGAGGAAAGCTATTGACTAAAATCACTTTGCCAAAATTAACACAAAGATGGTGATCAGTAAGCTAAGCAAGAGTCTGGACGGAAGCAATTAATCAAGCTGTTATTTTAGCTGCTCAGGCTCAGCCAAGTACTGTTTTATCTTGTTGACCAGAGGGGTTAAATGCTGTGAGTTCCTATATGGGCATTTTATCAAACACGTTCAGGGCGTGGGAATCAATTATTCCTGAAAAAGATTTTATCTAATCTGTATAATTTAAGTCAAATTAGGATTTAAAATATGCGTAATTTTAGTTAATGTTGACATTTAAAAATTCAATACCCATAAAAACCTTTTAATTTGTGTACACTGTACATAACAAGATTGCAAAATAAAACAAAAAAGAGAATACCATTTTAAATTTTAATGATAGAAAAAAAAAAGAAAATTAGAAGAGTGCTAGTTGGCCAACTCTATGGAAAAAGTGATATTTAAACTCCTCATTTTATTTCATGAGGCTCCATCTCTTAATAGACCAATTAAAAATAAATTATTCTTATTTCTTACTAGTGTACCCCATTTAGTTCCCAATTTATCCTTATTTTCATTCTATCCTTTCTATAATCCATCATTTGAAACTACCCAAAAAAAAAAAATTCAAGTCCTATGGTTCTTTTTATTCGTTTATTAAAAGCACGGAAAATTTATCCAAAAGAGCTATTCAGCAATCCAAGCGACGGATGGACCTTTCCAAACTTACTGACTTGAATATGGAATTTATGCTGTTAGCTGCCAATGAAGACATTTGATCTAATTGTTTTTAATAAATATAAACTATGATTTCTTTCTTTTTAAGATGATTTAGTTGTTTCCTCAATTTGATATTTTAAAAAGATATTATTGAAATTCTTGGTTCTTCAAGCACAAAATGGAAGACGCATAGTTTTTTGAGAAAACAGTTATTAAAATTCTTGATTCTTCAATTACTGTAATTCAAATAACTATACAGTTTATCAAGAAATTAAAAATCCAAGCTGGAATGCAATTTCAAATAGGTAATAGCGCGACATGAACATAATGGTAAGCATGAGTATAAAAAGGCTTTGCTCTTTATTCGATTACCTAAATTCTTGTAGCTTGAGCTTCTTCATCATCAGTAAGGCTTTGCTCAAAAAGAAAAAAAAAATAGAAACAAAAACATAATATCTAGAGATGCTTAGCTACAAGTGGCCTATGCCTTCTTTATTTGTTTTCTCATAACAACTTACAAACTTAGAGAGAAGATTACAAGCTACAGAATTGACCTAACCCCAACATATGAGGCTTTATATACAGCCACGATGACATCATACAAGATACCTCTTCGGTCATCGGCTTGTTATGGGTTTGTAATAATTTCCCACCCTTTCTAACCGATTTAGCAGCCATATAATGATATTAATGCTTGTCAAAACGGCAGTCTCTTTGGGTCGTTTGATCATTATGTAATATGTATAAGTGAGTGCATGTGACCAACCCATACACTCACTTAGTAAGTTTAGAAGACCTAAGCCGGACGTCGTACACAGGTCCTCTAGGGGTAACCGAAAGATCGTATGCAAAGAAACAACAATTCATACTATCATTTATTATTCAGCCAACATTGCGTCTGGTCTGGGAATTAGATCATGGTTCCTTCTTGAACAATAACCGTAAGTGGCAACTATCACTTGGGATTTCTCCTCCTTCCACTGGTAGATTACAATCACTGAGATCCCATTTTGTTAAAGAACATAAGCCTGATAAAGAATGTAACATCAAATTAGTCATGGGATCTAAACTCCTTCACATCATATTGGTAGGGAAGTAGCCTAATTGATGTTCTACTAATGTCAAGCTCTTCCAAGCTTTCTACTTTACCCAAGTTCTCTGGCACATCATCAAGTTTGGAGCAGCTAGAGATATTTAGAATTTTAAAAGACTTCAAACCATTAATGGTACTTAGAAGACTCTCAAGATATTGTCAATCTTTCAAATTCAACACAAGGCCAGTTAGAAGTTCAACTGACAATTACAATTCTCAAATAGTAGTTCCATCTAAAATGAGCATAGTTAGAGATTTCATACTTCCCGAAAACTTTTACAGCTTCAAGCAACTAGAGAGCGTTAGAGTTCTTAAACATTTTAATCTACTTATAGTAATTGGAAGACTCGAGAGATATATGCAACCTTTTAAATTTGGCAAAAAAGGCCAGAGAGATATTCAATTGACATTCGCAATTCTCTTATAGCGGTTCCCAACAACCAAAGCACCAACAAATGTTCCATACATCCAATGATCTCTGGAAACAATCTGAAATTCAAAAAGCCTGAGAGATTCAAAGTGGAAGCAAATTTTAGCGCACTTATGACATTTGAAAACTTGCTTGCTGATCAAGAAGTAATTGACAAGCAATTGGGTTGGGCCTTAGTAAAGGATGATGAGGAAGCGTTTTTATTGCTAAAAAGAAACATTGATTTAGACAACGTAGTGATGGAGTAATGTAGGAAGCACATTAGATAAAATAAATTAGAATTTATTAGGAATTATAATATTTGGGTATTTAGTATTTTATTAGAATTTATCTTATTTTTTAAACTTATTCGATCATGTTTGGAATTCTAATCTAATTAGGATTTTAGCCTATTTTTCTTATTTAAGAAGGATTAAGATTAAGTTGGCTACTTAGTATATATAGGCTTTTTACTGATAGTTCATTGTAACAAACATAAGTTTCTCACCAATAATATTTAATATTTCTTAATTGAGATATTTTCTCCTTCGTAAGAGCCTTCTTTCTTAAATTTTTAAGAACGTACGTTAGAACGAAATCTAGTATTGCTTCTGCGATGCGTCAAGTGGTATAAGAGGCTTTCTTTGTACTAGGCAAAGCTTTCCTGACCATCAACCATTCCCCATGTACAAATCCTCCCTCCATCATCCATTAATTTCATTAAAAAAAAGTCAGAAAAATAGCAAAACTTGAAGCCACCTCACGTCCACCGTCTGCGGCTGCTACCTCTGTCATTCTTTACCTTTTTCATGCTTTAATAAAATTTAACATAATGCTCATTATTTTGTATATTATTAAGGACCATTGTATGATTAGTCATGAGGTGTATATTATTTTCAACACCAATTTAGCACAACCTATACCATGAAATTATGGATTATGTTACACTTAATACTTTTACATGGTAGGAATATAAATTTAAGTTATACAAGCCTATTTTCATTTAATTTTCCAATATCACTTTGTTGATTTCATAAGTTGAAATTAACATAAATTCTTAATTAGCTATAGTTTATGAATCATGAAAGATTGTTTTGTTGATATTCATTGATTGTGATAATTAACATAATAAGTAAATATTACCTCCAATAATATTCATGGGAGTGAATGGGAAGAATATTATCTATTTATTTTATATTCTCATTATAAAAGCATGGTTTTGGATATTTTAACTTAAATTTTGAAACAAAAAATGAGCCATTAATCTCTCTCAATCTAATGGTTGATATTGAAAGTTAATGTAAAACTTACGATGTTAAATCGTCCATCATAGTAACTAAATTGCATGAAATCAATAATTTCAATTTTGTATTAAAAATTTAAGATAAAATAACTTAAAAGAAAAATGATACCTAAACTCCCTTTTGGCTATTATACCTTGCATAGGAAAAAATTAACGTTAAATATTTGTAATAAATACAAATATACTTTAAATAGTTTATTTTGTCTAATAGACTAAAAATAATGGAATATTTGTAATATGTATAAAATAATTTTTAAAATGTAAACTATAATATTATTTTAAAAATATCTTTTTATCTATTACATAATTTTTAAATAAATATTTGGGTTAAATAGCTTTTATATAAATTTAAAATAATTTTTAAAAATATCTCATGTATTGATAATATTAAAATTATTTTATATAAATTTAAATAATTTGAATCTTTATATATTTATTTTAATATTATGTTTATATCCATTATAAAAACTCATAGAAATAAAAAGTCATAGAAATTTATAAAAACTCATAGAAACTCTCAAATGCAAGTCCATGCCCGACAACTTGGGGAGGAGAGGCTAAAGGCAAAAACTGGAAAACTATGAAATGATTTACTAATTGACGAATTTTTGTATCCATCGATCCTTAGTATCTTTAGTATACTAAAGATACTAAATGAAATGATCTGATCCCAATAACCGCCTAAATGATCTGACTCTTTAGTATCTTGAGTTTTTGAATTAAATGATTTACTAATTGACGATATTAGTGCTAAAGTTTCGTATTTGAACTCTCCACAACAAGTTCATTTGTATCGATTAAATTATGTTTCAATTATTTCTCATTGGCATGCATCGAACTCTCTCATGCTTGCTTTGTGTTAATTTACGTTATTTTTTTCTAATTCTTAATCATTTTTCAAGTCCAGTCCTTTTATTTATATATTTTCAAAATTTTTCACATGATCTCAAAAGCAGCCACTTCCACTCGCTTCAGCCGCCCCAACATATCCTTCAAGACTTCGCTTTAGAAAGCTTCGCTCAGACGACGTCGTTGATCCTGCATCTTCAGGAAAGTAGGCCTTAACTATTATTCCTTCCACTACTTCACCTCCCTAAAAATTATAAGCAAACAATAAGTAGATAAAACAATAATGTAAAGATGTTGAAAATTCGTCAGAGATATAATTGGGAAAAATAAAGTAGCAAGCATCAACAAGTTTTCTATTTAATAATTCACTTACCGTATTGTTTGTCAACACCTGGCGCACTTCTTCTTCCCTCCATATTCTGCTACGTTTCCCAGGTTCTTCGGGGGATTGTCTATTAACAATCAGTTGCCCCAACTTTTGGATAACCCTGTGGTATCCACTTTGAGAAACTACTCATCTGCAACTAAACAGGTAATTGTGCCTTTTATAACTTATTACTTGTAATGCACTGATTTTAGCTGTATGATGATTGTATTCTTCTATATGTATAGGCTTTTATTATTATTATTAGTGAATCAGCTGAATGCTTAAGAAATTCTAATACTAATAGTTATGTTCTTCATTATACTTACAATGTATGGATTTTGATGCATTTTAAGAAGAATATGAAATTAAATATTTGACTGTAGGGACAACAAATATGTTCAAGCTTTTATTAGTATAATAGTATGTGAATTAAAAATATTATAATTTGAACAAACTCCGAAGCTTTGAAACTATGCACTTTCATGTTGCTATTTGTGACAGTGGATTTTGATTTGCTCTTTGTTAGCGACTCGCTTTTACTAGTTTGATAATGTTTATAATTTGTCCATCTCATTATACTTAAAAGTTGGTGATTCTATGTAATTTATAAATCCAACCGGTATCTTGTTATTTAAATCGGTAGGCCAGAAGCAAAGCAATCTTTTTATGCATTGCCTGTATTAGTAAATCACATAGATAAAATCACAGGATTTATATTGTTACTTATTTCTTTTCTGTTTGCAGGAAAATTCCAAGGGATTTGACAGAGGCATCACTATCTGGTGCAGGATTATCCATAATAGCAGCCCTTTCTATGTTGTTTTTATTTGGAATGGTAGGTTGTCGCTTGCATAGTTGTGCCTCTTTTGTCGGATATCATGGGTGCATTTTGCATATTCAGTGTATATTATCGTCCACCTGGATTGTTTGTGTAACATGTTGCTTTCATGGAGTTCTATTTGGCTTTTCATTGTTTCTAGAACAGATTAAATTTAACAAAAACTATTCGCAATTTTTCTATAGGACCTGATTTAAGACCCACTGGTTCTGCATTCCACTCAATGCTTGTTATACATTCGCTTAAGCATGGAGAGGAAGCTGATGATGATTCTGTTGAAGGTTCTCATACGCTAACTGCCAATAATTTTGATAGTTATTCACATGAGTAAGTGAGCCTTCTCTGAACCACAACTTATAATTTTTATTTTCAATTCTGTGATCGCAATATTTCTCTGCGCAATGATGCCTTCTTTGATTTGTATTATATTTCCTTTCCAGGTATCCTATTTTAGCTGTCAATTTTTATGATCCATGGTGCTACTGGAGTAAATGCCTGTTATTTTTATTTTCACCTTTTGTTTCTCAAATTTTGTCTTGTTTCTTTTTTATCATTGTTGTCTAGATTTACCTTATTGGATCTATTCTTTATATGTTTGTGTTGATTTAATTGCCAGATATAATATTTTAAATTTATTCACTTGGATGTCATGTTTGTGCCTGCTCATATACACACATTGCTCTGTGTGTCCACTGACAGTTGCACAGAAATTCCTTCATTACTTTGGTTAACTCCATTGGTCTCTGTGTTTGTGTTTGTGCTTATGTTGAACTTTCCATGCTTGTTATACAACCAAGCATGGGTTTTCTTTTGTTTGTTAGGCTTTATTGTTAGACTTCCTCTCATGATGTTGTTAATAATTTCTCCTCTTTTTCTTGGACAACGGTTAAAATAATTTTTATTGTTCATATAATATGCTTGTCTTGCATGCATTTATATGCCATTAGGAAACTATGTAGATGGCAGCATGTAAATTTTATCAGTTTTTTTATTGTGCATGTCTTGAATGGTGCAGGATGACTTACAATAAACCAAAGCACATTTGTGGGTCAAAACTAAATAATCAGAGCAAATGTCAAATTGGAACACGGAAACAATAATAGAAGACTTCATTTCGATTACCGAAAGAAAGAATCCACGAAGCAATAAACATGTGTTGGAAGATTGTGCTGTTACTATATATCAGATTATAAATTATTTGTAGTTGGTAAACAATGTAATAAGTTTCAAACAATGTAATAATTTTTAAATTGTTCATTGCAATGCAATAGTTTTCATATTGATGAATGTAAATTTCAATTCAAAGGCCAATTGCAAATTTTCAATTTCTATTATATGGATTTCTAATTTTTTTAAAATTTTTCTCAAACAAACATTCCAAAGTATCGTTATATTTATTATACTTTTGTATCATTATTTGTTTGATACCATAGTCTCGTTATATATGTGATGTTCAAGCATCAATAATTTTTTGATACTATGGTGGCATAGATTCGTCGATACAAAAAACTAGTGTCGGTAAGTTTCTTGCACCGTATTCAGTGATACTAAACTCGGTGTCAGTAAAACAAGTTCTTGGTACCAAAATAGTATCAAAGAAGGCTATTTTTTTACTAGTGTAAAAAAAGACATCGATTCAGACAATATAGCGATGAAGTAATGTAGAAAGCATATTAGATAAAATAAATTAGAATTTATTAGGAATTATAATATTTGGGTATTTAGTATTTTATTAGAATTTATCTTATTTTTTAAACTTATTCGATCATGTTTGGAATTCTAATCTAATTAGGATTTTAGCCTATTTTTCTTATTTAAGAAGGATTAAGATTAAGTTGGCTACTTAGTATATATAGGCTTTTTACTGATAGTTCATTGTAACAAACATAAGTTTCTCACCAATAATATTTAATATTTCTTAATTGAGATATTTTCTCCTTCGTAAGAGCCTTCTTAAATTTTTAAGAACGTACGTTAGAACGAAATCTAGTATTGCTTCTGCGATGCGTCAAGTGGTATAAGAGGCTTTCTTTGTACTAGGCAGAGCTTTCCTGACTATCAACCATTCTCCATACACAAATCCTCCCTCCATCATCCATTACTTAAAAAAAAATGTTAGAAAAATAGCAAAGCCAGCCACCTCACGTCCACCGACTGTAGCTGCTGCCTTTGTCATTCTTCACCTTTTTCATGCTTTAGTAAAATTTAACATAATACTCACTATTTTGTATATTATTAAGGACCATTGAATGATTAATCATGAAGTGTATATTATTTTTCACATCAATTTAGCACAACCTATACTATGAAATTATGGATTATGTGACAATGAATACTTTTATATGGTAGGAATATAAGTTTAAGTTTTACAAGCCTATTTTCATTTAATTTTCCAATATCACTTTGTTGATTTCGGAAAGTTGAAATTAACACAAATTCTTAATTCGCTATATAATTTATGAATCATGAAAGATTATTTTGTTGATATTCATTGATTGTGGTTACAAAATTTTATGTCACTAAGAGGCTGATTGCATTTATGATGGTAATTAATATAATAAGTAAATATTACCTCCAATAATATTCATGAAATATTATCTATTTATTTTATATTCTCATTATAAAAGCATGATTTTGAATATTTTAACTTAAATTTTGACACAAAAAATGAGCCATTAATCTCTCACAATCTAATGGTTGATATTAAAAGTCATAGAAATTTATAAAAACTCGTAGAAACTCTCAAATGCAAGTCCATGCCCGACAACTTGGGGAGGAGAGGCTAAAGGCAAAAACTGGAAAACTATGAAATGATTTACTAATTGACGAATTTTTGTATCCATCCATCCTTAGTATCTTTAGTATACTAAAGGTACTAAATGAAATGATCTGATCCCAATAACCGCCTAAATGATCTGACTCTTTAGTATCTTGAGTTTTGAATTAAATGATGATTTACTAATTGACGATATTAGTGCTAAAGTTTCGTATTTGAACTCTCCACAACAAGTTCATTTGTATCGATTAAATTATGTTTCAATTATTTCTCAAAAGCAATAAGCTATCCGCATATTTTAATATTTAATACACAACATTAAATAATTAGTCATTGTGGTCCCGAGCCCCTCCAATATACCAAACAACTCGCACTCACCGCATCTATGTACGGCATCTTTTGCAGGAAAAACAGAGTAATAAAACAAAGCAGAAAAAACAGAGTAATAAAACATCTGTCCAACTGTTTGACCCAAGCCAGGCATTTTCTGGTAATTTAACAGGGAAATAAGTAACAAGAACAGATACTATAAATAAATACAAAGAAAGTAAATGAAATGCGATCTGCAGAGAAAAATAAAATATGTGCCCTTCATTCGAGTTGTCTAAATCTTTTAGGTTGTGGTTCCTCATCATCATTACAGCAGCCACTTCCACTAGCTTCAGCCGCCCCAACATATCCTTCAAGACTTCGCTTTAGAAAGCTTCGCTCAGACGACGTCGTTGATCCTGCATCATCCCCGCAGCAACTTCCACTGCCTTCTGCACTGTCTAAGTCATCATCCCCTTCAGGCACATAGATTGGATGCAAACCACACCTCTTCACCTCCAATCCCGGCGGCGAAGGAAATGACACCTTACTAATAAAATTTTTTCTATTCTCGTAGTATAGGAAAAGATGGTCTGACACAACCTGACCGATTTGCTTACCAAGATAAAAACCACCACAAAATCCAAAACCATTCACGTAGGTAGGATCGACTTTCATCCAATGTACGGGTTTTGAAAAATCCCGTTGACGAAAAACACAGCACATAACATTTCCCACATGCTTACGATTCTTATACGTCTTTGGAGGCGTGCTTATAGTTATTGAAGAACCCTCATTATTCTGATACTCGAACCACTCTGGGATTTCACTTCCAGGAACAACAATGTTAAATTCTCTCACTAAACGGCCCTGAAACCCACCAAAATAAAAGTAGTTGTCGGAAAAGAATTAAGTGGTAAAATGATAATATTTTTTCATTTGCATTACATTATGTTTCATTTATATATCTTTATTGATATTATATTGCCACAATCAACGATGACTAGGAATCTAACGGCCCTGAAAGCCACCAAAACCTACTTGTCCAACAGTGACATATTCTGCAACCCCACGGAAAAAAAAAGTGAGTAAATGAATAAAATAAAAAGACATAACATGTATTGCATCAGTTTTAGGCATAATGTTAGCACAGGTGAGAGTGAGAGACTGACCTCATATTTTTTAATGAACTCTTTCAGCAGTGAAAGCGCCAAATCATAGTTGCCAGCCAATTTCAAGCAATCCGCACAAGTAAGGAATAAGCCCCCTTTTAAATTTAATACATCCGATAATGTCTCCAACGAAACACAACCGTCTAGCGAAATCGAACATATACTGGCTGGAAGTCGAGGAAGAGTTTGCAGCATTTTGCATTCCTCTAATTCAATTTTCTGAAGATGAGAAAGACGGTAGATGCTTGCCGGTAGTGAAACAAAACTGTTTCTACTCAGATGTAACTCGTCTAATGAGCATAAGTCGCCAATACTACTTGGGATTGCTCCTTCCCCTAGATTACAGTCACTGATATCCAATTCCGTTAAACTACACAAACCTGACAGAGAAGAAGGCAAAGAAAGATCTGAACTCCATCGCATCAAATTGATAGAGAAGCGCAGAAACCATGATGTAGATGATGGTGATCCTTTGCACCCACGAAAAGATAGATATTTAAGACTCTTCATAAGAAAAATCGACGATGGAGGTTGCCTTATAGCTGTACCACTCATATCAAGTTTTTCCAAACTTTCTACTTGCCCAAGCGTCTCAGGCACATTTTCAAGTTTGAAGCAGCCTGAGAGATTCAAAGTTTTGAGGGATTTCAAACCATTGATGCTGCTAGGAAGTCTCACGAGACTTCTGCAGTCATTCAAATTTAACAATTCAAGTCTGGTCAAAAGTTCTATTGATGATGGCACTTCGGCAATAGAAGTTCCATCTAAAAAGAGCTCCGTCAAATCTCCCATACTTCTCATTATCTCTGGAAACTTCACTAGTTTTGAGCAGCCAGAGAGCTTTAGAGTTCTTAGACATTTTAAGCTGCTTACAGTAATTGGAAGAGTCTCGAGATTTCTGCAATCCTTCAAATTCAACAAAACAAGGCCAGACAGAAGTTCAATTGACACTGGCAATTCTCTAATAGCAGATCCCTCCAAATGAAGGTTCGACAGATGCTCCATGCGTCCTGTAATCTCCGGAAACTCCCTGAATTTTGAAGTGCCAGAGAGATTCAAAGTTGACAGATATTTTAGTCCACTTATGTTCCTTGGGAGACTCTTGAGATTCTTACAATTGTTTAGATCCAACAAGACAAGTTTGGATAGACGTTCAATAGATAATGGCAGTTCTTCAATAGCTGTTCCATCCAACAAAAGCACTGACAAACACTCCATGCTTCCCACAATGTCCGGAAATTTCTTCAATTTGGAGCAACCAGAGAGAACAAGCTTTTCAAGAGATTCCATAAAAATCTTGCCTGGAAGAGTTGTAAGACTTGTACAACCTTTCAAATTCAGCAAAATCAGCTTCTTCTTAAGCAGCAAAGACGGGTGAATTTCACGCAACCTTTTACATCCTTCAAGATCAAACTCCTCTAAGTTTGGGACCTCTGTGAAGTCTGGTGTCTTAATCAGATTCTCTGAATGGCTGAGTTTCATGACTCTCAACATGTTTAAAGGCTGCTGAAAACAAAAGGGAGCTAAAATGATATTTCTTAATTCATATACTACTATAATAATAAAATTGTTACCAACAATTATTCACTGAAAAATATAAATTAGTGACAAAAAAAAATTAATCTTACTTTGAATCCTTTCCATAATTCTTCAATGCGGCTGTAACACATTTTAAATTCAACAATTTTATCCAATTGCAGATTTGATGGCAAAGATTTCAAAGGATACTGATGCCAATCAAGTAATCGCAACCTGTTAGAGAGGTATTCTAGGCCTTCAGGAAGTTGCACATTACTGATTTTGAGCAATCTTAGGTTGGTCATCAGTGAAAATGCTTTAGCACTTAAATGCACATCATTTCCACGAAAGAAATAATCATCAACCATTATTCCTTCAACTACTTCACTTCCCTGAAAATATAAGCAAAGGATAAGCAAATAAAACAATAATTTGAAAATTCATCTGGGTAAAAGAAATTAACAAGCACAGCATGTTTTCCATTTAATAATTCACTTACCGTGTTTTCTATCAACACTTGGCGTACTTCTTCTTCCTTCCATATTCTGCTACGTTTCCCAGGTTCTTCGGGGAATTGTCTCGTAACAATCAGTTGTCCCAATTCCTGTAACAAATCATGCATCCCCAGTCTGTTGTAGTCTTCAACTGTTAACAGAGATCTTTCAATAAGAACTTCTATTCCAATGACTGGGGACAAACCACATCCCTCTAGAATTTTTGTTACATGATCTCTATTCTTCCATTTAAAGAAACATGCGACATCGAGAAATATTTTCTTCTCTGAATCTTGTAGTCCATCAAAACTTATTTGAAGTATTCTCATAATATTATTGAGAGGATCTTTTTGTAGTCTTTCCAGGGTACTTCTCCATAGATCCACAGATCTACCAATTAGAAAGGATCCCAAAACTTTTAGAGCTAATGGAAGACCACCAGCATACTCCAGAACACGTTCAGATAGCTCCACATATTCTCCCACAGGCTGATGGGTTTTAAAAGCTTTCATACTAAAGAGTTGAAGAGCTTCATCGTCATTTAGTACATCAAGGTCAAGAATATGCTCTTCATCCACTTCATGTGCCACCAACAACTGTCTATCTCTCGTTGTTATTAGAATCCTGCTGCCTGGACCGAACCAATCACGCCTTCCAGCTAACCTTTGTAATTGTTCAACACCAGCCACATCATCGATTACGAGAAGAACTTTTTTCCGTTGCAGCCTACTTCCAATTATGTTAATACCACCGTAGACATCCTGTATGATATAATCTGAAAGCTTCAGAAAATCAGAAAGAAGCTGCTTTTGTAAAGAGATTTCATTGCCTTCTTTTTCAGATTTTTCTCTAACATCGGCAAGAAAACTACTCCCATCAAACTCATGAGACATCAAGTCATAAACAACCCTTGCAAGAGTTGTCTTTCCTAGACCTCCCATACCCCATATCCCGATCATACGAACATCATTAGACCCCGTACCCATAAGAAACCTCAGTTTCTCCAAGCGTGATTCCATTCCTACTAGCCCCTTAAGAATCTCTGGTTTTGAACGAATTTTACTAGATATGACATTGACAAGTTCCTCAATAAATTCTGCCTCATTGCTGCAGATTGAAAACAACAAGAAAAGATTGGTGTTGTGAAATTAAAGTAAGTATGAACGTAGTAACAAAGCAATTCCATATTACGAATAAAATCCCAACTATGCAATATTCATTTCATCAAATTGAAGTCATATAATTAAATAATATGTTATTATTACATTAGTCAACAACAATTGGAATGAGAAATTCAAGCCCAACCCATTAAAAAATTGGATTGGATTGGATTGGGTTGCATTGTGATTAAGAATTTCAAAATTTATATATTATTTCTTTCTACAACAGGATGAGTTAGTTTGAAAGACAATTTAAATAAATTAGATTAGCTAAATATGTAATGATATTAATATCATTCGTATTGCGATTATTGCCATTGTTATTATTAGTATTTTGCAATCTAGATCAAGAGTCACTTCATAGAAGAAAATTATATTAAAATAAATAGCAAATGACAAAACAGAACAGTTTGCAAGCAAGGACGTGGATAGATTAATCTAGTAAATAAATTGACTAAAATTATAATCACAAGCTTACATCATTATATTGAGATGCCTAAGTTTGGGCAATAATCTAAGAATAAAGTTTTATTTTACTTTTTTTTTTTTTGGCAAAACTGACAGCACAAAGCATCACAGCATAAAAACATTTAGTCATCAAAAGTTCAAAATACAATAATTCAACGTATCAATGTCCATATCTCTTTGTTTGCATATATTAATTCATTCATAAAATTTAGATTATTCTCCTCGTGATTTTAATATCTTCAAATCACTCCCTTTTGAACACCTCAATTACCCTATTTTTGTTCAAAAGAGAAGGAAAAATGGGGTGAGTTGATGAAATAAATATTTTTTTATTCTTAACAAAAATGGGAGGTAAATTGAGATTTTCAAAATTAAAGGTATGATTTAAAGATATTCAATTCATGGGACCCTCTTACTACACATCATATGGTGTGTGTGTGTGTATATATATATATATATATTTAATTGAAAGTAGTGTTGAATGAATATTAAAATTTATTTTGCAGTTACTAATCTTGCAAAACAAACAAAATTAATACTTGAGAAAAAGAATGATTACCTGTCCTTCAATTCCCAGCCTGTTATATTGGCCACCACCTTTAAAGCGTGTCTCCACTTCTGCACTTTTTCTATATTATCCCTGAAAAATTCTTCATGTTTAGCAAAAGCTTCTCCGAAACTTGCTGTTTGTTTTCTTACAACAGTTGGTTCCACTCCATAAAAAATTGGAAAAATTTGATCCTCTCTATTTTTACATTCAGCAATCTTAAGAAGTTCATCCAAGCACCAAGTGGAAGAAGCGTAATTTTTTGAGAGAACAATAATTGAAATTCTCGATTCTTCAATAGCTTTAAGGAGATTTGGTGAAATAGATCCTCCTTTCTCAAGTCGTTTGTCATCCCTGAATACATAAATTCCTTTATTATTCAAAGCAGCATAGAGATGACTTATAAACCCTTTACGGGTGTCTTCTCCTCTAAAGTTTAAGAAGACATCGTATTCCCCATGAGAGACATTTTGGAAGCTCGTGGAATCCATTATATTAATTGATCCTGAAAATTTAGAATAAATCAAGTGAAATCTAGTGTGCGTAAAATACCATGCAAACAATAAGATTCATTCAAAATTATGGGCAGCACAAAAATGAAAATGTTATAGCTTATACGTAAATCCATGCACAGTAATTTTAGGAACAATTAATTAGAAAAATTAATATATCTATTGTTTTATGATCGGGGAGTGCGCACACCGATCTCTACTTAAGCAAATCTTGATTAGAGCCTCTAAAAGAAGGCAGAGAGTTTGCACAGAATTAACATTCAAAGATTTCTTTCAATTTTTTCATTTTTTTCTTTTTCTGTACACCAAGATGTGCAAATTAATTCTGAAAATAAAAAAGAGATTTACGAGTGTATTGAAGGAAGCCACTTAAATGAACTCCAATGCAGTATGATTATGATAATTACCACAACTCCAATGCAGTATTTGTTTCAAAGAATTTATTCATGCAAATATCTTTTGGGGAAAAAAATATTAAGCGATAGGAGTTGTGTGGCTGTACTAATGTATGATTTTCCAAAAGCAAGTCTTGGTCAAAAAGTGACTTTCTTAATAATCAATAAATATAGTCACTGTTTACTCACATGATGAAGTTAGCATCGAACTTCCTGGAAGCTTCAAGAATCTAAACGAAAATTATCAGGCTTTTCAATTGAAACCATTGGATTCCAGGTTTCCATTAAAATGGAGTGGAATCGAACGGTTGATATTAATAATTAATTAAAAATAGTTAAAATTACCAGCTGTCTGTAGTAATGGTAAATATAGTGACCTTTATTAACAGTGGGTTGGGTTGGATGCCCATCCTTAACTTAAAGAGATTTAGCCTAAAATTAGATGCGTTTTTAAAATTTGACTCTAATTCTCCTGCTGTTAATTTTGTTAATTTATATTGGATATTAATTTGTGTAATTACTATTGTACCTTATAAATAGTTCTCCTGCTGTTAATTCTCCTGCTGTTAATGAAAATCTGCAAATATGTTTCTTTTGGGAGAAATAAAAATGCAATTTCCAGCTCCCCATATTTATTTGTATGCATTCAGAAATCAAGTCTTGGTCATCTCAGAAAGAGGGGGGAAAAAACGCAAAAATGGCGAAAGGAATCCAAAGGTTATACTTTTTGACTACTTCATGTGATTTAAACGGGGTGTATTTAATTTGGAAAATTAAAGCGATTACACGGCTTCCATCTCCTCAGTTGCGTTGCATATTCCAAAAGCAAGTCTTAGTCAAAAAGTGTCACCCTTTAGTCTTTATCCCCACACGATGAAATTAATTTGAAAATAAATAGCCTACAAAACTGCCGTTGGAGGACCATCAAACTTCCTGGAAGCTTCAAGGAAACTGAGCGAAGATTATCTGGCTTTTCAATTGATGACGCGTCCACGCCACTCTGCCCAACCCATGTTGAAACCATTGGATTCCATTCAAATGGAGTGGAATATTAATAATTAATTAAAAATAGTTAAAACTACCGGCAACCTATAGTAATGGTAAACCTTTATTAGTTAAACTTCAGTTGGGTTCTTAAAAGATGTTGAATTCTTTTGGTAATATTGTAGCTTTTAAAATAATTATTGTTAATTATATTATAGAAATAATTAATTATAAAGATAATCAATTAAGCGTTAGATATAAATTTTAAAAGTTTTGTGAGTTTTAAAAACAATCATACATATTTAGTAAATCTTAATATTAAACTGTAATAAGATTGTAAATGACAAGAATGTAAATGATAAGATTGGACATAATTTTGAATAAAATTTATTTATATATTTATAAATATATATATATATATATATAATATTTTTATTGTGTATATATAATAATTCATAACTAAAGTAAATATTTTATTTTTTATTTTTTATTTTTTTATTTTTTTATCTCAACATAATTGATGATAATTATAGTTTTCTATTTAAAATTAAGGATTTTATTTCCTAGTTACTAAAGATGATTCAGTATCAACACTATCAATAAATTTAAAAATCAATTTATGGTAATGAAAATAGAAATGCAAACTAATGAACATCCACAACACGAAGATTATTTTACGAGAAAATATTTGATCCTCACGATTTAAGATAAAAATCTCGATATATTATTATGTCCACTTGTAGACAAAGTAATTTACTACGAAAATAATGGGTTTACAATGGATCAAAGATCACTTACAAAGCTTCGCAACCATAAAATCTCAAATCTAATATAATCAACCCTCACATACTAAAACACATTATCTAAAATACATCTAAACATTATCCAAGTGGATTTAGGTGGGCAGCCATACCAAGACTTAGGTTTTGGGTTTGAGCCTTATGTATTGTAGTCTCAAAGACTTTAATTTGGTGCCTAAGGAATCTTCTATTGTTCCTATCTGAATTTATTTGCTATATTCACCCGTGCATTTTATTCATTGCAAAGATGCCTTATTTTTTATTGCTAATGCTATTGGTAAGCCTCTATGGGTAGACCATGCTCCTGCCGCTGTTAATCGACCCTCGGTCGCTAAGTTCTAATTGAATAGGATGTTTCACGGTCGTTGTTGCCCAAACTTTGAACTAGTGAAGGTGATGGCGGTTTCTGGCAAAATGTCAGTTTCTAGCATGTTCCTTTATACTGTGCCTTCGTGTAAACATCTTGGTCACTCTGCTGATACTTGTTTTGTTGCCAATCTTGGGCTCTGGGAGGCTTGGCAGCCTGTTGGTCAACTACAGGATACTGTTGTTCGTGATAAAGGCAAGATGCTGATGTCTAATGCTGCTGTGCATCCAAAGGGGATGGCGAAGAGGTTCAGCCATTGAGGCCTAATGGTAGTGAGGGTGCTCTTCTAGATGCTCAGCCACCTATTTATCAGGATACTGCAGAAGATGGGTTTTCCGATTACACGGTTTCCAAAAGCAAGTCTTGGTCAAAAAGGTTTCCGTTTTGTTGGCATTTTGCTATTCAAACTCACGCCAAAGTCTTAATGAATTATTGGTTTCCTTAACACACTATGGTTTTTCACCACCCCATTTTCATACGAAATCATATCGCAAATCTTTGACCTTTATGGCTGTCCCTCTTCATCATTTCATCCAAATATGAGAGAGAAAAATGAAAAATCATAAAAAATTAGAGAATTTGACAGCCAATTTTTTTAGCCCAAGTACACAATCATGGCTTCTAATGAAGAGCTTTTCAACAAATGATAATTTTAGTAGGTAATTTGGTTATAACTTGCATGCATTCTTGACCTATATTGGAGGATCATGCTTTTAATTATATTTTCCAAACCCCTAATTACTTTTTCAAAGTAGACTGAGGCACCATAAAGGAATTTGAAAATTTAAGCCCATCTGACTCTGAGCCCTAATTTCAGCATCATTATGTATGTATGTACGTTGACGCTTGACACAAAGAATTTTCAATTTGCACGAATTTGTCAAGCATGGTGTAAACATATTGATTGGTGACATCTCAGACTTTGCATATTGATTGTCTCAGACTTTATAGAGATCCTTTTAGTACTAATGTTGATGTAGAATGGTTGGTAAGATATTTGCAATTTTGATTTGGAAGACAATTAAAGGGATTTCCATCTTATAGTTGTTTAATGAAAAACTAATGCAGTAGTAGCTTGATAAATTAATACTCGATTAATTGATAATTTCGATTAAATAATTATTTTTAGTCTTTACCCCACACGATGAAATTACCGTTCAATGAAGCTTCCTCTTAATGATAACTCTCTTTAATTGAAATTACATGTCTTCGGCACTCGGAAAATTTCTATTGTGCATCGATCTTTCAAAGGGAATGCAGAGGATTTTTGCTTAATTTGGAAAATTAAAACGATTACACGGTTTCCAACTCCTCGGTGGTGTTGTATATTCCAAAAGCAAGTCTTGGTCAAAAAGTATCATCACTTTTTTAGTCTTTACCCCACATGATGAAATTACCGTTCAATGAAGCTTCCTCTTAATGATAACTCTCTTTAATTGAAATTACACGTCTTTGGCACTCGGAAAATTTCTCTTGTGCATCGATCGTTCAAGCGATTACACGGTTTCCATCTCCTCAGTTGCGTTGCGTATTCCAAAAGCAAGTCTTACTCAAAAGGTGTTACACACGATGAAATTAATTTGAAAGACAGTGAAGCAATTAGCTCGTTACACGTATCATCGACCTGTAAGTGGAGCACTCGTCTCCTTTCTTTATTTATTTTTTAATACTTATCATTCATGACTTCCTCTCTATCCAAAATAAATTTACTTAAATTTAAAAGATTAAATTATTCTTTTCCCAATTTCTATTGATTGAACCTTTTTTTAAATTAAGATTACTTTTAAATTATAATTTAGAATATGTGTAATTTAAGTCCTAATTATAATTTAAAGTATTTATAATTTAAGTTAATGATTTATATTAAAAATTTTATCACTGATAATTTGTATATAGGATAGATTGTAAATTAATAAGAATGTTAAAGAAAAGAAAAATTAGAAGAGTGTATTAAAAAAAAAGATATTTTTGGAATTAAAAGTAAGAATAACTAAAAAGAGAGAGAGAAGGTTTCATGATAATATTAAAGAGGTGGCAATAGTCCAACTCCATATATGAAAATTAGAAAAAATCAATAAGATAATAATCAGGACGCGAGTCTTAAAAAGGCTTGATAGTGAAGCTAGGCCACAACTTCAATAAGAAAATAATATTAAAAATTAGAAGTCTATTAAAAAAGGGAAACATTTTTAAAATAAAAGTAAGAATAATCAGAAAAAAATAAAATAAAATGTAAGAATAAATGGCTAGTCGGCGTCTCTGGTTCTGACGCAATCACTTTCAATTTAAGCATATCCCTGTCGGCAGCCTGAGTATGATTCAAGACATTCGAACAAGAGCAGAGAAAATCAACCGCATAAATAATACAGGCCTAGTCGCGACATCAGGAGAGTAGACAAATGGATTGCATGGAGTGCCCCCACTTGGCCATGATGCAAGTTGAATACTGATGAAGCTTGTAAGCGAACAGGAGCATCAAGTGCTGGTGGAGTAATTCGTGATCACAAGGGAGCTTGGATCTTTGGCTTTGAAATGAATATAAGGCATTGCTCTGTTACGGTGGCGGAATTATGGGGTTTATATCATGGTCTAAAACTGGCATGGGAGCATGGGATAAGGTGGCTGGTGGTGGAAATTGATAGCCTATGTGTCACTCAACTGGTTAAGAAGCTTGTGGATATTGTCAATTAGTACACTTCTCTTCTTCAGTCTATCCCTAAAAGTTCATTTGGCATTCAATTTCATTTTTCTCTATAAATTGTTATAATTTGTACAGTTTCTTTAATTCGCAGCTTTTTGTGAGACTTAAAATTGCTGTAATTTGCAATGTTTAATCAGAAGGCGCTATGGTAAAATCTATGCAAATTCAGTAAGAATCTCAACAAGCGAAAATCCATATCAGCTTCATGTGATGTATAAATAGAAAGAACAGCAGAAGTTGTACGCCAAAAGAGTGAAAATAATAATAATAATAATAAAAGAATATATTGAACCATATTGCAATGAGATACTTACTTTATTGTTCACTCATAGCAATTGGTATGCAATTCATCAATTATAACCCGAGTCCTCAGCCCTTTCAAGTGTACCCAAAAACTCGGACGTTTAATAATGGATACAAAATGACAGAATGCTGCAATGAAATAGAGAAACACGTAAGAATTCAAAACAGAGGACTAATTTTCCCTCTTTTTTTAATTTTCAACTCGTGAGAAATCCCAAAATACAAACCTTCAATTTGGTCGAGCAGCACATTCTGATTCTGACCAACTTCTGAATCCAAGTAGAGCAGTTCTAGTAATTTAACGTGAAAATAAATTGCAAGATTAGAATAAATAAAAACTAAATGAAATACCATGTGCAAATTTAAAGAGCATAAATTGAAATTGGGATGTGTACTTGCACTGTTACACTAGGCTTTGCCCTTCATTTGAATTGTCTAAATCTTTTAGGTGGTGGTTCCTGATCTTCATCGCAGCAGCCGCTGCCACTGGCTTCAGTTGTCCCAGCATTTTCTGCAAGGCTTTGCTTTGATGTTGTGGCTACTTCCATATTAGATCCAACAAAATCGTGAGGGGATTCATACAGATTATAAGAAGTAAAGTGAGTCCATTGCTTTGTTGCTTGGTCCAACTCCTCAACTTCGTGCATATAAACTGGATGGAAGCCACATCTCTTCACGTTCAAATCAGTACCTCGCCCGTACAGACCTTCTTCAATAAATGACAACTTAAAATGATTAGATTCAAAATGCCACTTATCATTGTAGCATTCTTGTCGAGACAAACAGAATAGCCAAAGATGGTCTGACCCAGCATGACCGAATTTCCCTCTAGAACGAATAAAATGACTGACATTAGAACCATCCATGGAGCAGTGTAACTCAACTTGGGAATACGAACGCCATAAATAGGTACCAGTTGAATGCTTAGGGACATGAAAAACACAGCAAATAGCATATCCCACAACCTTGTTCATATTATACAAATATGAAGGCCTTGTGACTGTTATTGAAGAACCCTCATTCTGATACATGAACCACTCTGGAATTTCACTTCCTGGAACAACAATGCTAAATATATGGCTTGGATCTGACACTGCCTGCAACCGAAAAACAAAAAATGAACAGGTCCATACCATTGCTTAATTGTCAGGCATAATCTTGGCATAGCTGGAAGAAACGGAGTGAGAGACTGACCTCAAGGTACTCTCGTAGCATCGAAATTGCAAAACTGTTGTTCCCGGGCAATTTCAAGCTATCTATACAATTAATCATTGTGTGGTCGGAATTACCTATTTTTAAAGCACCAGATAATGTCACCAATGAGGAACAACCATTCACTGTAACTACGTTTATGCTAGATGGAAGTTGTGGCAGAGATTGAAGCCTTTTACAATCTTCCAACTCTAGGTTTTTAAGATTTAAAAGACCGTTAATACTTGCTGGCAGCGTAACGAATTTGTTTTTACTCAGATATAACTCGTTTAATGAGTGTAAGTTGCCAATATCACTCGGGATTGCTCCTTCCCCTAGACCACAGTCACTGAGATCTAATTTTGTTAAAGAGCACAAACCTGACAGAGAAGGCAACATTAAATCCACAGGAATTTAACTCTTTCCCATCAAATTGAAGGGAAGGAACAAATGCCATGATGCAGCTGATTGTGGTCCATTGCACCCAAAAAAAGAGAGTGTTCTAAGATTGTCCATAAGAAAAATGGAGGATGGAGGTCGTCTTATAACTGTTCCGCTTATATCAAGTTCTTCCAAACTTTCTACTTGCCCAAGCGTCTCTGGCACATTTTCAAGTTTGGAGCAGCCAGAGAGATTCAAAGGTTTTAGTGATTTCAAGCCGTTTATATTGCTGGGAAGTCTCACGAGACTTTTGCAGTCATTCAAAGTCAACTGAACAAGTCCAGATAGAAGTTCAATTGATAGTGGCAGTTCTTTGATATCAGTTCCATCCAAAGAAGTTCCCGCAGACACTCCATACCTCCCGCAACGTGTGGAAATTTCCTCAATTTCAAGCAACCAGAAAGAACAAGTGTTTTAAGCGATTTCATAAAAATCTTTCCCGGAAGAGTTGTAAGACTTTGTACAATCTTTCAAGTTCAACAAAATCAGCTTATTGTGAAGCAGTAAAGATGGGTGAATCTCACGCAACCTTGTACATCCTTCAACATCCAACTCCTCCAAATTTGGGACCTCTGTGAAGTCTGGAGTCTTAATCAGATTCTCTGAATGGCTGAGTTCCACGACTTTCAACATGTTTAAAGGCTGTTGAAAACAAAAGGGAGCTGAAATGATATTTCTTAATTTATATACAGCTATAATAATAAAATTGTCATCAACAATTATTCACTAAAAAAATAAATTAGTGACAAAAACATTGATCTTACTTTGATTCCTTTCCATAATTCAATGCAGCTGTAACACATTTTAAACTCCACAGTTTTATCCAATTGCAAATTTGATGGCAAAGATTTCCAAGAATATCCATGCCAATCAAGTAACCGCAACTTGTTAGAGAGGTGTTCAAGGCCTTGAGGAAGTTGCAGACCACAGATTTTGAGCAATCGTAGGTTGGTCATCTTTGAAAATGCTTTCGGACTAGCACTTAAATACACCTTATCTTGGAGAAAGTAATAATCATCAAGTATTATTCCTTCAACCACTTCAGTTCCCTAAATATTATCAACAAAATAGTTCATTAGAGATTTTAGTGGGTAAAAGAAAAAGGTTTTCCGATCCCCTTTTTTAGTCACTTGCCGTGTTTTGTGACGATACATGGAATAGGTCTGCTTCCTCCCACAATCTGCTGCGTTTTCCAGGCTCCCGTGGGGACTGCCTCCTAACAATTTGTCGACCCATTTCTAGTAACAAATCATGCATCCATAGTCTGTCGCTCTCACATATTGTTAATAGAGATTTTTCAATAAGAACACCAATGCCAATTACTGGTTCAAAACCACAGCTATCGAGAATTTTTGACACGTAATCTCTCTTCTCCCCTTTAAAGAAACACGCAACATCGAGAAATATTTCCTTCTCTGCTTCCTTCAAGCCATCAAAACTTATCTGGAGTATATCTAGAATCTCATTTTCAGGTTCTCTTTTTAGTCTTTCCAAGGTACTTGTCCACTCGTCCACAGGTCTACCAAACAAAAAAGAACCCAAAACCTTGAGAGCTAATGGAAGACCAGTAGACCACCAGCATAATTTACAACAAGTTGAGATAGATGAACATATTCTTCCCTGTGCTTTTGGGTTTCAAAGGCTTTCAAACAAAAGAGTTGGAATGCCTCATCATAAGTTAGTGCCTCAAGCTTAAAAACTTCCTCGACTCGATGCAACTTCAACAAATGTTCATCCCTCGTTGTTATTATGATTCTTCTGCCCGGGCCAAACCAATCGCGCTTTCCAGCTAATCTTCGTAGTTGCTCAATATGAGCGACATCATCGATCACGAGAAAGACCTTTTTTTGTCGCAACCTACGTCCTATCATGTTAATACCGTCATAGACATTTCGTTTGCTATTATCCGCAAGCTTCAGTAAATCAGAAATGAGCTGCTTTTGCAAAGAGATTACACCGCCTTCTTTATCATATTTTTCTTTAACATCAGCAAGAAAACTGTTTGGTAACGGAAAAAAGGAGAAAAAAAGGAGAGTGGGGGCATTACTTTTATCTCATCCTTAACTTCCGAAAGTGGGAGAGAACAAGGAGGGAAAGAGGGGAGTGGGGAGTTACCTAGGGGGGATTATTTATTAATTTTTTCTCTCTTCTCCAAGGGGCTTTTGGGGGCTCTCTTCCGCTCATGGAAAATCATTGTTTTTACACTATTTCATTTTTCTGCAAATCACTCATAAAGCTTTTGGTTTTCAAGGCAATGTTTATTAAGCCATATGAGTGGTGGCACAAGTTTTTCAACAAAGGCTCAGAAACTGACTTGAGTGTCGGAGGGTTCACGCCGGAAAAACTTCTGGCGCCTCTGACCGTCTTCTATGATTTCAGTTATTTGCAGGTTAATTGGTAGTGGCTGCAGGATATCTTGACGATTGATCAATCGATTCTCTACCAAATAAATCTAATGTTGGTGTAGAAGTTTGATATTAAGTCGCTAATAGACTAGATCAGATTTGGGCATCAACATTTGGCGCCGTCTGTGGGGAATCGGTACAAAAAGCCAACTTCTTGTCTCTATCAATTTTTCATTTGGCCAAGCCAAAGGCAGAATATTATCATGCACAAATTGATAAGCTGGCTCAAACACGGAAGCCAATCAAGGATGGATGGAATGCTTGCCTGTAAAGGTTTTGACTTATTTATCGCTTTAAGTATATTGTCATTAAAATTCAATTTCCAATTGCTATGATGATTGATTTATCGAATGAGAGATGCTTGGAAATTCTTTAATAACATGCATGTTTCAATACCGTGCATGATATATTTGCTGAAATTGAAAATTATCCCTTGGAATTCGTTGATAATGTTCCTTTACAAAATTAGCTTGTTAGATGGGCTTCATTCATAATTCGAGATTACATGCCATTATACTTGCAAATGAATTAATTTAATATTTTCCAACAACATGCTTGACATAATGTTAACAGTTCAGATTATTATGGCTAATTATTCAGCTTCGTTATGGCTAATTAGATATGTAATGCTGCTACCATCATTATTTTGCTGATGTATTTATATTTCTTGATTGATTGTTCTCTTTTCATCGAACTCAAGATATAAAGTCTGCTCAAAAGAGCAATCGATTTGCGGTATTACCAATGTTCAATTTCTTAAAATAAAGATTACACAGATAGCTAAGTTCATTTGGTGGTAAGCATAAAAAAATCCACGGATCTTTGGTTTCTTGAAGATATTTCCTGCTGGTTTTACACCCCATCAATCAATCATGCAGCTAGTTTTCATGTGAAGAATATGCAGGGAAAGTATTTACACAATTCTGGTATGAAACTCGGTTCATTTCAAGTTGAGGCAGAACTGTTAAAATTCAAATCAGGAGCTGTTCGTTAAATTGCGTCAAGGGATATGAAAGTTCAAAAGTGACTTTGTTGCTGATTACACTACATATACTACATATATGCTTGAGAGAATGCTGCCCAGGAGCCAAGATCTAAACCCAGGTTTTGTTTCAGTTTATTCAATATAAGTATCAAACTGATTGAGAGCATGAGTTATTCTTAACCATAGCTTTATTATATTTTCGCAAAGAGAACATTAGAAATTATGCATATATACGCTATCTTTTGATGGTAGCTGTCATCCACATTGCACAAATTCTCATAATCATTAATGAATGTTGGAAGAAGTATAATTAGCATAATATGGATGAGGCTAAGTATTGGTATTTTGCCTCATTTTTTTAATGGTTTTAAAACAAAACAAATTTTTATTGATGATGAGAATTGATAGGCATATCTTCAAGCTTCAAAGAATTGATGAAGTTGGATTTTTGTTTCCTTCATATTTTATTCGTTTTGTGCCCGTGTTACAATATTGCGAGAATAATTCTAAGAAGGGAGAAAAGCAGAGTCAAGCTCAGGATTTGTTTGATGAAGTACCAATGAAAATGCAGAGCACAAGCTCAGGTGCACTTGTTCTAAAACCTCAGTTTTATATTTATCCTTTAAATCTACTACCTGACTTAAAAAATCTGATGGATGGGGTTTTGACTTATTAAGTCATTAATAGAAAATAGTTAAGATTACATATTATAGAATATATAGCATAGTCATATATTAGCACACAACATGCTTGATCGAAGGATTGATGGAACTTGGGTTAGCATGAGATCGTATTTCCTTGATACGGTGATATGACTTTGCTTAAACTTTTATGTTACCATTTATTTGTTGATTACATATTTTATATGAATTATTTTATATATAAATTTTAATATCTATAGTGTTAGTAAATGATGCTTCGCACCTTTAGCAAAGGTCTAAATAATATTGCTAACCAAATATTATAGATGGTAATAAAAACACCAAGGATGTTTATCCAACAAAGGCCCAAACATATATAAATAGCTAAAGCACATGTTGTAAATGTGAGCTATTTTCTAGACAAGTTATAAGTTACAAGTCAGAAATTAAATTTTTGATAGCTATCCATATTTAAGGATTTAAAGCAAAAACCTCAAATAAGGGCACATTGAAGGCATGCAAAGGCTCCAAAGTCTCATAGCCTGTTTTATGGCGAGACAGGAAGCCAAGCATGCCAGGATCTGCTCGACCAAGCGAAGGCGAGAATACCACAAAAGTTTCAAAAATATTCTAAGGCATGCAAAGGCTCCAAAGTCTCAAAGCCTGTTTTATGGCGAGACAGGAAGCCAAGCATACCAGGATATGCTCGATCGAGTGAAGGTGAGCAGACCACAAAAGTTCCAAAAATATTCTAAGGCATGCAAAGGCTAAAAAGTTTCAAAGCCTGTTTTATGGCGAGACAAGAAGCCAAGCATGCCAGGATCTGCTTGAACAAGCGAAGGCAAGCGGACCACAAAAGTTCCAAAAATATTCTAAGGCATGCAAAGGCTCCAAAGTCTCAAAGCTTATTTTATGGCAAAACAGGAAGTCAAGCATGCCAGGATCTACTCCACCAAGCGAAGGAGAGCAGACTACAAAAGTTTCAAAAATATTCTAAGGCATGCAAAGGCTCCAAAGTCTCAAACCATGTTTTATGGCGAGACGGGAAACCAAGCATGCCAGGATCTGCTTAATCGAGCGAAGGCGAGCAGACCACAAAGTTCCAAAATTATTCTAAGGCATGCAAAGGCTCCAGAGTCTCAAAGCCAGTTTTATGGCGAGACAGGAAGCCAAGCATGCCAGGATCTGCTCGACCAAACGCAGGCAAGTAGATCACAAAAGTTCCAAAAATATTCTAAGGCATGCAAAGGCTCCAAAGTTTCAAAGCCTGTTTTATGGCGAGACAAGAAGCCAAGCATGCCAGGATCTGCTCGACCAGGTGAAGGCGAGCAGACCACAAAAGTTCCAAAAATATTCTAAGGCATGCAAAGGCTCCAAAGTCTCAAACCATGTTTTATGGCGAGACAGGAAACCAAGCATGCCAGGATCTGCTTAATCGAGCGAAGGCGAGCAGACCACAAAGTTCCAAAATTATTCTAAGGCATGCAAAGGCTCCAGAGTCTCAAAGCCAGTTTTATGGCGAGACAGGAAGCCAAGCATGCCAGGATCTGCTCGACCAAACGAAGATGAGCAGACCACAAAAGTTTAAAAAACATTCTAAGGCATGCAAAGGCTCTAAAGTCTCAAAGCCTGTTTTATATCGAGACAGGAAGCCAAGCATGTCAGGATCTGCTCGATTGAGCGAAGGCGAGCAGACTACAAAAGTTCCAAAAATATTCTAAGGCATGCAAAGGCTCCAGAGTCTCAAAGCCTGTTCTATGGCGAGACAGGAAGCCAAGCATGCCAGGATCTGCTCGACCAAGCAAAGACGAGTGGACCAAAAAAGTTTTAAAAATATTCTAAGGCATGCAAAGGCTCCAAAGTCTCAAACCTTGTTTTATGGCGAGACAGGAATCCAAGCATGCCAGGATCTGCTAGACCAAGCGCAGGCAAGTAGATCACAAAACTTCCAAAAATATTCTAAGGCATGCAAAGGCTCCAAAGTTTCAAAGCCTGTTTTATGGCGAGACAAGAAGCCAAGCATGCCAGGATCTGCTCGACCAAACGAAGATGAGCAGACCACAAAAGTTTAAAAAACATTCTAAGGCATGCAAAGGCTCTAAAGTCTCAAAGCCTGTTTTATATCGAGACAGGAAGCCAAGCATGTCAGGATCTGATCGATCGAGCGAAGGCGAGCAGACTACAAAAGTTCCAAAAATATTCTAAGGCATGCAAAGGCTCCAGAGTCTCAAAGCCTGTTCTATGGCGAGACAGGAAGCCAAGCATGCTAGGATCTGCTCGACCAAGCAAAGACGAGTAGACCAAAAAAGTTTTAAAAATATTCTAAGGCATGCAAAGGCTCCAAAGTCTCAAAGCTTGTTTTATGGCGAGACAGGAAGCCAAGCATGCCAGGATCTGCTCGACCAAGCGCAGGCAAGTAGATCACAAAAGTTCCAAAAATATTCTAAGGCATGCAAAGGCTCTAAAGTTTCAAAGCTTGTTTTATGGCGAGACAAGAAGCCAAGCATGCCAGGATCTGCTCGACCAGGTGAAGGCGAGCAGACCACAAAAGTTCAAAAAATATTCTAAGGCATGCAAAGGCTCCAAAGTCTCAAACCATGTTTTATGGCGAGACAGGAAACCAAGCATGCCAGGATCTGCTTAATCGAGCGAAGGCGAGCAGACCACAAAGTTCCAAAATTATTCTAAGGCATGCAAAGGCTCCAGAGTCTCAAAGCCAGTTTTATGGCGAGACAGGAAGCCAAGCATGCCAGGATCTGCTCGACCAAACGAAGATGAGCAGACCACAAAAGTTTAAAAAACATTCTAAAGCATGGAAAGGCTCTAAAGTCTCAAAGCCTGTTTTATATCGAGACAGGAAGCCAAGCATATCAGGATCTGCTCGATCGAGCGAAGGCGAGCAGACTACAAAAGTTCCAAAAATATTCCAAGGAATGCAAAGGCTCCAATATCTCAAATTTTATTTTATGTCGAGACAGGAAGCCAAACATGCGAGGATCTGCTCGATTGAGCGAAGGCGAGCATACCACAAACGTTTCAATAATATTCTAAGGCATGCAAAGGCTCCAAAGTCTCAAAGCTTGTTTTATGGCGAGACAGGAAGCCAAGCATGCCAGGATCTGCTCGACCAAGCGCAGGCAAGTGGATCACAAAAGTTTCAAAAATATTCTAAGGCATGCAAAGGCTCCAAAGTTTCAAAGCCTGTTTTATGGCGAGACAAGAAGCCAAGCATGCCAAGATCTGCTCGACCAAGCGAAGGCGAGCAGACCACAAAAGTTCCAAAAATATTCTAAGCCATGCAAAGGCTCCAAAGTCTCAAAGCCTATTTTATGGCGAGACAGGAAGCCAAGCATGCCAGGATCTGCTCCACCAAGCGAAGGCGAGCAGACCACAGAAGTTCCAAAAATATTCTAAGGCATGCAAAGGCTTCAAAGTCCCAAAGCCTGTTTTATGGCAAGACAGGAAGTCAAGCATGTCAGGATTTGCTCGATCGAGCGAAAAAGAGCAGACAACAAAAGTTCCAAAAATATTCTAAGGCATGCAAAGGCTCGAAAGTCTCAAAGCCTGTTTTATGGCGAGACAGGAAGCCTAGCATGCCAGGATATGCTCGACCGAGCGAAGGCGAGCAGACCACAAAAGTTTCAAAAATATTCTAAGGCATGCAAAGGCTTCAAAGTCTCAAAGCCTGTTTTATGGTGAGACAGGAAGTCAAGCATGTCAGGATTTGCTCGATCGAGCGAAAAAGAGCAGACAACAAAAGTTCCAAAAATATTCTAAGGCATGCAAAGGCTCGAAAGTCTCAAAGCCTGTTTTATGGCGAGACAGGAAGCCTAGCATGCTAGGATATGCTCGACCGAGTGAAGGCGAGCAGACCAAAAAAATTCCAAAAATATTCTAAGGCATGCAAAGGCTCCAAAGTCTCAAAGCCTGTTTTATGGCGAGATAGGAAGCCAAGCATGCCATGATTTGCTCGGCCAAGCAAAGGCGAGCAGACCACAAAAGTTTCAAAAATATACTAAGGCATGCAAAGGCTCCAAAGTCTCAAAGCCTGTTTTATGGCAAGACAGGAAGCCAAGCATGCCAGGTTCTGCTCGACCGAGCGAAGGCGAGCAGACCACAAAAGTTCCAAAAATATTCCAAGGAATGCAAAGGCTCCAATATTTCAAATTTTATTTTATGTCGAGACAGGAAGTCAAACATGCGAGGATCTGCTCGATTGAACGAAGGCGAGCATACCACAAAAGTTTCAATAATATTCTAAGGCATGCAAAGGCTCCAAAGTCTCAAAGCCTGTTTTATGGTGAGACAGGAAGCCAAGCATGCCAGGATCTGCTCGACCGAGCGAAGGCGAACAGACGACAAAAGTTTCAAAAATATTCTAAGGCATGCAAAGGCGCCAAAGTCTCAAAGCCTGTTTTATGGTGAGACAGGAAGCCAAGCATGCCAAAATCTGCTCAACCAAGCGAAGGCGAGCAGACCACATAAGTTCCAAAAATATTATAAGGCATGCAAAGGCTCCACCATTCTCAAAGCCTCCTCGATGATGAGACAAGAAGCCAAGCTTTGCCAGAATTTGCTCGACCATGTAGCGACGAGCAGAGATAAAAAATCCCAAGAAAGTTTCTAATGCACGGAAAAAGCTTCAAAGTCTCAAAGCCTGCTTGATGGTGAGACAAAAAGTCAAGCTCGCTAGAATCTGCTCGACCATGTGAAGGCGAATAGAAAAAAAAAGGTACTACAAGTAAAAGGCATACAGTCTCCAAAACTCCTTGCAGTGAGACGAAGTGAAAGTTTGCCTCTCTTGCCCGATTAAGATTAGCAAGAGTTACATGAGCGAAAAATGTTCTAAAGAAGATAAATGACTAAGCCTTAAAACCTACTTCAGGTGAGATAAATACCTAAACTTATGAAACATGCTTTACATGATTATGTGAGTAGGAAAATGGTATATTTAAAGGCATGTGAAAGTTTAAAACTTGAAACTTTTTTGTTAATGGCAAGGTTAATTTAAGCAATCCCGAGCCGATTTATGGTAACCACCTCGAGGTCACTTTAAAATTTATATAGTTTCCAGTCTTGATTCGTTAAAATTCTCAACACTAGAAACTGGGGGACTGGTGTTTGGTAACGAAAAAAAAAGGAGAAAAAAAGGAGAGTGGGGGCATTACTTTTATCTCATCCTTAACTTCCGAAAGTGGGAGAGAACAAGGAGGGAAAGAGGGGAGTGGGGAGTTACCTAGGGGGGATTATTTATTAATTTTTTCTCTCTTCTCCAGGGGACTTTTGGGGGCTTTCTTCCTCTCATGGAAAATCATTGTTTTTACACTATATTTCATTTTTCTGCAAATCACTCAAAAAGCTTTTGGTTTTTAAGGCAATGTTTATTAAGCCATATGAGTGGTGGCACAAGTTTTTCAGCAAAGGCCCATAAACTGACTTGAGCGTCGGAGGGTTCACGCCGAAAAAACTTCTGGTGCCTTTGACTGTCTTCTATGATTTCAGGTATTCGCAGGTTAATTGGTAGTGGCTGCAGGATATCTTGACGATTGATCAATCGATTCTCTACCAAATAAATCTAATGTTGATGTAGAAGTCTGATATTAAATCGCTAATAGACTAGATCAGATTTGGGCATCAACAAAAACTACTACCATCAAACTCGTGGGAGATCAAGTCATAAACAACTCTTGCAAGAGTTGTCTTTCCTAGAACTCCCATACCCCACATCCCTATCATACGAACATCATTGCACCCTGCACCCATAAGAAACTTCAGTTTCTCCAAGCGTGATTTTATTCTTACTAGCTCCTTAAGAATCTCTGACTCTGTACGAATTTTACTTGATATCACATTGACAATTTCCTTAATAAATTCTAACTCATTGCTGCAAATTGAAAACAACAAGAGAAGATTACTGTTGTTAAATTAAAGTTTGTGTAAACGTAGTAACAAATCAATTCCATATCATGTATACAATCCAAACTATATAATATTCATTTCATCAAATTGAAGTTGTATAATCAAGTAACATATATTATCGCGTGGGTCAGAAACAAGAAGAATGAGAAAATTCAATTTCTTTTGTTGTTTTCTTCTCATGTACATATTATTTCTTTCTGTAGGAGGATAAATTAGATTAAAAGAGAATTTATATCAATTTTTTATAAGAACAATTATTGCTCACATGAAATCAATTAGATGATGCTAATAAACTTCCCAAATGATGTGTTATTTAATAAGTGGTTGATAATTCTTTAGAAGATTCGAGTGAGTTAATTATATTATTTCAAGAACCAATTGATAGACGTCACATCATTTTGGCATGATTTTTTTAAATAAAAAATTTGAGATGTGTAGCACTACAATTAGCTAAATATGTAATGATATTGATGATATCATTGGGCTTGTGATTATTGTCATTGTTATTATTAACAGTCACTAAAGAGTCAATCTAAGAGTAATGTTTTATTTTTATTTTTTAGATGTGATTAATAGAGCACAAAGCAACACAAGATACATATGTATAGTCTTCAATAGTTCAGAACACAATAATTTATAGTATCAATATCCATATCTTAATATTTGCAAATATTAATTCATTTATAGCACTACTACTTTAATAACGACACATCATATGATATATATACATATTAAACAGAAGTTAAATTGAAAACAATGTTGAATCATGAATACTAATCATGCAAAACAAAAATAATAATAATAATAAGAATAAGAATAATATTTGAGAATAATAATGATTACCTGTCCTTCAATTCCCAACCTGATATATTGGCCACCACTTTTAAAGTGTATCTCCACTTTTGTACTTTTTCTATATTATCCCTGAAAAATTCTTCGTGTTTGGCAAAAGCTTCTCCAAAACTTGTTGTCTGTTTCCTTACAACAGTTGGTTCCACATCATAGAAAATTGGAAAAATCTGATCCTCTCTATTTTTGTATTCAACAATCTTGACAAGTTCATCCAAGCACCTAGTGGAAGAAGTATAGTTTCTTGAGAGAACAATAATTGAAATTCTTGATTCTTCAATTGCTTTAAGGAGATTTGGTGAAATGGATCCTCCTTTCTCAAGTTGTTTGTCATCCCTGAATACATAAATTCCTTTATCGTTCAAAGCAGTGTAGAGATGACTTATGAATGTTTGACGGGTGTCTTCTCCTCTAAAGCTTAAGAAGGCATCGTATTTCCTATGAGAGACATCTTGGCAGCTCGTGGAAGCTATTATATTAATTTGTTCCTGAAAATTTAGAATAAATCAAGTGAAATCCAGTGAACGCACAATACTATGCAAACAATAAGATTCATTCAAAATTATGGGCAGCACAAAAATGAAAATTTTATAAATTACATATAAATTCAACTTTTTTTGACAACCTACACAGTAACTCGTATGAATAGTGACTCTAAATAGTATTGCATGAACAATATTGTATAAACATAATCTGTGAACAGTAATTTCAGGATTAATTAATTTAAAAAATTAATATATCTACCGTTTTTTCTAGATGCTAATCGGGGAGTGTGCACACCAATCTCTGCTTAAGCAAATCTTGATTATAACCTCTAAAAGAAAGCAGAGAGTTTGTACGAAATTAACATTCAAATATTTCTTTCAATTTTTACATTTTTTTCTTTTACATCAAGATGTGCAAAATTAATTCTGAAAATAAAAGAGAGATTTATGAGATAGAACTTACAGCTTTTGAGTGTATTGCAGGAAGCCCTTAAATGAATTCCAATGCAGTATTATTATTATTATTACCACAACTCCGATGCAGTGTTTGATTCAAAGAATTTATTCATGTAAATATCCTTTGGGAAAAAATAAATTAAGCAATAGGAGTTGTGTTGTTGTCAAAAAGTGGCCTCTTTAATAATCAATAAATATTGTCACTGCTTACTCACACGATGAACTTAGCATCGAACTTCCTGGAAGCTTCAAGGAATCTAAACGAAAATTATCAGGCTTTTCAATTGTATACGCATCTTTGCCATTCTGCCCATTAGCCGTGTTGAAACCATTGGATTCCATATTTCCATTAAAATGGAGTGGAATCCAACGGTTGATATTAATAACTAATTAAAAATACTAAAATTATCAGCAATCTATAGGAATTAATGGTAAACATAATGATCTTTATTACTGAAACTTTAATGGAGTCCAACCAGGTGGGAATTAATATGCTTTTTACTGTTTGAATTTGATTTTAAGTAGTAAATAGCTTTATTTTTTTTTTTTCAACTTTTATGTTTGCACTTGTTTCATTTTTAGTTTTAATCAATTCGATTGACCCAGCACAATGATTTAAGGATAAAATTGGGTTAGGTTGAACATATTTATTTAATTGGTTGGTTTGATTTTTTTTAAGCTAATCAATAGTGGGTGGGTTGGATGACCACCCTTACAGAAAGAAAAATTAAAGTTCTTTATCATAGAAATATGCAAAATCCATACACTTAAAAAAAAATTATGCTAAACTGTAATTACTGTTTAAAAGCTTCCAGTGAAAATTTATTCAACTTATAAAATCTGCGTTGTTTATAACACAGCCTGATCAACAAATATTGTCAAATGTTATTTATCGAGATCTAAAGAAAAAATTTACAAACCTAAGGATTCATCGAGACTTACGAAATTCAAGGAGATAAAAATTATTAATTATTAGTGTTAAAAAAGAGAAAAATAATGTAACATAATTACTTTAATAATTTCTTTTAACATAAAATTATTGAACAACAAATTAATGATCTTCTTCTTAACTAAACAAACTAATTGAAAGCCTCTCATTTACTTCCAAAATACAATAAAAAAGTTTTTCAGATGATGATTGGAGAGCGTGTTTGCGGACTTTTACTTGAGCAAATCTTAATTAGAGCCTCAAAATGAAGCAAATTAAGGAGTTGATACATAACAAATTAAATTACCATTCAAAGCTTTCTTCCAATTTTATTTATTTCCTTTTTTAAACATCCAGGATGTGCAAATTAATTCTGAGGATAAAAGAGAAATGTATAAAATGAAACTTACAGCTTTGAGTGTGTTGAACGAAGCCACCTGATTGATCTGATCAACTCCAATGAAGTGTCTTGATTCAAAGGAAAGAAGTTAACCTCAGGCAAATATGTTTCTTTTGGAAAAAAAATGCAACTTCCAGCTGCTCCAGATTAATTTATATGTATTCCAAAAGCAAGTCTTGGTCATCTCAGAAAGTGCGGGTGAAAAAAGCAAAAAAGCGTAAGGAATCTAAATTCTAAAGGTTATACTTTTTAACAACTTCATTACCACATAGGGGCGAAAAAAAGAAAAAAATTAGAGAGGTGTGAACAGATTTAAACGGGGTGATTTTGCATGCTGCGCTAAAAGCTTGTATTGTAGAGAATAAACTCTTTTTATGTTTTTTTAAAGTTATTTATAAGATAAGGTAATTTTGCATCCTTCTAAACTTATTCAGCAATAATCCCAAATGATTTTTAAGTATAAGAAGTAAAGTTTAAAACTAGATAAAGTATGTATAAAACTGAAAATTAATTCTAATTTTATTCATATACCATATATGTCTAGTAATATAAAAATAACTTTTATTTTATTTTGGCTTGATCTACATTTTAAAAAAAATTAATTTTTCTGTGTAGTAAACAAATATTATGATAGACAATGAAAAAAATTATAAATTTCCAAGGATAAATATTGAATTCATGGTTAAACCAATTCAATAAAATTTATTCTAATTATTTAAATACAGTTTTTTTTCAGTTAATGAGTATTTTTTTTGCTTGATTAGTGAATTTTTTTGCATAATTAATAAATAAATAAATAAACTATTTTCCAGTAGTTAAAGTTTAATGTTGTTTTATAAGTTTTATATTATTTTTACAAGTATTTTTAATTTTTAATTTTAAAACATCAATTTACCACTTTTATATTGATTTATTTATTTTACTTTTTATTTACTAGCCATATGTATAAATTATAAAAATTGCTGACTCTAATTTGTATGCTTATTGCTAGTAATCCACCTCTGCTGTTGGCGGTAACTAGTTAGGAATTCCATGAACAAATTTGACAAAAGGTTTGAACAAATTTCACAAATTTTCCAGAAACGTAGGAGCCCCTCTAGTTCATTTCCATTCCCTCTTCTATTCTAAGAAGTACACATTATGGATCATTCTAATTCCGAATTTCGATTCTTAAGTCCCATGAGTAAAAGCACCATTAATGTAGGTCATGAGGGTAACCAGAGTGGTAAAAGGTCGATAAAGACAACTGGAGGAAAAGAATTACAGCAAATTGGCCGAAACTTATTACTAACAACTCATTGTATTTGTATACGAAACAAAGTGTTCCATGCAAGTACGGGGTTGGATTAGACTTACCCAAGAGTTTAAAAAATAAACAATTAAGTGTTCTAACAGTATGTAATACTTTTCTAAAATAGATTTGGGTTAAAACACTGTCTTTGGTCTTAATTTCAATGCGGGAAAAAAAATTAACACTTTCAAAAGAAAAAAATAATAATTTGAAAGATAGTGAAGCAATTAGCTAGTTACAAATATCATAAACATGTAAGTTGAGCAATTAGTTTGGATTCGCAACAAGCACTCATCGCCTTTCTCATGCCAAGAATCTATTTTGTCGGTCCCAAGTACTTCATTGCAAACGACTTGCTAAGCTCCCTCATCAGATTGCCAATCTTACTAGCATCCTGGCCAACAATTAACATGTCATCCACATAAAGCAAAAGGATGATAAAATCATTATCACTAAACCTCCTCACAAAAACACAATGATCACACGTAGTCTTGTTGAAATCACGATTCTCCATGAAAGAATCCAACTTCTTCTACAACTGTCTTGGTGCTTGTTTTAGTCAATACAAACTTTTCTTCAACTTGCACACAAGTTCTTCTTTACCTTTGACACTAAATCCTTCAGGTTGCTCTATGTATATTTCCTTCTCCAAGTCACTTCACTATGTAAGAAAGCTATCTTTACATCGAGCTATTAAATCTCCAAGTTTAAGCTAATTGTTAGTCCCAGAACAACTCCAATAGAAGACATCTTTACCATAGGAGCAAGTATTTCTTCAAAATCAATACCTACCTTTCTTCTGACCAAAACCATTGACAACCAATTTAGCCTTATATCTCTGCTGTGAGTTATTTTCAGTCTTCAACCTATAAACCCACTTGTTCTTCAGTGCTCTCTTTCCCTTAGGAAGCTTCACTAAGTCATAAGTGTGGTTCTCATTCAAGGATTTCATCTATTCTCGTATTGTTTTAACCCACTCACTATTATGCTGGTGAGACATGGCTTTTTCAAAACATTTTGGCTCCCTTACATTTGTAAGCATCACATACTTATGTGGAGGATATCTAGTAAAAGGTCACCGTTCTCTGATAGATTTTCTTAATTATGGCTTAACTGGTGGTGTTGGTGGTTCTAGAGGTGCCTGGTCAACTGTTTTTGCTGGACCATCATTATTATCCTCTTTAGTTCCCCTATGATCATCATGAATCATAAGTGGAGAAACTGAAGTTGGAATAATAGGAATCTCTGGAGATGACTGAGACTCATCACTCTTCATTGCATCACCAACTATCTAATTTTCAAGGAACACAATATCTCTACCTCTGATCAATTTCCTTGCCACTGGATCCTATAATCTATACCTAAATTCTTCATGCCCATAGCCTAAAAAAATGCATTCCTTGGCTTTATCATCAAACTTCAAACTCTCATTATTAGGGATGTGAGCATATGCTCTGCAACCAAAAACTATCAAATGTTTATAAGAAACATCTTTCCCCGTCCAAACTTGCTCAGGTACATCACCCTCTAATGGAGCTGAAGGAGAAAGGTTAATCAAGTCAACTATAGTACGCATAGCCTCTACCAAGAAGATTTAGGAAGCTTCGCATCAGAAAGCATATATCTGACCCTCTCTTCAATTGTTCTGTTCATCCTTTCTGCAACACCATTCTGCTGTAGGGTTTTTGGTACAGTCTTTTCAAATCTGATTCCATGGGATCTGCAATACTGCTCAAATGGCCATTTGTACTCACCACCATTATCTGCCCTAACACATTTTAACTTTCTTCTTGTCCCTCTCTCAACATAAGAATGGAAGAACTTAAATATATCAAGCACCTAGTCTTAAATAGTTATCAATAAAAGTCACAAAATAAAGTGCACCTCATATTGATCTACTTTGCATCATGCAAATATCAGTGTGAATCAAATTAAGGATTTGTGACTTTCTAGATGGAGAAAAACTTTTAAAAGCTACACTGTGTGTCTTTCCAGCTAAACAATGAACATAAGTCTTGAATGACATACCTGTAAAACCGTGTAGAAATCCTTTTTTGACAAGAGTTTCTAACCCTTTCTCTCTAATGTGACCAAGTCTTTTATGTCATGTCTTAATATTAGAATCTTTTACAGTCATATTCACATATTCTTTCTTTATCTTAGCTTTTATCATATATAGAGTGTTTACTTTCCTGCCCTTACCTAACACTAGAGAGCCTTTGGTGAGCTTCCATTTTCCTTCACCAAATTCGTTAATATAACCATCATCATTAAATTTTCCTGTAGAGATCAAATTGAGGTGAATATCGAGTACATGTCTGACATCTTTAAGCAACAACTTATAGCTAGTGCTGGTCTCCAAGCAAATATCTCTTATGCATACAATCTTGGATGCCTCTTCATTTCCCATCCGAACATGGTCGTAATCACCATTAACATAAGATGTAAAGTAATCATGATGTGCAGTAACATGAAGTGAAGCACCAGAATCAGTCACCCAATCACTGGTATGGCAAGTGAGATTTATTGAGCTTTCATCATAAACAATACCTAAATCACCGTCAACTATAGCTATAGTGTTTTCTTTGGCATTTTTCTAAGTATCACCCTTTTTCTTTCCCCTATTCTCCTTTCCACAATCTACACTCTCTTTTAACATGACCCATTTTCTGACAATGAAAGTACTTCATATTTCTCCTCTAGGACTTAGATCTTCCTATGGGCCTATCATTGTTCTGCTGGTGAGAATTTCTACTTTGGCTTCTCCTCTACCTTTCTTACTGTTATTAAATAAGTGCATCTGGTTTAGAAGAAAGTGCTTTAACACTTTTTCTTCTAGATTCTTCATTCCGTAACCTATCTGTAACTATATCCAAGGTTAATTTTCTATTCAGTGTTGGATTATTCACTGAAACCACTAATTCTCCCAAATGCCAAGCAAAGAACTAAGCAACAATAATGCTTGTAACTCATCATCTAGAATAATTTTCATAATAGTCAACTGATCAACAAATCCCTGAAACTCACTAGTGTGTTCAGTTCTATTGCGCCCCTCTTGTGTTTCAAATTAACAAGTCTTTTCATCAGATTGACTTTATTTTGTATTGTCGGCTGCTCATAAGTTGTGTCTAATTTTCTCCAAAGAACATCAGCCCTGGATTTCTTCGTGACATGGTGCTACACACTCTAATCAATCCATGATCTAATAATACCTCCAGCCTTCTAGTTTAATTGACTCCATTTCTTATCATCTAAATCGGCGTGTCTAACTTCTTCGCTTTTAATGGGTTCATGTAAGTCTTTTACAAATCTTCCACTCTAGACTTTCAAATACAACAATTCCACTACTTTACTTTAATCATGCAGGCCGAGGATTCCTCCATCTCAACCACAAAAGTAATAAAACACACAACATGGCTCTGATACCACTCAGTTGGGAAAGGAACTATCATAAACAGTTGTAAATTTAGCAAAAACAAAACGCTTTCCCTCTTTGTGTGATTATAATAAGGTGTGTAACACAAATAAATAGGCAGAAAAATAAACTAATAAATCCAAAGCAAAAACCAACTACAAGAGGTATAAATTTTTACATGGAAAACCCAAAACAAGAAAAATCATAGGACCATAGTCCGATTTAGTCTTCCACTATATTAATGGATTACAGCATAAATTCTTTTCTATATAATACTAGAGGCTATCAACATCAAGAATCTCACTATTTTTAACTTAAAGTAACAGCCTAATTACTATTTCTCCAACAAGTGTGTATATCAAATAATAGCCAAAGAGAGGATAAAATAAAAATCAACACTAGTAGGATTGTAGAGGGTGAGGCCAGGAACTTACCCTCATAATTTGGGAGAAAACAGAGTCAAAATCACTTCCAATCACCCAATTAAAGATTGAAAATACTATTCCCAAATTAAAACCTTCTACTGGCTTTTCTCTCTCTTTTGCCGCTTTTTCTTCTCCACTCATCCTTTTGTGTGATGAGAAAACTAGGGCTACCACTTGCTTTTATAGCTAAATTACATGGCAAATTTCATCCCAGTCCAAGGCTTAATAATTACAAACCAAGCAAATTTATTTGGACTTTGGGCTTTAGGGCCCCCAAATGAGATGAACCTAACAAGTGGAATTCGCGCTAGCAACTTGAGCTTCTGATTTTCCCGCCAAAACCAAAACACCGGACTTTATGAATTTGAATCATTCTTCGGCAATTAAGGCTTGTAAGTTTTGCTTGAATTTGAAGTAGTCATGCAAAACAGAGAAACTTTGCGAAAGTGAATGTGCATGGAAATGGATCTGTGGCAAAAGTAAAGCCAAGCATTCAAGCATGATAAAACTAAGATCATGTTATTAGAGAACCTACTATCAAAACTGAACCTGTGATTGAGCCAAAAGAAGTGGCCACATAAGATTTGAATTTGCTATTAATTGATTTAACTTTTCTAGTTGTTAATTGTAGGACTGGTGAGAATCTGAGCCTGAGTTTCCTCGACCAGTTATGCTTTTCATTACTTGCAAACCTTATCAACATTCTTGTTCCATGAGTCTGATAACATTATGTTGAACAACACCAAAAGCAATTCACATAGAAGTGATTGTTGAAAAACTGAGGATGATTAAATTGTTCAAAACTAAAATTATGTGGGCAGCAGAAGAATTTTACTAAACTAAAGGACTTCATTGATATTATTTACCCTACCACAATTTGAAAATGAGGAAATGGAAGACTCATTCTAAGGAGGAGGTGGTAGTGAGTCTCTTATTTGCTGGATTGATCATTTTACCCCTCCCCAAAAATCAAAATGTTCATTTTATCCTCATTTATGATTAATTAATATATTATTATAATTAATTATTAACAATAATTATTAATAGTAATTATATTTAATTAATAATAATTATAAAATATTACTATAATTGAAGAATTAATATAGTTATTATTATTAATTAATATATTAATTATTATTAACAATAATTGTTCATAGTTATAATTTTTAATAAATAATCACAATAATTAATATTTATTATTAATTAATGTATTTTATAATTAGTATATAAATATAATTAAATTTGTATTATTAACAATAATTAATAATAATAATAATAATTTTTAATAAATAATCGCTATAATTAAAATATAAAATAATAATGATGAGAATAGTTCATTATGTACTTTATAGTAATATGTTACAATGTAACTCATTCTAACTCTAATTCAAAGACAAAGTAAATACATTAATGACAATTCAGCTCATTCCAATTCTAATTCCTGTAGTTCAAGTAAAAAACTTATTTTAATTCCCATTATCCATACTCATTTCAGCTCATTCCCATTCTTACTCATTCTAATTTCAGCGCATCCCGATTCCAATTTAGTAAACGCAGCATAAAATGGATTGGAATCCAATGCTTGATATTAATAATTAATTAAAAGTAGTTAAAACTATTGACAATCTATAGGAATGGTAACCTTTATTCGTTAGATTTCAGTTGGGTCCTTAAAAGATATTGGATCATTTTGGTAATATTATAGTTTTTAAAATAATTACTATTAATTGTATTATAGAAATAATCAACTATAAAGATAACCAATTAAACGTTTGATGCAATTTTCAAAAGTTCTATGAATTTTAAAAACAATTGTATGTGTTTTGTAAATCTTACTATTAAATTATAATAATATTGTAAATAACATGAATGTAAATGATTGTAAGTGGACATAATTTTGGATAAAATTTATTTACATATTGAGATTTTAGATGTTGGTAGCCTCTAGCATTATTCAGAGAGTAATTTGTATTGTAATCTCATTAACATAGTGAAAAATTATATCAGACTACGGTCTCGTAGTTTTCCTACTTTAAATTTTTCACGTAAAAATATGTATCTCTTGTGATTGATTTTTACTTTGAATTTATTAATTTATTTTTCTGCTTATTTATTTATTGTGTAAATTTTATTTTAATCATACAAAAAGGAAAATCATTTTTATTTTCACTTAATTTACAACTATTTGGTAATCCTTTTCCCAACATTCCCCAAAATAAAATTGCCCAAACTTCCCATGGCTGATGTCCAGTTCAAAATTTTTTGGCCTTAACACTTGTAAGCTGGCTCGAAATCGACGGCCTGTAGTGCTTAAAATGATGCTTTTGCATTTTAAAGAGATGAGAGAAATGGCCGTTGGATCCACCAAAATTGAATTAAATAAAAGGTTCGGAGTAGCAGAGTACGTGGCAGCTTTAGAGCCCTTGGACCGCGTTCAATATAATCAAAATAATGGTCTAGGTACAACGTCAACCATCCAGTACCCTCACACAATCCGGATCAACGGCCAACAAGACATGTCACAAACATCCTGCGGTCAAACCAAACGCGGGTCAATATCGGGGCACATACAGGTCGAGTTGATCCATTAAAGAACACGTATTCAGCGGACGTACCTACATGAGGTCGCATTCGGAGGTCAATCAAGTTCAGTCAACAGAATAGTCGTTAAAGATGCACCATAACTCTGTACAGCAAATTACACAAGATTCCAATCTCCCTCAAAACCTGTCGGGGGACTCAAAATGACTAAAATAATCATTTTTCTCCTAAAGATTTTTAGTAAAAAGTTTTGACAAATTTTAATACATTGGACATTTTAGTTTTATTTGAAATGAAATGTTATTAATAAATGGCTCTTAAATAATCATAATCAGCACACAACCAGAAAATTCAAGGAGCAGAAAACCAAGAGAACAAAACTTCCTCTTAAATTAATTCAAATTGAATTTTATATATGAAAAAATAAGACATAAATATGTAAGACATTTATTCTTGCAAAACAAACGCTTAGATACAAGTAAAATAAAAAAAATGTAAGAAAATTAACTTGCATGTTTGAGCTTATTGTAAGCAATAAAAGATGGTAAATTTTTACTTGAATTTCTAATTAAGGCCATGTTCGAAGTTGAAGTTGGACAGCTATAACTTTTGAATTACAACACTGAAGTGTTTGATAAATATTAACAACTGTATCTTAAAAATTAAGTTGTATGCTGAAAAATATATTATATCTTTATTAATTTTTTAAAAATTATTATTTAAAATTATATTTATAACATACTATTAATTTTTATTTTATAATTATATTTTGTTAATAATTTAAACTTAAAAATTATAGTACCTCAATAAGAAAGAGTACCTAGCTTTCTTTCAAAGAAATCAATGAGATGAATTTTTTGTGTTCTAATTAATTTCTCAAAAAACAAAAAGTGTAATCAAAAGTGTATGCCGAAAGTAATTCTGAAGAATGATCATGGTCTTTAGTGGTGTATGGAATCAAAGATATGGTCGACGTGATGTTGAGGAAAGTAGGGATTTCTTTTAGTATTTTATCAAGGGCGGCCACAATGTAATTGCATTTTATAGTCAAAGTGAATAAAATATTCTTTTAGAAAAATTCCAGGATAATCATTTTAAGAATTTATTCTTTTCGAAAAATTCCACTAAAATCTTTTAAGAATTTATTCTTGCGGAAGAATTCCGTCATAATCTTTAAGGATTTTTTTTTTGTTTTTTTAAGTTATAGAATCTTGTTATTGAAATAAGGTTGAAATAAGTAAAATGTTGCTTCATCATATATTTTTACGATTTTACGTGTTGCATTACCGAACATATTTAACATAAATCGTTACCAACAACGGGAATGCAGCTTCCAATATCCAAACCGTCTCACTATTATGGGTTACCGTTTTGGATTCTTCTCACATGCATCCGACGGTCAAGAAGGCAGCAACTCTACGTTGCCATCAAAAAATTGTTAAGGTTATGAATCTATCCGCAAGGCAGCTGTAAATAATTATACAGGTTGATGTCTCAATTTTGGATAAATATTTGTTTAATCTATATATTTTTGTTTAAATATCTGTTTATTTTTTATATTTTAAAAAAGTGTCTCAAGAGATCACTGCGGTTAAGTATATTACACTCATGCACTTGTTTTTTCTTTACTTTTATAGGAATACACTTGCAACAATATTCTTGAGGATGCAAATTAATTTATCTATAAAGAAAGTTAAAGTAAAAATAAATATAAATTTTATTTACTTTTGGAATTAATTTGGTAGATTAATTTTTTAAATAATTATTACAGAGACTATAATCACAAGGATATTAAATATTGCTTTAAGTTAGCTAGTATTAATTTTATTTTAAATCATTAGAAGATTGCTATAAGAATATGAAAAATATCAGTTCATTCAAACTGATAATTATAAATAACTATGGTTAAATTTGTTAATTAACATTTTTCATAGATTAATTAATTAATGTCTCTAAAATTGTAATAAGGGCATTATTACAAAACATAAGAAAAACAAAGGGCAGTAGTACATATATTCAATAAGTAGGGTCTCTTGAGATATTTTTCAAAATATAAAAAATAAACATATATTTAACCTAAAATATATAGACTATTCGAACATTTACTCTCACAACTTTTGACGTAACTTTTTACGTGATTAATAAAGGATAAGAGCATATTAAAAAAGTAATTTCTACTTAAATTTATAATAGTTATGCGAAATAGAAAAGCTTTGCTATAATAGTTATGCGAAATAGAAAAACTTTGCTATAATGAATGATAAAATAAAATTTAATAAATGTGCAAATATAGGAGATTATTATAGAACGAACCAGCTATCAAAACCGAAGCTTGATCCTAAGCTGAGGTTTGTATTGTACAACTCCTATTATTGTCTAAATCCAGATTCTATATAATCCCCTCGTCCGTGAAATCAAAACAACAGTAAATTTTTTTATTTTACACTCATTATTCAATCCGCCAATCATTGTTTTTGATCCATCTGTGTAAATCACAAAACAAGTAAATTTTTTACTGTACGTTTATTATTCAATTCCATTTTTCTCCAAAAAAAATTAAGCATGCACATTTTTTTCAAATTTGTGGCATGCAAGTAAAGTAGAGCTCGAATCTAAAACTTGAGTCTCAGAAAAAATTATAATTGGAGCTAAGACTAGCCTCTAAGATAGTATGTGCCCTTTTTCTTCAATTTGCAGCTTTTTGTCAGACCTAAAATTGATTTAATTTGTAATGTTAATTAACTGGTGATGAAGAAACAGCAGCCATTACATCAGAAATCGCTAGTGCAGTTCAAGTAAATTCATGTAAAGCAAACCCTGAGATACAAGTAAAATTGAAAATGTAAGAAAATTAACTTACATGTCTGAGCTTATTGGAAGATAAAGCAATCAAAGATGATAAATTTTTACTTGAATTTCCAATTAAGTTTGTTTCAAAGATTTTTATGTGTTTTAATTAATTTCTCAAAGACAAAAAGTTTAATCCAAAGTGTATGCCGAAAGTAATTATGGAGAATGATTCTGGTCTTTAGCGGCGCATGCAATCAAAGATATGGTCGACATGATATTGACAAAAGCAAGGATTTCTTTAAGCATTTTATTTAGCGAGTCTTCAATGTAATTGCATTTTATACGGCAAAGTGAATAAAATATTCTTTTATAAAAATTTCAAATTTCACTTTAATCTTTTTAGAATTTATTCTGGAAATAAGGGAGGCTGGGTTTGTGTTTTTTCAATTGAGTTTGATATATTGATTTCACAAATATTCATGTCTTGTTTTTTGGTTGGTGCATACTTTAATGACTTTGTTTTGCGGTTCTTGTGTTGTATGTACATGTGTGCGTCTCAGTCTGATTCTCACAACTCACAAATGGCATCGTTGTTTGTTTCTGAATCACAACTCAATTGATTAAATTATTCTTTTAGAATAATTTATTCTTATAAATTTCACTTAAATTTATAGTAGTCGTGCAAAAGAGAGACTGTAAAATCAATAAGGGACAAATAGTAAATATTGATTGCACCATAAGATAATTGGGAATCTCCCATAAAATAAATATTAAGATATGTGCATATGAGATTATTAAGAAAATTGTAAACAAAGTATATTTGAAAATAAAAAAATATTATAAACTTATGATATCAAGAGAATTATTGATTATTATAAAATAATAGAGTGCAAATAGTATATATTGATTACACGAAAATTAAGAATCTCTCATAAAACATGAGAATCTCCGATAAAACAAATATTAAGATATGTGCATATGAGATTATTATAGAGCGAACCTGCTATCAAACCCGAAGCTTGATCCTAAGCTGAAGTATGTACCGTACAACTCCTATCATTGTCCACTTATAATCCCTTTTTTTTTTAATTCGTCCGTGAAAACCACAACAAAAGTAATTTTCTTTCTTTATTGTCGATTCATTATTCAATTCGCCGATCGTTTTTTTTTTTAATCCATCTATGAAAATCACAAACACATGTGAATTTTTTACTGTACATTTATTATTCAATTCCATTTTTCTCCAAAAAAAATTTAGTATGCACAATTGTTCAAATTTGTGGCATGCACATAAAGTAGAGCTCGAATCTAAAACTTGAGTCTTAGAAAGGCTTCCCTTATAATTGGAGCCCTCTCTTCAATTTGCAGCCTTTTTGTCAGACCTAAAATCGATTTAATTTGTAATGTTACTTAACTGGTGCTGAACAAACAGCAGCCATTACATCACAAGGCGCTGGTGCAGTTCAAGTAAATTCATGTAAAGCAAACCCTGAGATGCTAGTAAATTCATGTTGTAAAATTTCATATATTTCTGTATTTCTCAATGCATTATTGATTCCACGGCCAGGCTCCAAAATCAAGTAAATGCTACAGTCGTATGCACTTGATGAATATAGATAGCAAATCCAAAAATTATTGATAATATTACTTAATAAGGTTACGAATCCATCTGCAAGACAGCTGTAAATAATCATACAGCCTGACGTCTGAACTTTTTATATGATTAATAAAGAATAACAGCATATTCAAAAATCAATTTCTACTTAAATTTATAGTAGTCATGCAAAAGAGAGATTGTGAATGTGTATATCACTGTGCAGAAGCAAACAAAATATGCAAGAATGATGAAATTATTATAGATCATGATATGTGCCTATGGGATTATTATAGAACGAACCTGCCATACAAAATGATGCAGAGACTAACCCGGAAGAAAAGGCCACCTAAGATGTGAATTTGCTGTTATTTGATTCAACTCTTTGGCATGGCTCTTGAGGTTTGAATCAGCCTATGGCAGGCAATTGAGCAAGCTGATATTGCTGTTGTAGATAGCGTGATGCCCTTATCAACATTCTTTTTCCATGTCAAACAACATTAATAAGAATGCACATAGAAATAATACAGTGCTGCATATTATAAAGGAAATTATTAATGTTGTAAAGTACCTTAGCAATTCTGCTTTTGCTAACTTTGTTACTGTCTCCACTGCATTCTGTTCCACAGTCGAAATCATTCTGCATTTTGGCCCGATTCTAACAGGACAATTCAACTTCCAAGCTTTCAACTTTCCCCAAGGTCTCTGGCGCATTTTTAAGTTTGGAGCAGCGAGAGAGATGCAACATTCTAAGAGATCTCAAACCATTTATAGTACTTGGAAGACTCTTGAGATTCTTGCAATCTTTCAAATTCAACAAGACATTGCCAGAAAGAAGTTCAATAGATGCTGGCAATCCCCTTATAGCAGTTCCTTCCAGATGAATCTCCAAGAGCTGATCCTTGCTTGAAGTTTTCTCTGGGAACTCTGTGAATTTCAAAAGGCTAGAAAGATTCAAAGTTGATAGATATTTTAGAGCACTTGTGGTCCTTGGAAGACGCTCAAGATTTTTGCAGCCATTCAGAGTCAACTGAACAAGTCTAAATATAAGTTCAATTGCGAATGATAGTTCTCTAATGTCAGTTCCATCCCAAAGAACTTGCACAATGTCTGGAAATTTCTTCAATTTCAAGCAACCAGAAAGAACAATGTATGCAAGTTTTCAGCTTCAGTAAACATTTACACTGTTTTGTGATAATACATGACATACATCTGCTTCCTCCCACAATCTACTGCAGTTTCCAGGCTCCTGAGGGAATTGCCTCCTAACAATTAGTCTACCCCATTTCTTGTAACAACTCATGCATCCACTGTCCGCTAAAATCATCTATAGTCAATAGAGATTTTTCAACAAGACTAACAATTCCGATAATTGGTTCAAAATCACAGTATTTGAGAATTTTTTTCCCATAATCTCTATGCTTCCCTTCATAGAAATCACGCAATAGTGAGAAATATCTTTTTCTCTATTCCTTTTGACCCATCAAAACTCATTTGAAGTGCATCAAGAATCTCACTTTCTGTATCTCTATATAGTCATTGTAGTGCACTTTCCCGTTCAACTATGGTTCTACCAAACAAAAATGAGCCCAAAACCTTGAGACTAACGGAAGACCACCAGCATACTTTAAAATACTTTTTGGTGTTTAATGAATGAGGTTTCTCATCTCATCTCTACCTTATGGGGAAAAAAATAAAACTAAACTAAACTAAAACTAAAATTAATCAAGAGTTGTGGACGCAAATATTTCTCGAAGACCAAAGTTTACAAGTAAAAGACATTATGAAACTTGATAATGGTTCTGTTTTGGAAATAAATGACGTTTTTCTTCATATTAATTCTGAAAATTCAAAAACAAAAATGAAAATAAAGAGAACTGCATAGCATAAAACTTACAGCTTCGATTACACCAGATGGGATGCACGTTCCTTCGAGGACATATTATCGAACACGTCCTAGGCACGAGAATTATACCATAATTCCGCTCTTGAACTTGGCCTGCAAGTTCCATATCATCATTCCTTTGTCTATTTTTCGTTTGTTCTGAACCTAAAATCCTCAATTCATATTCATATAGATACTTGTCTTTCTTCCTAAAATTCACAGAGGAAATGACAAGGAAGAGTGTGAGCTCAATAAACACTCTCTAACTCTTCGCTCTGCCTTACAAACGGACGAATTAAAGATTTCCAATAAACCAGACCCTGTGTTTATTTATAGCTGCCGCTAAAGTGCTAACCACGGCTAACAAACTCGGACACCAATCTAAAGATTGCCACGTCACTACCCCTCAACTGATTTATAACAGATTTTTGAATAAATATAATGCAAAATAGGATTTGAATTTGAGATGCATGTTTAGTCAGATTATATAGTAAATAGCTTTTCCCCATTATTTGAGTTCATCTTTGAGGTTGTGGTTCCTCATCACCACAGCAGGCATTCCCCTGGCTTCTATCCCAAAAACATATTTAGTTTATTCATATTAATAATATTGTTATTTTTATTTTTAAAATATAATATCAATTTTGGGGTCAAGAGTATAATTGGGAGAAAAAAACACAAAATTAAATAAGCATGTCAAAGTTAAGTCAATTATTATGTGATCTGACTATTCATTTTTTTTCTCTTTTGTATTTTTCTTTCTCTGTCTCTTCTTCTTGTTCTTTAGTAGATGACACAACGTTTCATTTTGTTTATTCAATTTGCTATTGGAGCATCTTCCAGGAAGTATATATGAAACAGAAATGTAAATACAGGTAGTATTTTACTGTACCTATAAATAAAATAATTCATAAATATAATATTAAGTAACTAAAATAAGACAAATGAAATAATAAAAATATAAATGTCAACGAAATAAGATCAAATATATGATATGATGATACTACGTAAACAAAATTGTTTATGGTACGGTAGCTATTTGACCAAATGAGAAAATCCTCTAAAATATTGTTGCTGTTGGAGCATCTTCCAGGAAATTATGTACGAAACAGAAATGTAAGCACATCAGTAATATAATATTATATATATATTATGTCCAGAAATGCAAAGTAAATAGAAAAAAGATTAGTGAAATAATAAAAGGGAAAATGACACAGAGACTCCCAACGTTTGAAAAAGAGACACAAAACCTCCTAAGGTTTCAAAAAAGACACACAGACCCCTATTTGTGTGCGCAAGGACCATTATACCCTTATACCATATTAAAAAATAATTATTCATTGTTTAATTTATTCCTATATTATTAATAAAATTACGAATATAACTTCATTACCTAAATTTTCCATTTAATTTTTGTCAAATTTTCTCTTCAAACTAAATAAATTTAATCTATTGCTCAAGAATAAAAATAAATTAAATTGATTATTAATATAATAAAAATAACAATTCTCCATATGTCAATCTATTGAATATGTTATTTAGTACAATTAAGATTTTGTAATTATTGTTGTAACCAATTTTTTTTATTTTGTTGATTATATAAGTTTAAATGGAGAATTGTTATTTTTATTATATTAGTAATCAATTTAATTTATTTTTATTCTTGAGCAATGGATTAAATTTATTTAGTTGAAGAGAAAATTTGGCAAAAATTAAATGGAAAATTTGGGTAATGAAGTTATATTCGTAATTTTATTAATAATATAGGAATAAATTAAACAATGAATAATTATTTTTTAATATGGTATAAGGATATAATGGTCATTGCGCACATAAATGGGGGTCTGAGTGTCTTTTTTGAAACCTTAGGGGGTTTTGTGTCCCTTTTTCAAACGTTGGAGGTCTCTGTGTCCTTTTCCCATAATAAAAAACATAAATATAAATGATAGATCAAATATATCATATGATCCCAATTTAATAAATCAGAAATGCCTTAGTAGACAATATAGTTTATGATATATCTTGTTAGGAATTTGATGAGTGAAGCAAACATGCAGCTAAAATAAAATTAGAAGAAAATAAAGAACAAGTACAAAAGAGAACACTAAAAATTACGTGGTTCGGCTTTTAGTCTACGTCTACGGGCGAAAACAACAAGAAAATATTTTACTAGTGAAAAAGAGTTACAAGTACTGTAGTATTTTACCTCACTACCCAGAACCCAATACACCCAAACTCTCAAATCACTATAATAAGAGCTTATAATTTCAAGCTCTCTAAACACTCTCAAGAAAACTCTTCTCAAAATTAGATGATTAAAACCAAATGAAGAGCTCCCCTTATATAGCCAAAATTGGCTATTAAAATATTATTATATTTTTAAACCGCCTTTGATTTTTCTTCATTCTTCTTCCTTCTTTCTTGTCAAAGTCATGTGCTTCTGTTTTCTTTCAAACTTTGCTGGGAAATTCTTCTTCAAACAAAGTTGTTGCCGACCATCTAGATGGCCACTTTGTTTGAAATTTCTCCCACTTGAAGATTTGATTAACAATCAATCAATCTCCACATCATCCTTTCTGCTTCGCCATTGTCACGTTGCTTACATTTCTGATAGGCCACAAGAGGATCTACTCCAGATAAACTTGTCAGCATTGATTGGCTTGGTTAAAACATCTGCTAGGTTTTCCTTCGTATGGATTTTATGCAAATCCACATTTCTGTCTTCCACTACTTCTTGAACAAAGTGATACTGAACACCTTTGTATCCAAATAGCTTCCTTGCAAGCCTGTGTAGCTGCCATGTATTCTACTTCTATTGTAGATAGAACCACAATTGTCTGCAGTTTTGAAACCTAGCTTACAGTTGCTCCCGCAAGTGTAAACACATAGCTAGTAATGGATTTTCTTTTATCAAGGTCTCCTTGCAAAATCTGAATCCACGTAGTCCCTGACAATAAACTCTGATATTCCATAACATAATGCAACATCTGAGGTTCCTATGATGTATCTCAGAATCCTCTTCACAACTATCCAATGCTCTCCACCAGGATTCCCTATGTATTGACTGACTACTCTCACTGCTTGTGCAATGTCTGGTCTAGTACATATCATAGCGAACATCAAACTTCTCACTGCTGATGCATACGGTACTCGAGACATCTCCTTCCTCTCTACTTCATCGCTAGGACACATACTTGAGGATAATTTGAAATTAACTAAAAGTGGGGTAGAAATTGGCTTACAATTGTGCATGTTAAAACGTCGCAAGATTTTCTTCAAGTAATTCTTTTGAGAAAGCCAAATCTTCCTGTTATTTCTGTCTCGGTGAATTTGCATCCCTAGAATCTTGTTTGCTGGTCCTAAGTCCTTCATTTCAAATTCCCTAGACAACTGTGTCTTCATTTCAAAGTTCTGTCAGAACTTTGCCGGACTGCCATTTTATACATATACATACATATACATATATATATATATAATTCCAATAAATCATGAATTATTTTATAACTTTTTGACATTAAAAAGTTTGATGTTGATATTAAATTATATTTCGTTACTAATATAAATAGTTTAATATTTAAGGCAAATAATAAATTTTTCGAAGAAAAAATTGTAATTCCTTTCCTTATAAAATTTTATATTAAACCAAACAATGAAATTTAGTTTCATTATTCTCTTCACTCATTTCTTCTCCCTTCTCCTTCATTGCACTCTTTTCCTCTCAAAATTTAATTCCTTTCCCTATTAAATTTTATATCAAATCAAAAAATAAAATTTAGTTTCATTATTCTCTCCACTCCTTTCTTCTCACTTCCCCTACATTCCACTATTTTCCTCTCCTTGACTTTCTTCAAACCAAACATGGCCTAAATTTAATTTAAATAATCCAGCAGGGGGGATAATCTCATCGAGCATGAATGCAATTTTGATTCAAGGAGGGTAGCAAGTTTGGAGATAATCTTTACTTTTGATCCAAAAATTGGTAAAGAATATTACTCTTATTAACATTAAAAATCCATCCGCAATTAATAAAGGATCACAGCGTATACAAAAAGCGATTAAAAGAAATAGAGAAACTTCGTTGTAGTGAATGTGTATGGCACTGTGGCAGAAGAGAACAAAGGATACAAGCATGATAAATTAAGATCAAGATGTGTGCGTGTGAGATTATTATAAGGAATTTTGAGGAGTGTCAAAAGCTTGACTCTTCTTGATTGAATGGACGTCGAGCATGCTTGTGGACCTTGTGATGCTATGAGCACCCCTTTATCATCTTTAAACAACCACATTTCAAATAAAATTATTTTTTTCCCCACAAATTACTTGTATCCATAATCAACCCTTTTTTTTGTTGTTTTTTTTATCATTCATGACTTCCTATCTATCCAAAATAAATTTGCTTAAATGTGAAATATTATATTATTCTTTTCCTAATTCTTATTGATTGAACTTTTTTTTACTTAAGATTACTTTCAAATTATAATTTAAAATATATGTAATTTAAGTCAAAGTTATATTTTAAAGTATTTGTAATTTATTTAAATCATTTGTAATTTATGTTAATATTTTACGTTAAAAAATTCATCACTGATAATATGTGTGTAGGATGGATTGCAAATTAACAAGAATGTTAAATAAAAGAAAAATTAGAAGAGTGTATTAAAAAAAGGATGTTTCTTGAATTAAAAGTAAGAATAGCTAAAAGGAAAAAAAAAAAAAAAAGAGGTCTTATGAGGAAATTGAGGGGGCAATAATCCAACTCCATGAAAGGAATCAACAAGAAAATAATAAAAGTCACTTTTAAAACTAAGTCACGCATCAATTGAAGTTCGAACCTAAGACCTAAATCTTAGAAAAGTTGAGTAGTGAAGTTAGATCACAACTTCAATAAGAGAATAATATTAAAAATTAGATGAGTGATTAAAAAGGGGACATTTTTTGGAATTCAAAGTAAGAATAACTGGAAAAAAAAAGGATTAATGAAAAGATTAAAGGGGTGTCAATAATCCAATATAGAAAGAATTAATAAGGTTCAGCAAAAGTTAGAAAGCCCAAAATAAATAAGCACAGTTAAGTTCACCGAAACCATGAAGGCCAAAAAAATTCGAACATCAAAATAAAAGGGATGAGAATCACAAATGTTCACACTAAAGACAACCATGAACAATAATTTTTTTTTTTGGCAAAAATCTTTTTGGTCAAATATATGAGATGATCCTTGTACAGAAAAATATATGATATGATCTTTATATATAAATGATAATTTAACTTCATCAAACTACATTTGCCGTACAATTTCATTTTTCTCTATAAATTGTTGTAGTTTGTACAGTTTCTTTAATTCGTAACTTTTTGTCAGACTTAAAATTGCTTTAGTTTGTAATGTTTACTCAGAAGGCGCTATTGTTATTCTAAGTAAATTCGATGCAAATTCAGTGAGAATCTCAACAAGCGAAAATCCATATCGGCTTCCAAGTGCTATATAATTTAGAATAAGCTTAGTTATCCCCTTCAAGTGTACCCTGAAACTCACATGTTTAATAATGGATACAAAATGACAGAATGCTGCAGTAAAGAGAGATACAATAAGAACACAAAACAAAGGATTAATTTTCCCTCTTTCTTTAATCTTTTAACTCATGAGAAATCAGAAAATTCGAAGCTTCAATTTGGTCGAGCAACACATTCTGATTCTGACCAACTTTTTTATCCAAGTTTAGCAAGAAAATAAATTATCCGAAACCATAAAGGTTTCAATTTCATGATCTTGTGGGTGCTAAATATCTCTTTTCAATTGTCGACTATCAAGAAAAATTAAAAAAAAAATGTTACAAAATTGATATTAACTGCATTTAATATAAGTTCAAGATACATCAAAGTCTAAATTATATTTCGGCTCGTAATCAAGCCATAGACATCAATAGAAAATAATAGCACTTAAAATAAGTATATGTTTGTTTCAGTATTATTAACCAACTCCATGCTAATGTAAGTGATTTGGTTACTTAGAATATATTAAGCACAGAACAAAAGAATCTATTTTATGTATTCAGCTATTTAAAAATATAAGATTTGAATCTCATTCACACGAGTGGATATAGAATATATCGCAACGATTTCTACTCATATACGACAATAGAAATGTATTAAAGCCTTCTGTCCAACCAACATATAATCAACAATTAACTTGTTGATTATTGTGGTTCTTACGGATGCGGTTTTGTTAAAAATTGTTAAAGTGTTAATGGAAATGAAGCATCCTCAAAAAGGAAAAGAAAGGTGAAATGACATAATTCTTTGTGGTACTCAGCAGCATCCAAAGCAGGGTGTACAGGCGGGTAATCAATAGTGCTCTGAATGATGATACGGAGAGCAATCGAAGTCAAGAAACATCACACATATTGAGGCCTGCGCAAGCCATGTGCTTGCCCAATACACGATGCCGACCCTCTGCTATCTATCTATATTTGTTGGCAACTATCATTTCATCAATTAACTCACTTTTAGCTGCCAATTGGTCTACCTTCTTGATAAAGTACTTCTATTATTCTTTGGAATTATATATTATGCACTTTTTGCTTTATAAGAGGCCCTGTATTTCTGTTTAAGTGGGTACCTTCTACCAGCCGCTCCTTATCTCATAATCATAATGTGAACCAATAGTGTCATCTTTCCACAACATTTGAGAATATATCGAGGACCCAAGCTTGATAAGACGACGGAAACTGAAGCATCGTCACTAAGTGATGAAGACACTGAAAAAAAAAAAAATTCTAACAACTCTATTTGTTATGGTGGTGATTAACTGAAAGTTCTTGTTGTAAAGTAAAAATTAATTGTATCTGGTAAAATTTGATTATTAAATAACAATTTTGATAACAATAATAATTATATCCTAAGTTTTTTTTTATCAAATAAAGAAATTGTGGGATTTCTAAGCTTCCAATCCACCATTGCAAGTGTTTACAAATTATATTTAGAAATTATGGTTTAGAAGTTAAAAGTCATAGCTCTCTATTTGCAATATCAAACGGAGGCTAAGAGCATCGGCAATCTGGAACTAACAGAAAAATTACAAAAGATAGAAAGAGATTTATGCAAATTTAACATGAAAATAAATTTAAAGAACATAAATTAAAATTGTGATGCGTACTTACACTGTTACACTAGGCTTTGCCTTTCATTTGAGTTGTCTAAATCTTTTAGGTGGTGGTTCCTCATCTTCATCACAGCAGCCACTGCCACTGGCTTCACCTGCCCCAGCATTTTCTGCGAGGCTTCGTTTTGATGTTGTGGCTACTTCCATATCTGATCCAAAAAAATCGTGATCGGATTCATACAGATTATAAGAAGTATAAGTGAGTCCATTGCTTTGTTGTTTGATCCAACTCCTCAACTTCGTGCATATAAACTGGATGGAAGCCACACCTCTTCACCTTCAATCCAGTACCTGACCCAGCCAGATCGTATTTCTCTCTAGCATCATTAAATGACAACTTAAAATGATTAGATTCAAAAATCCACCGACGATCATAGCATTCTCGTCGAGATAAAAAGAGTAGCCAAAGATGGTCTGACCCACTATGGCTGAATTTTCCTCCAAAAGTAATAAATAAACCTCTATCAGAACCATCCATACAGCACTGCAATTCATATGAATGCCGTCGCTTTTTTTACGAGTTGAATGTCTAGGGACATGAAAAACACAGCAAATAGCTTATCCCACAATCTTATTCATATTATACAAATATGAAGGCCTTGTGACTGTTATTGAAGAACCCTCATTCTGGTACATGAACCACTTTGGAATTTTACTTTCTGGGACAACAGTGCTGAAATCTTTTAATGGATCTGATACTGCCTGCAAACAAAAAATAAAAAAATGAGGTCGTCCCTACCATTTGCTTGATTGTCAGTCACAATTTTGGCATAGTCGGGAGACTTGAAATGAGAGACTGACCTCGAGGTACTCTCGCAGCATTAAAATTGCCCAACCGTTGTTTCCGAGCAATTTCAAGCTGTCTATGCATTCAATTACTATGCCGTTGGACTTGCATAGTTTTAATGCACCTAACAATGTCACCAACGAAGAACAACCATTCACTTCAACAAAAATTATGTTGGGTGGAAGTTGTGGTAGAGATTGAAGCCTTTTACAATCTTCCATCTCTAGTTCTTTAAGATTTAAAACTGTTAATACTTGCTGGCAGCGTAACAAAATTGTTTTTACTCAGATACAACTCATTTAATGAGTGTAAGTTGGCAATATTACTCGAGATTGCTCCTTCCCCTAGACCACAGTCACTCAGATCTAATTTTGTTAAAGAGCGCAAACCTGACAGAGAAGGCAACATCAAAGCTACAAGACAAGAACTCTTTCCCATCAAATTGAAGGGAAGGTGCAAATGCCATGATGCAGATGATGGTGGTCCATTGCACCCTGAAAAAGAGAGTGTCCTAAGATTCTTCATAAGAAAAACGGAGGATGGAGGTCGTCTTACAGCTGTTTCGCTTATATCAATTTCTTCTAAACTTTCTACTTGCCCAAGCGTGTCTGGCACATTTTCAAGTTTGCAGTAGCCTGAGAGATTCAAAGTTTTGAGGGATTTTAAACCATTTATACTGCTGGGAAATCTCGCGAGATTTTTGCAATCATTCAAATTCAACAATTCAAGTCCAGGCAAAAGTTCAAAAGATGATGGCACTTCTGTAATGGAAGTTCCATCTAGATTGAGCTCTGACAGATCTTCCATAGTTGTCACAATCTGTGGAAACTTCTTCAGTTTGGAGCAGCCAGAGAGCTTTAGATTTCTTAGACATTTGAAACTGCTTATAGCAACTGGCAGACTCGATAGATTTTTGCAGTCATTCAAAGTCAACTGAACAAGTCCAAATAAATGTTCAATTGATAGTGGCAGTTCTTTGATATCAGTTCCATCCAAAAGAAGTTCCTGCAGACACTCCATACTTCCCACAACGTGTGGAAATTTCCTTAATTTCAAGCAGCCAGAAAGAATAAGTATTTTAAGCGATTCCATAAAAATCTCGCTCGGAAGAGTTGTAAGACTTGTACAACCTCTCAAATTCAAAAAAATCAGCTTGTTGTGAAGCAGCAAAGATGGGTGAACTTTCCGCAATTTTGTATAACCTTCAAGATACAACTCCTCTAGATTCGGGGCCTATTTGAAGTCAGGTGTCTTAATCAGATTCTCTGAATGGCTGAGTTTCATGACTTTCAACATCTTTAAATGCTGTTGAAAACAAAAGGGAGCTAAAATTATATTTCTTAATTCATATATAGCTACGATAAAAAAGTGTTATCAATAATTATTCACTAAAAAATAAATTAATGACAAAAGCATCGATCTTACTTTGATTCCTTTCCATATTCAATGCGGCTATAACACATTTTAAATTCAATAATTTTATCCAATTGCAAATTTGATGGCAATGATTTCAAAGGATATCGATGCCAATCAAGTAACCGTAACTTGTTAGATAGATATTCAAGGCCTTCAAGAAGTTGCACATTATTGATTTTGAGCAATCCTAGGTTGGTCATCAGCGAAAATGCTTTAGCACTTAAATGCACCTCATTTACAGGAAAGAAATAATCATCAATTATCATTCCTTCGACTAATTCACTTCCCTGAAAATACAAGTAAAGGGTAAGCATAAAACAATAATTTGAAAATTCATCTGGGTAAACAAAATTAACGAGCACAACATGTTATAACATTTAATAATTCACCTACCGTATTTTTTCTCAACACATTGCGCACTTTTCGTGCCTCCATAATCTGATGTGTTTCCCAGGTTCTTCGGGGGATTGTCTGTAACATTCAGTTGTCCCAATTCCTGTAACAAATTATGCATCCCCAATGTGTTGTAGTCATCAACCGTTAATAGAGATCTTTCAATAAGAACTTCTATTCCTATGACTGGGGAAAAACCACATCCCTCTAGAATTTTTGCCACGTAATCTCTATCCCAACGTTTAAAGAAACATGCAACATCGAGAAATATTTTCTTCTCTGAATCTTGTAGTCCATCAAAACTTATTTGAAGTATATTCATAATCTTATTTGAAGGATCTCTTTTTAGTCTTTCTAGGGCACTTCTCCATAGATCCAAAGATCTACCAATTAGAAAGGATCCCAAAACTTTTAGAGCTAATGGAAGACCACCGGCATACTTCAGAACACGTTCAGACAGCTCCACATATTCTCCCACAGGATGATAGGTTTTAAAAGCTTTCATACTAAAGAGTTGAAGAGCTTCATCGTTATTTAGTACATCAAGGTTAAGAATATGCTCTTCATTCACTTCATGCGCCACCAACAACTGTCTATCTCTTGTTGTTATTAGAATCCTGCTGCCTGGACCGAACCAATCATGCTTTCCAGCTAAACTTTGTAGTTGTTCAACATCAGCCGCATCATCGATTACGAGAAGAATCTTTTTCTGTCGCAGCCTACTTCCAATTATGTTAATACCATCGTAGACATTCTGTATGCTATAGTCTGAAAGCTTCAGTAAATCGAAAAGGAGTTGCTTTTGTAAAGAGATTTCACTGCCTTCTTTTTTGGATTTTTCTCTAACATTGGCAAGAAAACTACTACCATCAAACTCATAAGAGATCCAGTCATAAACAACTCTTGCAAGAGTTGTCTTTCCTAGACCTCCCATACCCCATACGAACACCATTAGACCCTGTACCCATAAGAAACCTCAGTTTCTCCAAGCGTGATTCCATTCCTACTAGCTCCTTAAGAATCTTCGGTTCTACATGAATTTTACTTGATATCAAATTGACAATTTCCTCAATAAATTCTGACTCATTTCTGCAGACTGAAAGCAACAACAAAAGATTGGTGTGGTTGAATTAAAGTTACTGCGAACGCAGTAGCAAATCAATTTCATGTATGTATAAAATCCTTCAATTTCCAGCAACCAGAAAGAACATGTGTCTTAAGAGATTTCATAAAGATCTTGCCTGGAAGAGTTGAAAGACTTGTACAACCTTTCAAATTCAACAGAATCAGCTTCTTTGAAGCAGAAAAAATCAGTAAATCTCCTGCAACCTTGTAAATCTTTCATAAATCAGCTTCCCTAAATTTGGTACTCTTGTGAAGTCTGATTGGTCATATTAGAAAAGGCTTTAGCACTGACATGCATCTCTTTGTTGTTAAAGCGATCAAATATGATGCTTCAACTACATCAGTTTCCTAAACATTATAACAAAAAATAAGTGGGAACCAAAAAAAAAAATGACAAGCAATTGATTCCACAGCCTCTTACTTGAGTTCCTAATTTTTTTTTTGGAATTAAATGTTACAAGTTTGGCTCCTAAATAATCATAATCAACAAACGAAAGTTCACTACCAGCAAATTGAAGGAGCCGAAAACCCCCACTACAAGCAAAGCGGCAACAAGTTTGGACAATATTAAATTAATTTTATTGAATTTTCTACGTGAAAAAAAAAATTGTGGCAATAGATGTATCATAAAGTTGCAGCATAATTGACTTTGTTGATTAACTGGGAAATCATAAAGTTGACTTTGTTGACTGTTTGATTCTTATTGCTTAGGAAATCACAAAGTTACAGCAGAAGATGCTTCATGTCGTTGCTCTTCAACATATCCGGTGGATGCATTCCTCCAATTGGGTATTTTATCAAACGTGTTCTGGGCATGATTTTTACATGCAATTCTATATAAAAGGACGAACGTGTTCTGGGAAAATAAATAAAAATATATTATTAAATAAATATAACAATTTACGTATTTAAATTTATTAAAATATTAAATTATTTTAATAGTCTTAGTCTATTGCATAGATTACATTATTTATATAATATTTCTATTTATTAAAAATTTTAAATTTATTAAAAATTTTTTAAAGGGTTAATGGTCAAAAAGGGGTTTTGGTGTCTTTTTAAAAAAATTTGGTGGTATTGGTGACCGTTTCCTAAAATTTAGGGGGTGTAGACGTCATTTTTCCTATTATAATTGATATATTAGAATGAAAGAAATAAAAAACCAACAAGCACAAACTAGTGATACGAAAATCTTTATATTACATAATTCAAATGAATATATAGGTTATCAAGAAATTGAAAATCCAAGTTGGAATGCAATTTCAATTATGTAATAGTGAAACATGAACATAATACTAAGCATGAGTATAAATAAAAAGGCTTTGGTCTTTATTAAATTTCCTAAATTCTTGTAGCTTGAGGTTCTTCATCATCAGTAAGGCTTCGCTCAAAAAGGAAAAAATCAAAAATCAAAACACAAACACAATATCTAGAGATGTTTAGTTACAGTGGCCTATGCCTTCTTTGGCAAGCTTTATTTGTTTTCTCAGAACAACTTAGAAACTTAGAGAGAAAATTGCAAGCTACAGAATGGACATCATACAATATACCTCACCGGTCATCAGCTTGTTATGGGTTTGTAATACTTTCCCGCCCTTTCTAACCGATTTAACAGCTATTTATTGATACTAATGCTTTTCAAAACGACAGTCTTTTTCGGGTCATTTGATCATTATGTATCAGTGAGTGCATGTGACCAACGCGTGCACTCACTTATTAAGTTTCGACAACCTGAGCCAGACATCGTACACGAGTCCTCTAGGGGTAACCGAGAGATCGTATGCAAAGAAACATCACTTCATACTCTCATTTATTATTCAACCGACATTGCGTCTGATCTGGGAATTAGATTCTAGTTCATCCTTGAACAATAGGCATAAATGGCAAATATCACTTGGGATTTCTCCTCCTTCCACTGGTAGATTACAGTCACTGAGATCCCATTTTGTTAAAGAACATAAGCCTGATAGAGAAGGTAACATCAAATTAGTCATAGGATCTGATCTCCTTAACATCATATTGGTAGGGAAGCACAATGTAGATGATAGTGGTCCACTGCTTTAAGATTCTTCAAGATAGAAACAAACGTTGGAAGTTGCCTAATTGTTGTTCCACTAATATCAAGCTCTTCCAAGCTATTTACTTTCCCCAAGTTCTCTGGCACATTTTCAAGTTTGGAGCAGCCAGAGAGATTCAGAATTTTAAGAGATTTCAAACCACTGACGGGACTTAAAAGACACTCAAGATTTTGCCAATCTTTAAAATTCAACACAACAAGGCTAGTTAGATATTCAACTAACAATGGCAATTCTCGAATATCAGTTCCATCTAAAATGAGCATAGTTAGAGATTTCATACTTCCCCAAAACTTTTCCAGCTTCGAGCAACCAGAGAGCGTTAGAGTTCTTAAACATTTTAATCTACTTATAGTAATTGGAAGACTCAAGAGATATTTACAACCTCTTAAATTTTGCAAAAAATGCCAGAGAGATATTCAATTGACATTGGCAATCCTCTTATAGCGGTTCCCAACAATCAAAGTGCCAATAGATGTTCCATACATCCCATGATCTCTGGAAACAATCTGAATTTCAAAAGGCCAAAGAAATTCAAAGTGGAAAGAAATTTTAGAGCACTTATGAAATTTGGAAGACACTCAATATTTTTACTACCTTTCAAATTCAACTGAACAATTCCAGATAAACGTACAACTGATAATAGTAGTCCTTTAATATCAGTTCCATCCAAAAGAAGCTCCCACAAAAACTTCATATTTCCCACAATCTTTAAAAATTTCTTCAACTTTGAGCAACTAGAAAGTACCAGTGTTTTTGGAGATTTCATAAAAAAATAACCTTAAGTTCTAAAAAGGATGTGAAGATGTCCATAGAATGAACCTTAAGTTCTAAAAAGTCATATACCATGCATTCGACCACTCAGTTTCTTAAAAATCATAAAAGCAGATGATAATTAGTGCAGACTAGGATGTGAAGATGTCCATAAAATTATTTATGCATAGATTTAAAGCATAGAATGTCAAGCAAAACATTTTGTCACTTACCTTTCTTTGGGCACAAAGTCATTTCCTTCGGATCAAAGATTGAATTAACCAAATGTGGATCAAAGGATCTCCTTGAAAGCCTACATTGTGCAATTGATAGCTTGGGCAAAGGAAAACATTTTGTACGTATATCATAAAAAATGAATAAAATGTAGGCTGCATTACAGAATATGTTTTACTTTGCATTACATAATGATAGCGATTTTATACTTCATTTCTTGACTTTTAGAATCATGAACTCAAAATAAATGCATTGCACTTTGTCACTTACCGTGTTTTTTGTCAACACATGAAGTATATCTGTTATGTTCCACAATCTGCTGTTGTTGTTTAGCTAATGTTCTTACAACATTAGCTGATTGGTTTACAACACTTTTCGACAGTTGCTTATATCTTTTCCCTAGCTGATTGGTTTTGAAGGCTTTCATACAAAGGAGTCCAAGAGCTTCATTATAGTATAGTTGGTTAAGGACTAACAATTCGTCCACTCTATATGTTGTCAACGATGCTTATCTCTAAATGTTATGATGATCCTATTAGCTGAACTTTCTAGCTAACCTTTTTTTGTCGCAACCCACTTCCAATTATGTTGATAACATTATATACATTCCATTTTGTTAGGAAATCTGATCTCCTTTTTCTGAGGTTTATCTAACGTTGGCAAGAAAACTTCTTACTGCAAATTCATGATAGATCAAGTTATAAACAACCTTTGCAAGAGCTGCCTTACCTATACCTCTCATATCATAGATCCCTATCATACGAACATCATTAGGCCCTTTATCCATTAGAATCGTTAGCTTCTCCAAGTGTGAATCCATTCCTACTAGCTCCTTAAGAGTCTCTGATTTTAAAGGAATTTTGCTTGATATCTCATTGACAATCTCCATAATAAAGTTCGATTAATTCCTACGGGTTGAATAGAATAAGAAAAGATGCTTTCCTAAACTAAGTTATAAAACTTTTTAACTTTATAGTACTTGGACTTGTAATGAGTGTTTCTTCTTATGAAAAGAAAGGTATCCAAATTAGTATTAATAATACCCCAATGCAATAAACAACTTTTTAGCTTATCAAACTAAGCTCTAGGAACTTGTTTGAGTCTATATAGACATTTGTACAATTTGCACACAAATTCAAGTTTCTTAGCATTAATAAAGCCTTTCGGCTGGCACATGAATACTTCCCCAGTTAACTATATTAAAAAAGTAATTGTTAACATTAATTTGCCTTATTTTCCATTAGTTCATCACTCCTAGGCTCAGTACCACTCTAATAATAGCTAATTTAACCACTTGACTTAATGTGTTAAAGTAATTCACCCCTGCCACTTGCTAAAATCCTTTAGCAATAAGCTTGGATTTATACTTAGCTACATTTCCATCTTTGTTATACTTGATCCTTTACACCAATTTATTGTCAGCAACATGATGACCAGCTTGTCTTGGAACTAATGTCCATGTATTATTCTTAACTAAAGCATCATATTCTTCTTTCATAGCTTGCAGACCTGTAGAGTCATCTAATGCCTCTTGTACATTATCTGGTTCTTTATGAATGAGAGCATCAGTTGTTGTATCTTTTTGTTTTTGTTTTTAATTTTGTTTATTCAATAACGACAAAACTGATGTTAGAGCATCTTCCAAGAAATTATATACGAAAACGGAAACATAAGTACTATCATATTGTATTCTTAAATTATATCTACGAATACAAAGTAAATTAAAATAAGATTAATGAAATAATAAAAATGTAAATATTAGTGATAGATAAAAAAAATATAGTATATGATAGTAATGCCTTACTAAACAATATTATAGTATATGGCAAGTCCAGCTATTTGAAGAGAACTTTAAAACCATGTGCATCTAAAAAATTACCAAAAATAAACTTTATTATACACTAATTATTCTGTGCTATTTTCCTGAGCACTTTTGTATATTTTAGGAACGCATACTTAAACAATCTGATCAAGCATGAAAGCATTTTCAATTCATGGAAGGTAACAACTTTGGAGATGATATTTTGGTTTTGTGGTAATTTAACATATATAAAATAAAAATTGCCAACTGAAATTGAAGATGCATGCTTACTTAAATATTCAAAGAATACTAAGCAGGCTCTCCCTTTATTTGAGTTCACTAAATGGATTCTTGAGGTTGTAGTTCCTCATCACCTCAACATATGAAGTAAGGCTTCACCTTGACATTGTTGGTACAACCATCTTTGATGCAAAAAAAATTTGAGGGGATCCATTCAGATTATAAGCAGTAATGCGATTCCATTGGATTGTAGTTTTGTCAAACTCCTCCATATATACTAGGTGGATATCACACCTCTCACCTCCGATCCTGGCCAGAGCACACCCCTGAGAAGTTACAGAATTTATGATTACAGTCCACAAAGCATTTGTACTTTTCATGGGAATGAATGGAAAAAATATTATCTATTTATTACAATCCACCGCATGGTTTTAAAGTTTTTTTGGACTTTCCCACACTTTAAAATTCTGGACCAAAAAACTACTCACTTTGGCAATGACACAGTCCGTAAAGCATGTACTTTTCTTTGGCTACTAACGCATGATAGATTGAAAATGAAAACGAAGCTAATAAGGAGGCATATGCCAATAGGCATTATATATGATCAGTATGTTTTTTCAGTGAAGGATATGTTGCATGTTCTTAGGGATTGGATCGTGGAAAAAAGACTGTGGAACTTATTCCTCCCAATGGCACAATGCCATCAATTCTTTTGTCTTAATCTAAAAGAATTGACTTGTCAAAATCTATTGAGTAAAAGGTTGTTGGGTTCAAATTTGAAGTGGAGTACTTTAGAGTACTTTGTTTGGAACTTTGCAAGTTCGTTAGTGAACATCAAGCTTGCTTGGCATTCCTAAAGTTTTGGAAATATGATGGGTGACCTTCAAGTAGTTGGAAGAGTTAAAAAGCTCGACAAGAAAAATTATAATACGTGGGCAACATTGATGGAGTCTTGCTTACAAGGGGAGATTGTTTGTGGTAACAATATGAGACCACCAACTGAGGATGCTGCTTTAAAGAAGTGAAGCATTATAGCTGGAAGGCCATGTTCGCCATCAAGACTACAATTGAAGAAGAAATGTTGCAACACATAAAAAAGGTTAAAACTTTTGAAAAATGAGCTACTATCAATTTTATAGTGAAATATGACGATTGATGAGTACTTAAACAAGTTAAAATTCCTATGCCATGAAATTTATGAGTTAGATTCTACTACTGTAATTTCTAAATCTAGAATAAAAAGAATTATTGTCAATGGTTTGAGGCTTGAGCTTAAGAGCTTTGTTATAGCTATCTAAGGTTGTCCAACTCAATCAACCATTGAGAATTTTAAAAACTTACTTGTTGATTAGGAAATATTTTTTTATTGATAACCCTACTAGAAAAATGACTTTCACTGATATGAAGCTGCTGATACTAAATAAAAAAATATCAATATCCGATGACTTAACTAACTTTTAGTGTGTTTTACATATTAATGCCGCGTTATTAATAATATAGTATCATAAACTCTTACTGATACTAAGATATATATTTTTAATTTTAATTTTAATTTTAATTTTTCTTATTCCAAACGACGTAGTTTTGCTTTTAAAATTAGGGTATCTTAAATCCAACACTCGTGAAATTTTTTGGCCTTAACGAAAGTACTATTCCCTCTTCATCTTCCCTCTCACCCAAATCCTTCCCACTCGTTTCAAGAAACCCTAAATTGAAACAAAACAAATCACCCAGCCTTTTCAGTCTTAACAAAACAATTACTAACAGTCTCCCAACAAAATAAAATCATCCTAGTTTTACTTTATGAAGCGCATGGGTCTTGATTCTTCGGTCACCACCGAAGACAACCAAAGGATGAAAAAATTCAAACAAGATGAGGAGGAATAAGAAAGAGGAAGAGCAATTCAAAGAAACTAGCTTCACAAATCTATATGAGAACTCCCTGTTCGAGGTGTTGAAACACGCGGACACCAGGACTTCGTTGCAGGCGGCCTTGCGTCAACAAGCTATGGCACAAGACACTCAAAATGAGCACCTTTGGAAGTTAATTTGCACCCACCACTTCGCTAACGTTGGGTGCGCTACCCAACAGCTCAGATCTGTTGTCCTGGCTCTCGATGGCTCCCGTCGCCTTCACTCCCTCTATCTCGGTGGCTCCCGTCGCTTTCTCTCTCTGCCATTCTTTCTCTCACAGTCGAAACCAAAACTCAAATCCCTAACTCCCCAGCCACAAAACCTCTCATTTGCCTCAAAACAAAACAAAATCAATCCGTACTCCTCTCTGATTATTCGAAAGTTAGAAGCACCTTTAAATAGTTCTCTCTGAAAAGGCATTCACCCAAACCCAAACCTCACTATTAAAATTTTTTATTAATAGTGATTTTTTCAATTAATTAAGATATGGGTTCATTGGCAGAGAAACAAAGGTTAGTGTTTGCTCTATTTCTTTCATCGATTTTCTTTCTCTTTTTGAAATTTTTCTAATTTTCTCTTAATTTCGACTCTGATTTTATTGTTTCTATAGCTATAGTTTGATTAATTTTGATAAATTTTGATTGATTTGATGGAAAGCATGATTTATTACATGTCTGCTTGAGATAAGCCGGTTAGTAATTTTTTTAAAAATAATTATATGTAATATTTGTTTTGATTCGCATATCGTAAACACGATGTCTACTAACTAATTATAGACTTCGATTTCCATTCACTTAAATAGGATATGATTATGTATCCCTTTTTTTTTTGGCTGTTTGCTAATTGTGTTATTTATAGTGTTGTTATTCGCGGTTTATATGGTGAGTAGGGCAGTATTTTAATTGAAACAATTAAAGATATGGGGAATTATTTGGTAGAAAGTGGCCGGAGGAGGAGGTTCTTCTATTTCAGTATGCCTAAATAGTATTCATTTTGCCCCTTTTTTTTTTAACTGCTGACTATTGTTCCTTGTCAATGCGTTTCGAATCCAGAGACTTCGCCCTGTGGTATCCACTTTGAGAAACTACTCATCTGCAACTAAACAGGTAATTGTGCCTTTTATAACTTATTACTTGTAATGCACTGATTTTGGCTGTATGATGATTGTATTCTTCTATATTTATAGGCTTTTATTATTATTATTAGTGAATCAGCTGAATGCTTAAGAAATTCTAATACTAATAGTTATGTTCTTCATTATACTTACAATGTATGGATTTTGATGCATTTTAAGAAGAATATGAAATTAAATATTTGACTGTAGGGACAACAAATATGTTCAAGCTTTTATTAGTATAATAGTATGCGAATTAAAAATATTATAATTTGAACAAACTCCGAAGCTTTGAAACTATGCACTTTCATGTTGCTATTTGTGACAGTGGATTTTGATTGCTCTTTGTTAGCGACTCGCTTTTACTTGTTTGATAATGTTTATAATTCGTCCATCTCATTATACTTAAAAGTTGGTGATTCTATGTAATTTATAAATCCAACTGGTATCTTTTTATTTAAATCGGTAGGCCAGAAGCAAAGCAATCTTTTTATGCATTGGCTGTATTAGTAAATCACATAGATAAAATCACAGGGTTTATATTGTTACTTATTTCTTTTCTGTTTGCGGGAAAATTCCAAGGGATTTGACAGAGGCATCACTATCTGGTGCAGGATTATCCATAATAGCAGCCCTTTCTATGTTGTTTTTATTTGGAATGGTAGGTTGCCGCTTGCATAGTTGTGCCTCTTTTGTCGGATATCATGGGTGCATTTTGCATATTCAGTGTATATTATCGTCCACCTGGATTGTTTGTGTAACATGATGCTTTCATGGTGTTCTATTTGGCTTTTCATTGTTTCTAGAACAGATTAAATTTAACAAAAACTATTCGCAATTTTTCTATAGGACCTGATTTTAAGACCCACTGGTTCTGAATTCCACTCAATGCTTGTTATACATTCGCTTAAGCATGGAGAGGAAGCTGATGATGATTCTGTTGAAGGTTCTCCTACGCTAACTGCCAATAATTTTGATAGTTATTTACATAAGTGAGCCTTCTCTGAACCACAACTTATAATTTTTATTTTCAATTCTGTGATCACAATAATTCTCTGCTATGTAGCAATTGCAATGATGCCTTCTTTGATTTGTATTATATTTCCTTTCCAGGTATCTTATTTTAGCTGTCAATTTTTATGATCCATGGTGCTACTGGAGTAAATGCCTGGTATTTTTATTTTCACCTTTTGTTTCTCAAATTTTGTCTTGTTGCTTTTTTATCATTGTTGTCTAGATTTACCTTATTGGATCTATTCTTTCTCATGTTTGTGTTGATTTAATTGCCAGAAATAATATTTTAAATTTATTGACTTGGATGTCATGTTTGTGCCTGCTCATATGCACACATTGCTCTGTGTGTCCACTGACAGTTGCACAGAAATTCCTTCATTACTTTGGTTAACTCCGTTGGTCTCTGTGTTTGTGTTTGTGTTGACCTTTCCATGCTTGTTATACAACCAAGCATGGGTTTTCTTTTGTTTGTTTGACTGTACTGTTAGACTTCCTCTCATGATGTTGTTAATAATTTCTCCTCTTTTTCTTGGACAATGGTTAAAATAATTTTTATTGTTAATATAATATGCTTGTCTTGCATGCATTTATATGCCATTAGGAAACTATGTAGATTGCAGCATGTAAATTTTATCAGTTTTTTTATTGTGCATGTCTTGAATGGTGCAGGATGACTTACAATAAACCAAAGCACATTTGTGGGTCAAAACTAAATAATCAGAGCAAATGTCAAATTGGAACATGGAAACAATAATAGAAGACTTCATTTCTTACCGAAAGAAAGAATCCGCCAAGCAATAAACATGTGTTGGAAGATTGTACTGTTACTATATATCAGATTATAAATTATTTGTAGTTGGTAAACAAGGTAATAAGTTTCAAACAAGGTAATAATTTTTAAATTGTTCATTGCAATGCAATAGTTTTCATATTGATGAATGTAAATTTCAATTCAAATGCCAATTGCAAATTTTCAATTTCTATTATATGGATTTCTAATTTTTTTTAAATTTTTCTCAAATAAACATTGATACCAAAGTATCGTTATATTTATTATACTTTTGTATCATTATTTGTTTGATAGATACTATGGTGGCATAGATTCGTTGATACAAAAAACTAGTGTCGGTAAGTTTCTTGTACCGTATTCGGTGTCAATAAAACAAGTTCTTGGTACCAAAATAGTATCAAAGAAGGTTATTTTTTTACTAGTGTAAAAAGAGACATCGATTCAGACAATATAGCGATGAAGTAATGTAGAAAGCATATTAGATAAAATAAATTAGAATTTATTAAGAATTATAATATTTAAATATTTAATATTTAATATTTTATTAGAATTTATCTTATTTTTTAAACTTATTCGGTCATGTTTGGAATTCTAATCTAGTTAGGATTTTAAATTATTTATTTTATTTAAGAAGGATTAAGATTAAGTTGGCTACTTAGTATATATAGGCCTTACTAATAGTTCTTTATAACATACATAAACTTCACATCAGTAATATTTAATATTTTTTTAATTGAGATACTTTCTTCTTCATAAGAGCCTTTTTTCTTGAATTTTTAAGAACATATGTTATAATGAAATTTAGTATCGCTTCTGCAATATGTCAAGTGATATCAGAGCCTTTCTTTGTATTAGGCAGAGCTTTCCTGACTATCAACCATTCCCCATACACAAATCCTCCCTCCATCATCCATTACTTTGATAAAAAAAATGTTAGAAAAATAGCAAAGCCTGAAGCCACCTCACGTCCACCGTCTGCAGCTGTTGCCTCTGTCATTCTTCACCTTTTTCATGCTTTAGTAAAATTTAACATAATACTCACTATTTTGTATATTATTAAGGACCATTGAATGATTAATCATGAAGTGTATATTATTTTTCACATCAATTTAGCACAACCTATACTATGAAATTATGGATTATGTGACAATGAATACTTTTATATGGTAGGAATATAAGTTTAAGTTTTACAAGCCTATTTTCATTTAATTTTCCAATATCACTTTGTTGATTTCGGAAAGTTGAAATTAACACAAATTCTTAATTCGCTATATAATTTATGAATCATGAAAGATTATTTTGTTGATATTCATTGATTGTGGTTACAAAATTTTATGTCACTAAGAGGCTGATTGCATTTATGATGGTAATTAATATAATAAGTAAATATTACCTCCAATAATATTCATGAAATATTATCTATTTATTTTATATTCTCATTATAAAAGCATGATTTTGGATATTTTAACTTAAATTTTGACACAAAAAATGAGCCATTAATCTCTCACAATCTAATGGTTAATATTAAAAGTCAATGAAAAATTTTACGATGTTAAATCATCCACCATAGTAACTGAATTGCGTGAAATCAATAATTTCAATTTTGTATTAAAAATTTAAGATAAAATAACTTAAAAGCAAAAGGATACCTAAACGCCCTTTTGGCTATAATACCCTACATAGGTAGTAACTTAAAAAAATTAATGTTAAAATATTTATAATAAATACAAATATACTTTAAATAGTTTATTTTGTCTGATAGACTAAAAACAATGGCATATTTGTAATATGTATAAAATAATTTTCAAAATGTAAACTATAATATTATTTTAAAAATATCTTTTTATCTATTACATAATTTTTAAATAAATATTTGGGTTAAATAGCTTTTACAACTAATAAAAAATATCTCATGTATTGATAATATTAAAATTATTTTATATAAATTTAAAAATAATTTGAATCTTTATATATTTATTTTAATATTATGTTTATATCCATTATAAAATTTAGTTTAATATAATATAATACTGTAAAGTATTAAAATATTTTTTGAAGATTAAAATTATTTTAATATACATATGTTTATTTTATTTTTTCCTTTCGGAAGCGAAAGCAAGTCCATGCCCGACAACTTGGGGAGGAGAGGCTAAAGGCAAAAACTGGAACATTTTTTTTTTAATGTGATGATTTCTTCTTTCTATTATATAATTTCTTTTCAAAGAATTTGTTATTTTGTTGCTTGTTTAATGGAAATTCGTCAATTGTTTTTCAATCACCCTAACATTAAAAAAATACTTTTAGGTTGATCGAGTTCTTAACCAGCCATATGTTACTTTGACATGGTCAAAGTAATGATACAAAAGTATATATATATATACCTTCTAGTTTCTTTTAAGATTACATAATACCTTTTCTTCTTGGAACAAGAAATTGAAGCATATTTATCTAGGCAGAATCCAGAAGAAATATACTTGTATTGATTCTATGGGTGACTCTCACGTATTCAAATATGTAAAAAGATAAGTAATTATAGCAAGAGATTTTATATTAGCTGTTAATCCTGACGTGATAATCAAATCCAATACCAAATACTTTCATTAATTTTCTATCTCTCTTAAAATATTTGAGTCCAAAAATCCACAAAATGTTGTAACAGAATGTTTTTGATCTGGCTAATTAATTAAGACTTAAGTGGTTAGATTCAAATAATTTTTTTAAAGATTTAGGGAGTTTTGTTTTGTTAACTTTGAAAATAGTTAAATATTCAATCTTAAGATTTATTTTTAATACTAATGTTCGACACTTACCTAGTATCTTGAGTTTTTGAATTAAATGATTTACTAATTGACGATATTAGTGCTAAAGTTTCGTATTTGAACTCTCCACAACAAGTTCATTTGTATCGATTAAATTATGTTTCAATTATTTCTCATTGGCATGCATCGAACTCTCTCATGCTTGCTTTGTGTTAATTTACGTTTTTTTTTTCTAATTATTAATCATTTTTAAGTCCACAGTCCTTTTATATATATTTTCAAAATTTTGTCCGATCTCTTAGAATTCACATGATCTCAAAAGCAATAAGCTATCCGCATATTTTCATATTTAACACACAACAACATTAAATAATTAGTCATTGTGGTCCCGAGCCCCTTCAAGTATTAAAAGAGAGTAATAAAACATCTGTCCCAACTGTTTGACCCAAGCCAGGCATTTTCTGGTAATTTAACAGGGAAATAAGTAACAAGAACAGATACAATAAATAAATACAAAGAAAGTAAATGAAATGCGATCTGCAGAGAAAAATAAAATATGCGCCCGTCATTCGAGTTGTCTAAATCTTTTAGGTTGTGGTTCCTCATCATCATTACAGCAGCCACTTCCACTAGCTTCAGCCGCCCCAACATATCCTTCAAGACTTCGCTTTAGAAAGCTTCGCTCAGACGACGTCGTTGATCCTGCATCATCCCCGCAGCAACTTCCACTGCCTTCTGCACTGTCTAAGTCATCATCCCCTTCAGGCACATAGATTGGATGCAAACCACACCTCTTCACCTCCGGCGAAGGAAATGATACCTTACTAATAAAATTTTTTCTATTATCGTAGTATAGGAAAAGATGGTCTGACGTAGTCTGACCGATTTGCTCACCAAGATAAGAACCACCACAAAATCCAAAACCATCCACGTAGGTAGGGTCGTATTTCATCCAATGTACGGGTTTTGAAAAATCAATTTGATGAAAAACACAGCACATAAAATTTCCCATATGCTTACGATTCTTATACGTCTTTGGAGGCGTGCTTATTGTTATTGAAGAACCCTCATTATTCTGATACTCGAACCACTCTGGGATTTCACTTCCAGGAACAACAATGATAAAACTTCTCCCACGGCCCTGAAACCCACCAAAATAAAAATAGTTGTCGGAAAAGAATTAAGTGGTAAAATGATAATATTTTTTAATTTGCATTACATTATTATGTTTCTTTTATATATCTTTATTGATATTATATTGCCACAATCAACGATGACTAGGAATCTAACGGCCCTGAAACCCACCAAAACCTACTTGTCCGACAGTGACATATTCTGCAACCCCACGGAAAAAAAAGTGAGTAAATGAATAAAATAAAAAGACATAACATGTATTGCATCAGTTTTAGGCATAATGTTAGCACAGGTGAGAGTGAGAGACTGACCTCAGAATTTTTAATGAGCTCTTTCAGCAGTGAAAGCGCCAAATCATAGTTGCCAGCCAATTTCAAGCAATCCACACAATGAAGGTGTAAGGACGTGCCGTTTAAATTTAATACATCTGATAATGTCTCCAACGAAACACAGCCGTCTAGCGAAATCGAACATATGCTGGCTGGAAGTCGAGGAAGAGTTTGCAGCATTTTGCATTCCTCTAATTCAATCACCTGAAGATTAGAAAGACGGTAGATGCTTGCCGGTAGCGAAACAAAACTGTTTCTACTCAGATGTAACTCGTCTAATGAGCATAAGTCGCCAATACTACTTGGGATTGCTCCTTCCCCTAGATTACAGTCACTGATATCCAATTCCGTTAAACTACACAAACCTGACAGAGAAGAAGGCAAAGAAAGATCTGAACTCCATCGCATCAAATTGATAGAGAAGCGCAGAAACCATGATGTAGATGATAGTGATCCTTTGCACCCACGAAAAGATAGATATTTAAGACTCTTCATAAGAAAAATCGACGATGGAGGTTGCCTTATAGCTGTACCACTTAAATCAAGTTCTTCCAAACTTTCTACTTGCCCAAGCGTCTCAGGCACATTTTCAAGTTTGAAGCAGCCAGAGAGATTCAAAGTTTTGAGGGATTTCAAACCATTGATGCTGCTAGGAAGTCTCACGAGACTTCTGCAGTCATTCAAATTTAACAATTCAAGTCTGGTAAAAAGTTCTATTGATGATGGCATTTCGGCAATAGAAGTTCCATCTAAAAAGAGCGCCGTCAAATCTCCCATACTTCTCATTACAATGTCTGGAAATTTCTTCAATTTTGCGCAACCAGATAGCACGAGCGTTTGTAGACATTCTAAACTGCCTATTGTAATTGGAAGAGTCTCGAGATTTCTGCAATCCTTCAAATTCAACAAAACTATGCCAGACAGAAGTTCAATTGACACTGGCAATTCTCTAATAGCAGTTCCCTCCAAATGAAGGTTCGACAGATGCTCCATGCGTCCTGTAATCTCCGGAAACTCCCTGAATTTTGAATTGCCAGAGAGATTCAAAGTTGACAGATATTTTAGTCCACTTATGTTCCTTGGGAGACTCTTGAGATTCTTACAATTGTTTAGATCCAACAAGACAAGTTTGGATAGACGTTCTTACAGATATTTTAGTCCACTTATCTGCGAAAATGCTTTAGCACTTGCACTTAAGTAAACCTTATCTTCAGGAAAGTAGGCATTAACTATTATTCCTTCCACTACTTCACCTCCCTAAAAATTATAAGCAAACAATAAGTAGATAAAACAATAATGTAAAGATGTTGAAAATTCGTCAGAGATATAATTAGGAAAAATAAAGTAGCAAGCATCAACAAGTTTTCCATTTAATAATTCACTTACCGTATTGTTTGTCAACACCTGGCGCACTTCTTCTTCCCTCCATATTCTGCTACGTTTCCCAGGTTCTTCGGGGGATTGTCTCGTAACAATCAGTTGTCCCAATTCCTGTAACAAATCATGCATCCCCAGTGTGTTGTCATCATCAACAGTTAATAGAGACTTTTCGATAAGAACTTCTATTCCACTGACTGGGAAAAAATCACATCCCTGTAGAATTTTTGTTACATAATCTCTATTCTTCCATTTAAAGAAACATGCAATATCGAGAAATATTTTCTTCTCTAATTCTTGTAGTCCGTCAAAACTTATTTGAAGTATACTCATAATCTCCTTTGAAGGATCTTTTTGTAGCCTTTCCAAGGTGCTTCTCCAGAAATCCACAGATTTACCAATTAGAAGGGATCCCAAAACTTTTAGAGCTAATGGAAGACCACCAGCGGACTCCAGAACACATTCAGATAGCTCCACATATTCTCCCACAGGCTGATGGGTTTTAAAAGCTTTCATACTAAAGAGTTGAAGAGATTCATCGTCATTTAGTACATTAAGGTCAAGAATATGCTCTTCATCCACTTCATGTGCCACCAACAACTGTCTATCTCTAGTTGTTATTAGAATCCTGCTGCCTGGACCGAACCAATCACGCCTTCCAACTAACCTTTCTAATTGTTTAACACCAGCCACATCATCGATTATGAGAAGAACTTTTTTCCGTTGCAGCCTACTTCCAATTATGTTAATACCATCGTAGACATTCTGTATGCTATAATCTGAAAGCTTCAGTAAATCAGAAAGAAGCTGCTTTTGTAAAGAGATTTCATTGCCTTCTTTTTCAGATTTTTCTCTAACATCGGCAAGAAAACTACTCCCATCAAACTCATGAGACATCAAGTCATAAACAACCCTTGCAAGAGTTGTCTTTCCTAGACCTCCTATACCCCATATCCCGATCATACGAACATCATTAGACCCCGTACCCATAAGAAACCTCAGTTTCTCCAAGCGTGATTCCATTCCTACTAGCCCTTTAAGAATCTCTGGTTTTGAACGAATTTTACTAGATATGACATTGACAATTTCCTCAATAAATTCTGCCTCATTGCTGCAGATTGAAAACAAGAAGAAAAGATTGGTGTTGTTAAATTAAAGTAAGTATGAACGTAGTAACAAAGCAATTCCATATTATGAATAAAATCCCAACTACGCAATATTCATTTCATCAAATTGAAGTCATATAATTAAATAATATGTTATTATTACATTAGTCAACAACAATTGGAATAAGAAATTCAAGCCCAACCCAATAAAAAATTGGATTGGATTGGATTGGGTTGCATTGTGATTAAGAATTTCAAAATTTATATATTATTTCTTTCTACAACAGGATGAGTTAGTTTGAAAGACAATTTAAATAAATTAGACTAGCTAAATATGTAATGATATTAATATCATTCGTATTGTGATTATTGCCATTGTTATTATTAGTATTTTGCAATCTAGGTCAAGAGTCACTTCATAGAAGAAAATTATATTAAAATAAATAGCAAATGACAAAACAGAACAGTTTGCAAGCAAGGGCGTGGATAGATTAATCTAGTAAATAAATTGACTAAAATTATAATCACAAGCTTAAATCATTATATTGAGATGCCTAAGCTTGGGCAATAATCTAAGAATAAAGTTTTATTTTACTTTTTTTTTTTTGGCAAAACTGACAGCACAAAGCATCACAGCATAAAAACATTTAGTCATCAAAAGTTCAAAATACAATAATTCAACGTATCAATGTCCATATCTCTTTGTTTGCATATATTAATTCATTCATAAAATTTAGATTATTCTCCTCGTGATTTGAATATCTTCAAATCACACCCTTTTGAACACCTCAATTACCCTATTTTTGTTCAAAAGAGAAGGAAAAATGGGGTGGGTTGATGAAATATTTTTTTATTCTTAACAAAAATGGGAGGTAAATTGAGATTTTCAAAATTAAAGGTATAATTTAAAGACATTCAATTCATGGGAGGAACCCTCTTACTACACATCATATGATATATATATATATATATATCTGTATGTATTAAATAGAAGTTGTTTAATTGAAAATAGTGTTGAATGAATATTAAAATTTGTTTTGCAGTTACTAATCTTGCAAAACAAACAAAATTAATACTTGAGAAAAAGAATGATTACCTGTCCTTCAATTCCCAACCTGATATATTGGCCACCACCTTTAAAGCGTCTCTCCACTTTTGCACTTTTTCTATATTATCCCTGAAAAATTCTTCATGTTTAGCAAAAGCTTCTCCGAAACTTGCTGTTTGTTTTCTTACAACAGTTGGTTCCACTCCATAAAAAATTGGAAAAATTTGATCCTCTCTATTTTTACATTCAGCAATCTTAAGAAGTTCATCCAAGCACCAAGTGGAAGAGGCGTAATTTTTTGAGAGAACAATAATTGAAATTCTCGATTCTTCAATTGCTTTAAGGAGATTTGGTGAAATGGATCCTCCTTTCTCAAGTTGTTTGTCATCCCTGAATACATAAATTCCTTTATTTTTCAAAGCAGTATAGATATGACCTATGAACCCTTTACGGGTGTCTTCTCCTCTAAAGCTTAAGAAGATATCGTATTCCCCATGAGAGGCATTTTGGAAGCTTGTGGAAGCCATTATATTAATTTGTTCCTGAAAATTTAGAATAAATCAAGTGAAATCTAGTGAGCATAAAATACCATGCAAACAATAAGATTCATTCAAAATTATGGGCAGCACAAAAATGAAAATGTTATAGCTTATATGTAACTCGAATGAATTGTGATTGTAACCAGTATTGCGTGAATAGTATTGTATAAGCAGCAATTCATGCACGGTAATTTTAGGAATAATTAATTTTATGCTAATTGGGGAGTGCGCACACCGATCTCCAACGGTTGATATTAATAATTAATTAAAAATAGTTAAAATTACCAGCTGTCTATGGTAATGGTAAATATAGTGACCTTTATTAATAAAATTTTAATGGAGTCTAGAGAGGTAGGGTTTGACTTACTCAATCCAAACCAACCAAATTAGATTTAGATGGATTGATTAGATTATAATGGGCTGTCTGACTCAATATTTTTTTAAAAAATTTGATTATTGATTGAGTGAGGCTGGGTTCATTATCATAAACTCGAATAATTCAACCCAACCCAAAAACAACAAAAATCATAAAAAAATTAACGTTCAGCTATCAACTAATCAATCATAAACCCAATTTTGAACCCAAAAAAAAGATTCTTTTCAGTTTCTCTCGTTTAAACATGATATGAATTGAATTCTCTTAACTAAAATTCAAAAGTCAAATCAAACTTTGACTAAAACTAAGTTGATAGATATCATTTTTAATTTTAGTCAATTCGATTGACCCAGCCCAATGATTTAAGGATAAGATTGGGTTGGGGAAGTAATCAATAGTGGGTTGGGTTGGATGCCCATCCTTAACTTAAAGAGATTTAGCCTAAAATTAGACGTGTTTTTAAAATTTGACTCTAATTCCCCTGCTGTTAATTTTGTTAATTTATATTGGATATTAATTTGTGTAATTACTATTGTACCTTATAAAATTTATCTTGTTATGTTTATCATAATTAATAATTTATAATTAAATACTAATTCTATTTTCTAAATACTCATTTCAGTGTAATATGTATATTCGAAAATGGTACACTATTTTGTTCTTCAAAAAAGTGAAATTAATTTTTTGTTATCATTAAATTAAAAAATAATAGTGCTGTAAATTTATAATTTCTTCCTCCAATATCAATAATTAAATAAGATTTTAATTATTATATCAACAAAATATTGTTCAACTTATGTTTAATAAATTCTTATTAAATTTTCACAATTTATCCATAATTGTTTGTGGGATTTATTTTTATTGTGTTTAGAACAAAAGAAAAAAATAAATTTCTTTAGCGTAGAAATATGCAAAATCCATACACTAGGAAAAAAAATATGCTAAACTGTAATTAAAATTTAAAAGCTTCCGGTGAGAGTTGATTCAACTCAAAATCTGCGTTGTTTATTTATTTCTTTTTTTAAACATCTAGGATGTGCAAATTAATTCTGAGCATAAAAGAGAAATGTATAAAATAAAACTTACGGCTTTGAGTGTGTTGAACGAAGCCACCAAATTGATCTGATCAACTCCAATGAAGTGTTTTGATTCAAAGGAAAGAATTTAATCTCAGCCAAATATGTTTCTTTTGGGAGAAATAAAAATGCAATTTCCAGCTCCCCATATTTATTTGTATGCATTCAGAAATCAAGTCTTGGTCATCTCAGAAAGAGGGGGGAAAAAAACGCAAAAATGGCGAAAGGAATCCAAAGGTTATACTTTTTGACTACTTCATGTGATTTAAACGGGGTGTATTTAATTTGGAAAATTAAAGCGATTACACGGCTTCCATCTCCTCAGTTGCGTTGCATATTCCAAAAGCAAGTCTTAGTCAAAAAGTGTCACCCTTTAGTCTTTATCCCCACACGATGAAATTAATTTGAAAATAAATAGCCTACAAAACTGCCGTTGGAGGACCATCAAACTTCCTGGAAGCTTCAAGGAAACTGAGCGAAGATTATCTGGCTTTTCAATTGATGACGCGTCCACGCCACTCTGCCCATTACCCATGTTGAAACCATTGGATTCCATTCAAATGGAGTGGAATCCAACGGTTGATATTAATAATTACTTAAAAATAGTTAAAACTACCGGCAACCTATAGTAATGGTAAACCTTTATTAGTTGAATGGGTTATTTTTAGGGACCTCCCCTGAGGTTTCGCGTATTAACACTCAGATGGAATGTATTGATGCAATTATAGATAGCTCCCCTGTCGTTAGTTTCCCGTTACATTGAATGCTAATAGACTATTTAAATTACTAAAATATCCTTCCTGCCAAAATAATAAATTATTAAACAAAGCTTTGAGAACCGAAGACAATAAGATTACTGGAATTACAAAACGTTTAATAGACCAACATAATCCCCATGTAAAGCAATTGATATCACCTATTAAAAAAAACATAGTTATTTAACTTAAGAGAATTTCACAATATCGAATCACAACTCAGTAAAGAACCAACAAATCAATTTAGAAATCATTTTTCATTTTCATTTTCTCACATAATGAACATGCACATCACCCGAATCAAATCCCAATTTCAAGTACATCCAAACAAACCTTAAAAACCCACCCAAAAGAAAAACAAAAACGTCTTCATCTAGTAAAATTCAAAGCCTACGTCACTAACTAAACAAATCATATAGCACCCAAATCCACTGACAAATGTAGCAAACTTCGTTTAGAAAGAAGCAAACTTAGTAACAGCCTTGGTGCCCTCAGAAACAAAGTGCTTGGGCAGTTCACCAGGAATTACAAGTCTCACAATGGTCTGAATTTCCCAAGATGTAATCGTCGGCTTCTTCTTGTACCTCGCCAGCCTTGAAGCTTCCCAAGCAAGCTTCTCGAAAATATCGTTGATGAATCTGTTCATGATTCCTATGTTTGAGATTCCGATATCAAGATAGATTTGGTTTAGGACTTTGAAGATGTAGATCTTGTACGTCTTGATGCTCTTCTTTGCGCGCTTCTTTTTCTTCTCACCAGAGGCGGCTTCCTCCGCGATTTCTTCCCATCCTTCGGCTTCTTCTCGGCCGGCGCCATTATGGAATACTTAAGCCAACACCAAAATTTAAAGGTAAAATCTTTTTTAATCTTGATTTCTTCACAGCTTTAGAAAAAAGGATCGGGAATGGTATTGGGTTTTTGCTTCTAGAAATAGAAAGATAAGTGGATGTTTGGCTTTGCTTATGGTATTGAGTTTTTGCATATGTGAAAGAGAAAGATAAGTGCTTGAAAGACAAAAACAAGTGAGTTGGTGGCTTTCTTTTGTCTGCTGGTTATTTCCTAGATCTGGTTAATAAGGTGTAACAATCTCTCAAACATCGAGCTTCACTTTAAATTATTTTTTAAATTTATATATTTACATGTTTACCCTTTTATACTAACGCCGTGCATATTTTATACTAACGAGGAGGGAAGTATCTGTAAATACATCAATACATTCTATCTGAGTGTTAATATGCGAAACCTCAGGGGAGGTCCCTAAAAATAACCCTTAGTTGAATTTCAGTTGAGCCCTTTAAAAGATGTTGGATTCTTTCGGTAATATGTAGTTTTTAAAATAATTATTGTTAATTATATTATTGAAATAATTAACTATAAAGATAATCAATTAAACATTGATATAAATTTTAAAAGTTTTGTGAGTTTTAAAAATAATTGTACATATTTAGTAAATCTTAATATTAAACAATAATAAGATTGTAAATGACAAGAATGTAAATGATAAAGTTGGACATAATTTTGAATAAAATTTATTTATATATTTATAAATATGTATATAAAATATTTTTTATTGTGTATATATAATAATTGATAACTAAAGTAAATATTTATATTTTTTATTTTATTTTTTATTTTGTTATCTCAATATAATTGATGATAATTTAATAATCTCTTTAAAATTAAGGATTTTATTTCCTAGTTAATAAAGATGATTCAATATAAACACTATCAATAAATTTAAAAATTAATTTATGGTAATGAAAATAGAAATGCAAAATAATGAACATCCATAACACGAAGATTTTTTTTTATGAGAAAACATTTGATCCACGGTTTAAGATAAAAATCTCGATATATTATTATGTCCACTTGTAGACAAAGCAATTTACTATGAAAATAATGGGTTTACAATGGATCAAGATCACTTACAAAGCTTCGCAACCATAAACATCTCAAATCTAAACTCTATTATATCAACCCTCACAAACTAAAATACATTATTTAAAATACATCTAAATATTATCTAAGTGGATTTAGGTGGGCAGCCATACCAAGACTTAGGTTTTGGGTTTGAGCCTTATGTAGTATAGTCTCATAGACTTTAATTTAGTATTTTAAAAAATCTTCTATTGTTCCTGAGTTTCTTTACCATATTCACCAGTGCATTTTATTCATTGCAAAAATGCCTTATTTTCTATTGCAAAAATGCCTTATTTTCTATTGCTAATGCTATTGGTAAGCCTCGGCGGGTTGTGTTGCATATTCCAAAAGCAAGTCTTGGTCAAAAAGTATCCTCTTAATGATAAATCTCTTTAATTGAAATTACACGTCTTTGGGACTCGCAAAATTTCTCTTGTGCATCGATCTTTCAAGCGATTACACGGTTTCCATCTCCTCAGTTGCGTTGCGTATTCCAAAAGCAAGTCTTAGTCAAAAGGTGTTAGTCACGATGAAATTAATTTGATAGACAGTGAAGCAATTACACGTATCATCGACCTGTAAGTGGAGCACTCGTCTCGTTTCTTACCTACGATTATTTTGTTAATACCTTAAAATTACACATTGCTCCTTTTGTCGGTTACAGGAAATGGAGACCGTGCCTATGACAAAGGAGTTTGAAGCAGACTTGACAGATTGATCATTGGCTTACTCTTTTGTTGTATAATTTTAATTGTGTTTTGTTTATTAGTTGGTTGGATGATATCACTCTAATGTTCAATTATTGAACGTGGGATATTTTGAAGGTTTTTTTTTTTTTTTATCCATATATTCAAAGGTTGAGTGTGTCAATAACTATCACAACAATAGGAGTAGTTCATGTAGAAATGCCAAATTAACAAAAATTAAAAAAAAATTGTTACAATTATTCACTTAAACAAATTACATACTGAAATTGCTATTCCTAAAATGCACAACACAATGGAAAAAATAATCCAAATATTCAAACAACTTAAAGTTTTGATTTATCAGTTTGCACACCCTGATCACATATTTTCTACGTTAGTCTTCCCAACTTCAAGTGTAACTGAATTGTTCATTTTCCTCACACAATTGTAAGCATTGTATGTTGATTCGGCACCCAACATTGATATGTAAAATTGGAATGAATCAAATAAATATTAGCAACATAAAGAGAAAAAGAAAAGACTGTATTCTATTTTTTTAGGATAAAAATCAAATACAAGTCACGTTTGGTTTGATTTGATTTTAGAGGATGGTTAATGAAGCAATATATATACTTTACAGCCAAAAAAAACGTAAATGAAGAACCTTAGAATGAAGCTGCTATTTAACAAAGTTATCACACTTCAAATAACTTGTTTCTAATAATTTTAAAATATAAATACAAAAACAATCCAAATACTTTTCTAAAGCAAAGTATCACATACAAGGTTTCGTAAAAGCCGTATCAAAAGAATTTCTTTTAACTGATTAAATATACCAATTTTAGGTGATAATGATCCAATACTATTAAATTAAATTAATTAAATTTCCCGATCAAAAATTCAAAAAAAGCATAGAATTACGGATAAGGTCTAATTAACAATCAAACTTAGCAACCTAGATGCATTTATGCCAAAAAAACAATTGTTGATCAGACTGCACAAAACTACCCAAAAAAGAATTTGTAAAATAATAATTTAAAACAATTTAGATTTTTTAATTTCTTTTCATTAGCTTTTATTTTTTTTAATGGTAAAATTTGTTTTTATAAAAACTCACTATAAAAAATCACTTTATATATTTATTGTTTTATTTCTAAACTGAATAATGATAATTTTGTATTTATGTAATACATGTAATGAGAATGTGAAATTTTATTAAGGATAAAAAAATACTGTGACAGAAAATGAAGAAAAAATGTTTATAAATATCCTAGAATGAATATAAAGTTTATGGCTAAACCAATTTAATAAAAATTTATTCTAATTTTTTTCAACACAAATTTTTTTATTCAATTGATGAGTAATTGTTTTCCTTAAATAAATAAACTATTTTTTAAAAAATGAAGTTTATTGTTCATTTATAAGTTTTATATTACTTTTAAATGTGTTTGTTTTATTTACAATTTTAAAACATTAATTTATCACTTTTTTATTAATTTATTTATTTTATCTTTTATTTACTAATTTTATATATAATTCATAAAATTTATGTTTATTATAATATTGATGCTGTAATTTTAATCACAGTATCGTAAAATTTTGCGTGCGGGGGATTATTAGAGAACCAGCTGTCAAACCTGAACTTTTGACGGAGCCAAAAGAAGTAGCCACCTAAGATTTGAATTTGCTATTATTTGATTTAACTTTGCCAGTTGTTTTCATGAGTCTGAATCACTCTGTTGAACTACACTGACAGCAATTCACATAGAAGTAATACAGTTTGCATATTATAAAAGAAGTTATGAATTTACTTAACTGCTCTCTGTTTCAAAGAATTGAAATTGTTCTGCTTTTTGCCTGGTTCTTACAAGCTACTGGCCTATATATGTTATCTGCACCTAAACATTCACATATTGATTGTTTTCTTGGGAAATCATAGCTTTGGAGTAACAGATGCATTGTCTCTCTGTTCAACACAACAGGTTGGAATGTTGGACATATGGTTCCTTCTTGGGCATTTTATCAAACATGTTCTCGACATGGGAATAATACACAATTCCTGAACAATTCCTCTCTATGTCTAAATTATTTATCCCTGCATCGGCGCCTCAACATTAACCGTTTATTTAATTCTGTTCGACAAGAAAAGAAAAGCCCTGGTGCCTTAAAAGCAAAAAAAAAAAAAATCTCAAATCCTGAGAAGAGTCGGTTAAGTTGTATTCGAACCTCGGCCTGTGGAGGATAAGGAAGCAGACAAGCCGAAAAAGAAGAGAGATGCTGAAGAGACGCTTTGGAGAATAGAACCTTGACTTCAAAAAAGGAGATGGGATATTCTTGCAGCACTGGAAGAAATGAAAACATGCAACTGTTAGTGTAGATTCTACGCTTGAGGCCACAGGAGTAGGCAGAACACAGCTGCCGAGGATAAGAGCTTGAAAAAAGAAGAAGGTGAAGCACTAATCAGATCAATATTCCAGAAACCAAAAGAAATTACTCAAAGGATCATTGATGAAGATCTTAAGGATAACAAAGATTTGCTGTTTCAGTTTGATAGGGAAGGATTGAGACAATTTGAAGAAGAGATAGCTTGAAGCCGTGAAGAAGTTCAAATTAAAGCCGATAAAAAGCTGCCTCAAAAGCCTCAATCAACCCCGTTTCAAGTTGTCAGGAAACCAGTTGCGGTCTCCGACATCAAAGTTAGTGCAAAATCAGGGAAGAAACCAGAGGAAAGCTATTGACTAAAATCACTTTGCCAAAATTACCACAAAGATGGTGATCAGTAAACTAAGCAAGAGTCTGGACGGAAGCAATTAATCAAGCTGTTATTTTAGCTGCTCAGGCTCAGCCAACTACTGTTTTATCTTGTTGGCCAGAGGGGGTAAAAGCTGTGAGTTCATTTTGTGAGTTCCTACATGGGCATTTTATCAAACACCTTCAGGGCGTGGGAATCAATTATTCCTGAAAAAGATTTTATCTAATCTGTATAATTTAAGTCAAATTAGGATTTAAAATATGCGTAATTTTAGTTAATGTTGACATTTAAAAATTCAATACCTATAAAAACCTTTTAATTTGTGTATACTGTACATAACAAGATTGCAAAATAAAACAAAAAAGAGAATACTATTTTAAATTTTAATGATAGAAAAAAAATTGAAAATTAGAAGAGTGCTAGTTGGCCAACTCTATGAAAAAAGTGATATTTAAAGTCCTCATGTTATTTCATTAGGCTCCATCTCTTAATAGACCAATTAAAAATAAATTATTCTTATTTCTAACTAGTGAACCCTATTTAGTTCCCAATTTATCCTTATTTTTCATTCTATCCTTTCTATAATCCATCATTTGAAACTACCAAAAAAAAAAATCAATTCCTATAGTTCTTTTATTAAAAGCACGGAAAATTTATCCAAAAGAGCGATTCAGCAATCCAAGCGACGGATGGACCTTTCCAAACTTGCTGACTTGAATACGGAATTAATGTTGTTAGCTGCCAATGAAGACATTTGATCTAATTGTTTTTAATAAATATAAATTATGATTTCTGAATTGTATAAATCACAAAATAACAATTTTTAATTGTTATTTTGTGATAAAATTAATATTATATTATTCACTTCGACGGGCTTCGTACGTCTGCCAATGAAGACATTTGATCTAACTTACGGCTTTTGAGTGTATTGTAGGACGCTAGTTAAATGAACTCCGATGCAGTATTTGATTCAAAGAATTTAATCATGCAAATATATTCTTTTGCAAAGAAATAAAGCAATCAGTATTTCCAAAAGCAATTCTTGGTCAAAAAGTGACTTTCTTAATAATTAATAGACATTTGTCACTGTTTACTCACATGATGGAGTTACCATCAAACTTCCTGGAAGCTTCGAGGAAACTGAGCGAAGATTATCTGGCTCCACTCTACCCATTAGCCACGTTGGATTTCATTAAAATGGAATGGAATCCAACGCTTGATATTGATAATTAATTAAAAATAGTTAAATTGCCGGCAATCTATAGGAATGGCAAATCTTTTATTAGAAACTTTTTATTAGTAAAATTTCATCTGAGTCTTTAGGAGATGTTGGATCAATTTAATAATGTTGTGGTTTTACGATAATTGTCATAAACTATGTTGTATAAATAATTATTTGTAAAGGTAATTAATTAAATATTTGATAAATTTATTTTTAAAAATTTTGTAAATTTAAAAAATATTCGTATGTATTTAATAAATTTTATTTTTAAACTATTGTAAAACTGTAAATGATTCATTAAGCGGCTTCGCCACTCTGCCCGTTATCCATGTCGAAACCATTGCACTCCATTAAAATGGAATGGAATCCAACAGTTGATATTAACAATTAATTAAACATCAAGATATACGAATTAGTTCTGAAAATAAAAGAGAAATATGTATAAAAAAAAAAACTTACAGCTTTTGAGTTTATTGCAGGAAGCCACTTAATTGAACTTATAGGAAGCACTGAAAGATGATAAATTTTTACCTGAATTTCCAATTAAGTTTGTCTAAGAAAAATCAATGAGAAGATTTTCATGTGTTCTAATTAATTTCTCAAACAAGAAGTTTAGTCTAAAGTGTGTTGACAGAAAGTAATAATGAAGAATGATTTTGGTTTTTAGCGGGGAAAAGACATGGTCAATTCGATGTTGATACTATTTAATGTTGACAAAAGCCAGCTTCAATAATCTACACACCGAAAGAAAGGATTTCTTTATGTATTTTATTAAGGGCATCTTCTATGTAATTGTAGTTTTTTTTTTTGAGAAAAAAATAAAATATTCTTTTAGAATAATTCCACTACAATCTTTTTTTTTTTTAATTGTAGAATTTCTCATTAAAATAAGCAAAGATTGGAAACTAAAGGTTAAAGGCTTCACATTTTATTTGAAGGTGCTTAAAGCTTGGTAAGAAAGGTGTATGGCTGTCCATTTCTCTTAGAAATACGGATATACCAAGTCAAAAGTAAACTAATATAAGAATTATTGAAAAACAAAACTATAAATATAAATTAAAAACTCATTATAATAGTGACTACCTTATATATTTGTTGATTTTGTTTCTAAACTGAATAACGATAATTTTGGATTTATGTAATACATGTGATGATACGCATGAAAATTTATTAAGAATAAAAATCTTTTTTCATGTTTTTCAAGGCTGTTTGTAAAATAAGATGATTTTACATCTTTCTAAACCTCTTCGTAATTATCCTCAATGATCTTTAAGTGTAAGAAATAAAGTTTGAAAATGTATAAAAATAGAAATTAGATCCAATTTTATTGATATATCATATATTTCTAAAAATATAAAAATATCTTTTTGTTTTCTTTTTGGCTTGACCCATATCAAGAAAAATAATTTTGCTTAATTAACATGTATTGTAAATAAATACTATGATAGAAAATGAAAAAGAAAAAGTTATGGATTTCCTATGATGAATATAGAATTTATGGTTAAACCAATTCAATAAAACTTATTCTTATTATTTTCAATGCAATTTTTTTTTGTTTTCAATTAATGAGTTATTTTTTCTTTGCTTAATTAGTGATGTTTTTGCTTAATTAAATTAAAGTTTTATGTTGATGTGTAAGTTTTAGGCTACTTTACAAGTATTTGTTTTATTTTTATTTCAAAACACTAATTTACTTATTTTACTTTTTATTTATTAATCTTATATATAACTTATAAAATTTATGTTCATTATATTTTAATACCGTAATTAAGAATTTTCTTTGTGGATCTATCTTTCAAGGGAAAGCAGAAGCGTGTACACAGTTTCCAGCTCCTCAGTTGTGTTGTACATTCCGAAAGTAAGTCTTGGTCAAAAGTGTCACCGTTTAGTCTTTACCCCACATAACTCATCGACTTCCTCTTAATGATAACACTCTTTAATTGTATTACACGTCTTGGCCACTCGGCCTTGTTCGAGTGTAATAATGTCTTCATCTGCTAATGTTCTAATAATCTGTAATAATTAACTCATTGACTATGAAGATGCAACCCTGAGGAATTCAGTCGCAATCACTTGCTTCGGATTGTGTAGATTTATCTTTAATATTGGTATTAAGTCTTTGCCTATCAGCTTAAGCTTTCCCATTGCATATTATTGGCAAATGGGAGCTTGTTGTGAGCTGATAATAGTTAGAAGGAAGTTAAACCTTTGAGCTTCTGTACGTCGGCTTCCACTTACTGCTAGTAATCCTTGCCCTGTGCTGCTGGTGTTATGTTGACTCCATCGCTGCTGTTGGCAGTAACTGGCTAGGAATTCCAAGCAAATTTCACAGAAAGGGTTTGAAGAAAATAATGGCAGGTATGTGAGGTCAAAGTTTCCTGTGATGCAGTTCCCAAAACACAACTGCAGTTTGTTTATGTTTGATGCAAGGGACGCTGACCTAGTGAATTGATTTTGCTTGAGTTTAAAATAGTATGCCAGATACACCCATATATCATTTAGAAAATTGGAAAAATTGTTGTCTGTTTTCTTACAACAGTTGGTTTCACATCATAGAAAATTGAAAAAATTTGATCCTTTCTATTTCTGCATTTAACAATCAACAAGTTCGTCCAAACACCGAGTAGAAAAAGAGCAGTTCTTTTAGAGAAAAATAATCGAAATTATTCTTCAGTTGCTATAAAAAGTTCTGGGAAAATGGATCCTCCTTTCGCAAGTCTTGGTCCAAAAGTGACTGGTTACTCACACGATGAAGGTGGCATCAAACTTCCTGGAAGCTTCAAGGAATCTGAACGAAAATTATCTGGTGCTTCAATTGATTACGCGTCTTCTCCACTCTACCCATTAGCCATGTTGAAACCATTGTATTCAACTAAAATGGAATGGAATCCAACGGTTGATATCAATATTTAATTAAATATCAAGATATGCGAATTAGTTCTGAAAATAAAAGAGCAATTCGTATGAGATAAAGAATTATAGTTTCTGATTGCATTGCAGGAAGCCACTTAATTGAACTTATTGAAAGCACTGAAAGATGACAAAATTTTACCTGAATTTCCAATTAAGTTTTTTTCAAAGAAATCAATGCAAGGATTTTTATGCATTCCAATTAATTTGTCAAACAACAAACAAGTTTAGTCTAAAATGTGTGCCGACAGTAATGACGTTCTAAGAGATCTCAAACCATTTATGGTACTTGGAAGACTCTAGATTTTTCCAATCTTTCAACAAGACAAGGCCAGAAAGACGTTCAATAGACGCTGGCAACTTACAGTTCCTTCCAAATGAAGCTTCAACAGCTGCTCCCTGCTTGAAGTTATCTCTCTCTGAATTTCCAAAGGCCAGAAGATTATAGATGCTTTAGAGCACTTATGGCACTTGGATGTTTTGCAGCCATTCAAAGTCAATGAACAAATCCAAATAGAAGTTCAATTGATAATGGCAGTTCTTTAATACCAGTTCCATCCAAAAGAACTTCACAAAATGTCTGGAAATTTCTTCAATTTCAAGCAACCAGGAAGAACAATTGTCTTAAGAGATTTCATAAAAATCTTGCCTAGAAGAGTTGTTAGATTTGCACAACCTTTCAAATTTAACAAAATCAGCTTCTTTGGACCAGCAAAGATGAGTGTATCTCACGCAACCTTGTACATTCTTCGAGAATCAGATCCTCCAAATTTGGTACCCCTGTGAAGTCTGGTGTCCTTGTGAGGTTCTCAGAATGCTTGAGACTCATGATTTTGAGTTTCATGCCTAGATCAGTTCTGCTATTCATTGCTAGCCGCCCTCATCCACATTCTTGTTGCATGAATCTGAATAATTCTCTCAGAACAACACTGAAAGGAATGCACATACAAGTAAAACAGTATTGCATGTTATAAAGGATATTATGAAGTTTGTAAAGCACATGAGCAAGGGGGTACATCAATATCATAGTTTCGCGATCGTGCGGCATCCCTCGCTGCAATTTTTGCTGCTGCTAACCTTGTTACTGTCTCAACTGCACTCTTTTCCACAGAGTTGAAATCATTCTGCTTTTTGGCCACCGTTGTCTGCCCCCAGACATTCACAAATTGACCTTATTGATTGATTGCTTTTGCTTGGGAAATCACAGAGAAGATGCAACATACCAGGTGGGACGCACTTTCCTTCTTGGGCATATTATCGAACACGTCCTAGGCATGAGAATTATACCATAGTTCCTCAACAATATCTCTCTTGAACCTGGCCTGCAAATTCCATTTAATCATTCCTTTGTCTATTTTTGTTTGTTCCGAATCTAAATCAAGCTGAGATCGATCATATACATATTTTTTTATTCTTCTTAAAATCCTCAACATTTGCCCCCAGGCATTATAGCCTCAACCCCTACTTTCACTTATTTAAACCCCTAAAAATTCTCTGAAAATCACAGAAGTACATTTAATTATAGGTATATTATTCAAATCCTACACCTACATCCATGGCCGATGATGGCTTGAAGAGATATTATTAATGGAGGATTTTATGTTAAAATCACAGAGGAAATGACACTCGTTCAACTCTTCACCTACAAACGGACACATTAAAAATTGGGAAAAAAACACATACACCCCCAACGTTTAGATAAATAGATAAAAATTCTCTTAATATTTAAAAAAAGATAATTACACCCTATTCATTATAATTTTAATATATAATTACTATTATATCATTCTAACATATAAAAAAAATATTAGATTATCCAATTTATCCATATATTATTAATAAAATTATAAATATATCATCATTATTCCATTCCTCTATTTACATTTTTATCAATAACTAATTTTCAAAAAAGACATCTACACACCTAAAAAAAGTTAAATAAATTATAATTTTAAAAATAAAATGGTTATTAATACCTAGTTTTATTTAAACTTTAGACTTTTATATTTAATAATTCTCCACATGTCAATCATTTAAACTTGTACATTTATAACTAATTTTCTATGTTATTTATTATGGTATTAATAACCAATTTTATTTTTAAAATTATAATTTATTTACAATTTGTTTTTAGGTATGTAGTTTTATTTTTTAAAAATTGGTTATTGATAAAAAGTTTAAGTAGAGGAATAGGGCAAAGAGGGTATATTTATAATTTTATTAATAATATATGAACAAATTAGATAATTTAATAATTTTTTTTATATGCTAGAAGGGTATAATGATAATTACATATTAAAATTATAATGAATGAGATATAAATATCTTTTTTTAAAATATTAAGAAAATTTTTGTCTGTTTATCTTAACATTGGGGGTGTATTTATCATTTTACCTTAAAGATTGCCAATAAATCAGCCCCCGCTTTTATTTATAAATGCTGCTAACCACGGTTAACAAACTTGGACACCAATCCAGACAGCTCATCAATGCCACGTCACTACCTTAACTGGTTTATAACAGATTTTTGAATAAATACGATGTCAATGAATTACCATATGTAAAAATTAAAAAATTACTATGACTTTTTAATTTGACAAATAATACCTGTCAAAAGCTTTTTCTTCATCTTCTTCGTATGCCCTAAAAGATTTTACCAAACACGCCATATGGCACTTCTCCATATATCTGCAGATCTACCAATTAAAAAGGATCCCAAAACTTTTAGAGCTAACAGAAGACCACCAGCATAATCCAGAACACGTTCAGACAGCTCTCCCACAGGCTGATGGGTTTTAAAAGCTTTCATACGAAGGAGTTGAAGAGCTTCATCGTCATTTAGTACATCAAGGTTCAGAATATGCTCTTCATCCACTTCATGCGCCACCAACAACTGTTTATCTCTCGTTGTTATTAGAATTCTGCTGCCTGGACCGAACCAATCACGCTTTCCAGCTAAACTTTGTAGCTGCTCAGCATCAGACACATGATCGATTATGAGAAGAACTTTTTTCCATCGCAGCCTACTTCCAATTATGTCATGTTTGGAACAACTGCTTTTAGAAGTCAGCCGCAATGGGGAGACAATGGTGGTGAGAAAGAACATTGAAAGGGATGCATATGGAAGTAATACAGTTTGCATGTTAAAAAGGAAATTATGAATTTTGTAAAGTACTTGAGCAAATGGCATATGATGTTTAAAGTACTTGAGCCAATGGCATCCCTGAAGCAATTTTTGCATTTTCTAGCTTTGTCACTGTCTTAAATGCATTCTGCTCCATAGAGTAGTAGGCCTCTGTTCTGTGCACATAAATCTTCTCTTAAAGAAAAACTGTCGTAATATCGGATTCTATAGCACCGCACGATGATTGGTTAATGACGAATCAATACCTTTGATCTTGAACAACCGCAAATATTTCAGGTCGAAGAAAAAAAGTAAGATTAATCAGAGCAATCAATCAAGAACAGAGCACAAACTAGAAAAATTGAGGAACAAGAAGAGAGTTTCATGCTCTTTCTTTCCTAAAGAAATCAACCGACAATCTTTAAAACTATACCTCATTTGCTTCCTAAATCACAGTACTTACAGAGTCATCAGCTAACAAACCCAGAAAAGTCAACCAAGACTTTTTCTAACCATTTCTTTTGACCAAGACAGCAACGCCAATAACAGCTTTTCCCGCTAAATACAGAAGTCTCAGTTTAAGCAAATACACGCCTGACAACTTTCGAGTTATTATGAGCTAACCTCAGCGAGTTTACAAATCTTTTAAACACACCCCTCAATTTATATTATTGGATCAGACTCCATTCACCAGTTCTTATCTTGAGCTTGGCCTGCAATTCCACGTAATATATAACTCGAGATCGATCATCTACATATTTGTCTTTCTTCCTTCCAATGCGTGGCTTTATGAGAAGATTACAGGGGTGCCAAAGCTCAACGAAAGTCGAAAAGCCCAAATTAACTAAGCACAGTAAAATTCAACAAAATTCCAACATCATCAGATGGGAATGGGCCTTGGGGAGGCTAAGATGTTGTAACACTACCTGTCAGCGGCTATGAACAATAATTTTTTGCCGAAAATACTTTTGGTCAAATATGTGAAACGATCCTCACATAAAATATAGGTAGTGTTGATAATTTCACTTCATCCATCTCTGAAACTAACACTGGTCATTCAATCTCATTTTCCTCTATAAAGCAATTTAATTTATACAGTTTGTTTAACAATTTAATTTGTACAGTTTATTTAATTTGCAGCATTTTGTCACACTTGGTATTGGTTTAATTCATAATATTGATAACTAAAACTCAGAAGGCGCTGGAGCTATTCAAGTAAAATCTAAAAAAATTAAGAATCCCAACAAAGGAAAATCCATATCAGTTTCAAGTGCTATATAATATAGAATGAGCTTAGCTGAGCTACTCAAATAAAAAGAACAGCAGAAGCTGCACGCGGACAGTAAAAATAATAATAATCAGATTGCAATGACCTAATTATTAGTTTATTATTCACTCGTAGCAATGCAATTGATGTACGATAGTTGTGTAGGATAAATAGATTATCTTTCCAAAGTCATACGCTCTTAGTGTCCGTTTGAGACATATAATACTATTTCAAAGCTTACAATGAGACCAATCTAATCTAATATGATTTTACCAAAGAAAAAAATCAATCAAATTGAGATGGCCCAATTAGTTTACTGTTTACTCGTATCGATGCTACAATTTATGCATTCAAAAAACGAGAGAGCTTCAAGAAGAGACAATACTGCAATGAAACAGGCATAATAAGAATATAAAGCAGAGGTTTACTTCAGTCCTTTATTTTTTTTTTCCTTTCTTTAATTGTCAGCTCATGAGAAATCACAAAATTCAAAACTTCAATTTGACCGTGCACGAATGCAATTTTGATTCTTGCAAGACATATTTTAATTCTGACCAACTATTTCACCCTAGTCGAGCATTTTCTTGTGATTTAACCCAAAAAAAAAACTGGAAGAGAAGATATAGTAAATAAATAGAAAGAAAGCAAATGAAATACCATATGAAAAGAAAATAAATTACTGAAATCGAGATGCATACTTTCACATAAATGCAGAGAATAAGTAACAAGTAGGCTTTGCCCTTCATTCGAGTTGTCTGAATCTTTTAAGAAGTGGCTCTTCAACATCATCTCGGCAGCCACTACCACTGGCTTCAGTTGCCCCAATATTTTCTGCACGGCTTCGCTTTGATGCTGTGGCTACTTCCGAATTTGATCCAACAAAATTGTGATGGAATTCGTTCAGATTATAAGAAGTAAAGCGAGTCCATTTCTTTGTTGTTTGGTCAAACTCCTCGACTTCGTGCATATAAACTGGATGGAAACCGCACCTTTTCACCTTCAATCCAGGACCTGACTGAGGTTTAAATGACAACTCAATATGATCAGATTCAAAATGCCAATTAGTATCATAGCAGCGTTGACGAGACAAATAGAGTAGCCAAAGATGGTCTGACCCACAACGACCAAATTTCTCTCTAAAATCTACAAAGTAAAAGGTATTAGAACCGACCATTTCGCAGTGCAATTGATGTGTGGGATATGAATGCCATAATTTGATACCAGTTGAACGTTTAGGGACATGAAAAACAGAGCAAATAGCATATCCCACAACCCTATTCTTATTATGCAAATATGAAGGCCTTCTGATAGTAATTGATGAACCCTCATTCTGATACATGAACCACTTGGGAATTTCGCTTCCTGGAACAACAATGAAGAAAAAATTTCTTTGATCTGACACTTCCTGCAACCAAAAAATAAAAAATTAAGGAGTCCATATCATTACTCAATTTTCGGGCATAATTACAGCATAGTTGGAAGACACAGAGTGAGAGACTGACCTTAAGGTACTCTCGTAGCATTGAAAATTCCAGACCGTTGTTTCCGATCAATTGCAAGCTGCCTATACAATTAATTAATGTGCAATAGGACTTGAGCAGTTTTAATGCACCTAACAATGTCACCAACAAAGCACAACCATTCACTTTAACTTTCTTTACGTTGGGTGGAAGTTGTGGCAGAGATTGAAGCCTTTTACAATTTTCCAATACCAATATTTCAAGCTTAAAAAGACAATTAATGCTTGCCGGTAGCGAAACAAAATTGTTTCCGCTCATAAACAATTTTTTTAATGAGTATAAGCTGCCAATACCACTCGGGATTGTTCCTTCCCCTAGATCACAGTAACTGAGATCCAATTTGCTTAAAGAGCACAAACCTGACAGAGAAATCAACCTCAAAGCCCCTAGGTCTGAACTCCTTCGCTTCCAATTGAAGAGAAATTGCAAATGCCATGATGTAGACGATGGTTGTCCACAGCACCCAGAAAAAGATAGTGTTTTAATATTCTTCATAAGAAAAATGGAGGATGCAGGTCGTCTTATAGTTGTTCCGCTTATATCAAGTTCTTCCAGACTTTCTATTTGCCCAAGTGTCTCTGGCACATTTTCAAGTTTGGAGCATCCTGAGAGATTTAGAGTTTGAAGAGATTTCAAACCATTTATACCGCTGGGAAGTCTCACTAGATCGTTGTAGTTATTCAAATTTAACAATTGAAGTCCGGTCAAAAGTTCTATAGAAGATGGCACTTCTGAAATGGAAGTTCCATCTAAGAAGAGCTCCGTCAGATCTTTCATACTTCCCCAAATCTCTGGAAATTTCCTACACTTCGAGCAACCAGAGAGTTTAAGAGTTCTCAGGCATTTTAATCTTGTTAAAGAAATTGGAAGACTCTTGATATTTTTGCAATCTTTCAAATTCAACAAAGTAAGTCCAGTTAGATGTTGAATTGATAATTGCAACTCTTCAATAGTTGTTCTATCTAAACAGAGTTCTGACAGATCATTCATATTTCCATCAAACTCTAGAAACTTCTTTATCAGTTTCGAGCAACCAGAAAGAACGAGTGTTTTAAGCGATTGCATAGAAATCTTGCCTGGAAGAGTTGTAAGACTTGTACAATCTTTCAGGTTCAATATGATAAGCTTACTGTGAAGCAGTAAAGATGGGTGAATTTCACACAGCTGTACATCCTTCAAGATCCAGCTCCTCTAAATTTGAGACCTTTGTAAAGTTTGGTGTTTTAATCAAGTCCTGTGAATGGCTGAGTTTCATGACTTTCAACATGTTTAAAGGCTGTTGAAAACAAAAGCTGGAAAAAATGATACTTCTTAATTTATATACAACTATAATACTATCACCAATTATTCACAGAAAAAATTCAAATTATTGACAAAATTATTGATCTTACTTTGATTCCCTTCCATAATTCTTCAATGCGGCTGTAGCACATTTTAAATTCAATGGTTTTATCCAATTGCAGATTTGATGGCAAAGATTTCAAAGGATACCGATGCCAATCAATTAATCGTAACCTGTTAGAGAGGTATTCTAGGCCACCAGGAAGTTGCACATTACTAATTTTGAGCAGTCTTAAGTGGGTCATCTGCGAAAATGCTTTAGCACTTGCACTTAAGTAAACCTCATTTTCAGGAAAGTAGGCATTAACTATTATTCCTTCCATTACTTCACCTCCCTAAAAATTATAAGCAAACAATAAGTAAATAAAAAAAATAATGTCAAGATGTTGAAAATTCGTTAGAGATGTAATTGGGAAAAATAAAGTAGCAAGCATTAACAAGTTTTTGATTTAATAATTCACTTACTGTTTTCTATCAACACCTGGCGTACTTCTTTTTCCTTCCCTAATCTGCTGCGTTTCCCAGGTTCTTCGGGGGATTGTCTTGTGACAATCAGTTGTCCCAATTCTTGTAACAAATAATGCATCCCCAGTGTGTTGTCGTCATCAACTATTAAAAGAGATCTTTCAATAAGAACTTCTATTCCAATGACAGGAAAAAAACCACATCCCTCTAGAATTTTTGTTACATAATCTCTATTCTTCCCTTTAAAGAAACATGCAATATCAAGAAATATTTTCTTCTCAGAATCTTGTAGTCGGTCAAAACTTATTTGAAGTATACCCATAATCTTATTTGGAGGATCTATTTGAAGCCTTTCCAGGATACTTCTCCATTGATCCACAGATCTAACATTCAAAAAGGAACCTAAAACTTCGATGGCTAATGGAATACCACTAGCATAATTTACAAAACGTTCAGATAGTTGTACACGTTCTTCCAAAGGCTGATTGGTTTTAAAAGCTTTCATGCTGAAGAGTTGAAGAGCTTCATTGTAGTTTAGTCCATTAGGCTTATACACTTCATCCACTCTATGTGTTTTAACAAACCTTCATCTCTTGATGTTATGATGATCCTACTGCCTGAACCATACCACACATGCTTTCCAGCTAAATATTCTAATTGCTTTGAATCAACCACATCATCAATAACAAGAAGAACCTTCTTGTGTTGTAGCCTACTCCCTAAAATGTTAATGCCATCATCCTCATTCCCTATCCTATTATCTGCAAGCTTTAGTAATTAGGAAACGAGTTGCCTTTGAAAAGAGATTACACCGCCTTCCCTTTCAGATTTTTCTCTAACATTAGCAAGAAAACTGCTTCCTTCAAATTCATGAGAGATCAAGTCATAAATAACTCTTGCAAGAGTTACCTAAACCCCCCTGTACCATATATCCCTATCTTACGAACATCAACACTAGGACCTTTATCAATAAGGAACCTCAGTTCCTCCAAGCGTGAGTCTATTCCTACTAGCTTCTTAAGAGTCTTTGATTTTACACGAATTTGACTTGATATTGCATTGACAATATCCCAAATAAATTTTGACTCGTTCCTGTAATTTGAAAAGAACAAAGAAAGATTGGTGTTGTTAAATTAAAGTTATTATAAACGTGGTAACAAATCAATTCCATATTATGAATAAAATCCAAACCATGCAATATTCATTGGATCAAATTAAGGTGATGCACATAACATGTTATTACTTTAGGTGTGTGCTTATTTTTTTAGGTGTGTTCTTGCGAAATATCTACATTCATCTGTACCTATTCATTTGCAAATATACATATGTGGAGCTCTATTAGAATAACATGTTGTTTGGATAGTGAGAAACTAAACAGAAAATGAAAGAGAGAAAACTCAATCTGATATTATTTCATTATGTTAAAAATCAGAACAAGTAATTACAGCTCTATTTATATGTGAGAGACTTTACTAAAACAAATATAATACATTGACCAATGATAAAATGACAGCTGGCTTTTCTGTTATTTCTTATTCCTTAACATCCCCCCACAAGCTCAACCCGGCAAACTAAGGTTGAGCTTGGAACGCAAGTAATGAAAAAGAGTATGAGCCAAGGCTTTGGTAAGAATGTCTGCTCTGTTGTCTGAGCTAGGAACATAGCTGACTTGAAGACTTTGATTGGCAACTTTTTCTCACAAGAAATGAACATCTAACTCAATATGTTTAGTGCGAGCATGAAACTTTGGATTGCTGGGGAGAGCAGCGGCACTTTGATTGTCACACCAGAGGACTGGTGTTGAGACAAGAGAAACGCCAAGCTCAGTTAACAAAGACTTGATCCACAAAACCTCATAAGCTGCTAGAGCGAGAGCCCGATACTCAGATCCTGTACTGGACCTAGACACCACAGCCTGTTTCTTGGAACACCAGGAAACCAGATTAGAGCCTAAGAACACACAGTAGCCAGCAATAGACCTCCTATCATCCTTGTCACTCGCCCAGTCAGCATCACTAAAGCAATCAAGACTTTGAACCCCATTGTTGTAGAACTGTAAACTAAGATATAAAGTACCCTTAAGATACCTAAGAAGGCGTTTACAAGCCTGCCAATGATTCACTGTGGGAGCAGCCAAGAACTTACTCAACTTATTGACAGAGAAGGCAATATCGGGCCGAGTCAGTGTGACATATTGTAATGCACCAATGACACTTCGATATAGAGTAGCATCAGCAAATAACTCACTATCAGACTTAGTAAGAGATATACCAGTAGCCGTAGGAGTAGAGCAGGGAGTACAATCTTGTAAGTTGACCTTATGAAGTAGATCAACAATGTACTTTGATTGAGAAAGATGCAGACCAGAGCTAGATGTAACAACTTGTATACCCAGAAAATAATTCAACTCCCCAAGATCCTTAAGAGCAAAGGTGGATTGCAGATTAGAGATGACCTGCTGGATTAAATAGGAGTTGGACCCTGTCACAATTATATCATCCACATACACCAGAACAAGTAGAAGATGATTCTGAACCCTTTTGAAGAATAATGAAGTATCAGACTTAGAATTTTGGAAACCCCACTGAGCTGTTAACACCTGCTTCAGCTTATCAAACCAGGCTTGTGGAGCCTGCTTAAGACCATAAAGAGCCTTCTGCAACTTGCAAACATGATGAGGTATGGACTGATCAGCAAAACCAGCCGGTTGTTCCATATAAACCTCTTCAGTAAGATTACCATTGAGAAATGCATTATTGATGTCAACTTGCCGCAAGGTCCAGTGGTTTAAAACCGCTAAGCTCAAGATAACCTTAATAGTAGAAGCTTTCACTACAGGGCTAAAGGTTTCATTGAAATCTATGCCGTGAGTTTAATGAAAGCCCTTAGCAACCAGACGAGCTTTGTATCTGAAAATACTGCCATCAGGGTTGGATTTGACTCGAAAAACCCATTTGCTGCCTATTACCTTGACTGGAAAGGAAGGCTGAACTAATGTCCAGGTTTTATTATCCAGCAGTGCTTGATATTCTAATTGCATAACTTGAAACCATTTAGGATCAGCTAATGCCTCTGATACGGAATGTGGTTCAGGTGGTAAGGATGAAGATGTAGCAAGAAAAGTTGTTTTAGGCTTAAAGATACCTGCTTTCGATCTTGTGATCATTGGATGGCCTTGAACAAGTGGAGAAGGTGGAGATAGATGATGATTTGGACTGGAGGGAGTAGTGTGAGACTGAGTACTTTGACCAGGTGAAGACAAAGAAGATAAAGGAGATACAAGATCAGCTACTCGAGAGGGCTGTAAAGCAGAACTATCAAGTGGAAATGCAGACTGTGATAAGGTAAAAGTAACTTGTGGAGTAACAGAATGTGAGGACAAAGATGAGCTGGAATGAACAGCTGAAGAAAAATCAACACTAGACTCAAAAGGAAAAGTTGTTTCATTAAAAATAACATGATTACTGATATAAGTTCTTCCTAAGGAATGAAGACAAACATAACCTTTATGATGAGAGCTATAACCAAGAAATATGCATCTCTGACTTCGAAAAGCAAACTTGTGACGATTGTAAGGTCGAAAATATGGATAACATGAACAACCAAAGACCTTCATGACTGTATAATCTGGTATTTTGTGAAAGAGCATTTCAAAAGCAGATCTGTTACTAAGAACAGGTGTGGGAACTTTATTAATGAGATAAACTGCAGTATGGAAAGCATTCCACCAAAATTTCAAAGGAAGATGGGTTTGAGCTAAGAGGGTTAATCTAGTTTCTACAATGTGTCTATGTTTTCTCTCTACCTTGCCATTTTGGTGATGGATATATGGACAAGGATGACGAAATTGAATACCCTGAGAAGTAAGATAAGGGACAAAAGATCTGAACTCACCCCCCCAATCTGTTTGAAGACACTTAATTTTCTTCTCAAGACTGTTTTCAATCATATTTTTAAAGTTTGTGAATACTGCTAAGGTGTTTGATTTGGCTGTGAGAGGAAATATCCACGTAAATCTAGTGTAATCATCTATGATAGAGAGATAGTAATGGTAGCCTTGAGAAGATGAAATAGGGGCTGGTCACCAGAGATCAGCATGAAGAAGTTCAAGTGGTTGTGTTGTGGAGGTTTTTATGGAAGGAAAGTGTTGCATATGACATTTCCCAAACTGACATGCATCACAGAATTTAGGTTTGATTGTTCTGTCAACTGGAAGATTTGGATTCAATATTTTCATAATATGATGCAAAGCATGAACAGTAGGGTGTCCTATTCTTTTGTGCAGAATATTACAATCAATACTCTTAAAGTTGGAAACAGCAGAAGCCATAAATGCAGTTTTATTGAATTGAAAGGCATTTACAGGTGGTTGAAGTTGAGACACATTGTTTGAAGAATCAAACTGAGCAAACATTGACACTGGATGTACTTTGAATTTGAAACAGTCTTAGACAAATTAGACACAGAAACTGGAAACTTGGAACTATCACAGACTGCAGAAAGGTTTTCAACTTGATAAAGTCCTCCTCTAGCAATCCCCTTAAGCAATAAATCCCTGTATTCTTGGCCTTTACAAAACAAGCATGACCATAGAATTCAATAAAGGCATTGTTGTCAGTTAATAGTTTAGAAATGCTAAGTAAATTTTTGGTTATGGCTGGAACAAAAAAGATATTATTCAGGTAAAGATATGTTATGGAAAGAGTTTGTATAACAGCAGAACCAATACTCTCAATAGCTAATCCCATACCATTACCAACATGCAACTTATCATTTCCAAAGTAAGGGAAGCTGTGAACAAAGATACCTAGATCCTGAGCTACATGATTTGTGGCTCCAGAGTCAAGATACCAGGCTGAATCTGCAACTGTACCATAAGTAGCTACTGGTGCAGAGGAAGTAGCTTGTCCTGCAAACATTGAACTTGCTTCTGATCTAGGAAACACCCCAAGATGATAATTGCCACTGTTTGTTTGAAACTCTGACATTTGCTGAGGATAGACAAAGCTTGGAGCTTGGTAAGCCATATAGCCTTGAAATGGTGGTGTTGTTTGTCTAGGATAGCCAGATCCAAAACCCCTGCCAAAACTCTGATAATTGTTCTGGCCATTTCCAGTGAAGTTCCTGAAATTTTGATAGTTTGGACCCCCTCTAGGCCTAAAACCTCCAAAAACTCTGTTCCTAGGTACAAACCCCAGATTAAATCTATTTTTGCACTTATATGCAGAATGTCTAGGAATAAAGCAAATCTAACAAACTATATCTCTACCAGAATTAAAACCAGCAGTACCAGAATTAAAAACCAGCAGCAGAATTATTCTTATTATCACCATAGCATCCAGTAAAACCTCCAAAGATTCCACCAGAATTATTGTTTTTCTGAGTTCCAAAATTATTCTTGTTAAAATTCTGGCCTTTCTGAGCAAAGTTAGTAGACATATCATGCATTAATTCATTCTGTGACTTCCCTTTACTCATCTTTAATCTGATTTCATGGCTAAGCAACATTAAATAGACTTCTTCAACAGTTAGTTCTTCCTTCTCAAGTCTTGTGAGAATATTAGTTACAAGAGATTCATAACTATCATCTAATCCAGTAAGTAAATGCATAATCAGCTCATTTGATGAAATTGCTTTACCTCCAATAGTTAGACTGTCAGCTATCTTCTTCATTTTATTAAAATAGTCACTTACAAAGAGTGCTCCTTTCTTAGTTGACTGAATCTGCAACTTCAGTGGTAGAAACCTAGCCTTCGATTGAGACATAAAGATCTGACCAAGTCTTTCCCATAGCTCTAGTGAAGTTTCATAATCAATCACCATGACAAGAACAATATCTACCATTGAAGAAAGCATCCAACTTTGAAGAAGTTTGTCAGTTTTCATCCAGACGATGTAATCTGGATTTTCTTGTCTCTGTGAGATTATCCTTGCTGAGCTGTTCGATTCTCCCTCTGTCAAGCTGAGATATCGATATGGACAAACTCTATCACCAGTAACAAAGCCTTCGAGTCCATTTGCCATTATTGATGCTCGAACTTGAGCTTTCCACACCAGGTAGTTCGACCTATCAAGCTTAACTGATTGAATGAAATTGAAGGTGACAGCTGCCGAAGCTTGATTCGAATTAGTCATATTTGTTTGCTTTGATACCATATTAAAATAACATGTTGTTTGGATCATGAGAAACTAAACAAGAAAATGAAAGAGAGAAAACTCAATCTGATATTATTTCATTATGTTAAAAATCAGAACAAGTAATTACAGCTCTATTTATATGTGAGAGACTTTACTAAAACAAACATAATACATTGACCAATGATAAAATGACAGCTGGCTTTTCTGTTATTTCTTATTCCTTATCAAGCTATTATTTCATTTACTGCGCATCATATGGTAGACATAATAATTAGAAGAATTTTAGCTGAAAATAGTATATTAAGTGCTGTTTGATTAAACTAATAAACATATTAATCAGAAGAGCTACCTGTACTCCTTTAGTTCCCCGCCTGAGATATTAGCCACCTTTTTCAAAGCTTCTCTCCACTCTTGTACCTTTTCTATACCCTCCTTAAAAACTTCTACATGTTTAGCAAATGCTTCTTGAAAATTTCCAGTCTGATTCCTTACAACTGTTGGTTCCACGTCATAGAAAATTGGGTAAACCATTCGTTGAGCATTTGTGTTTTTGCAATCAAGAATATGAACAAGTTCATCTAAGCACCAGGTGGAAGAAGCATAATTTTTTGAGAAAACAATAATTGCAATTCTTGATGCTTCAATTGCTTTAAGGAGATGAGGAGAAATGGACTCTCCTTTCTCAAGTTCTTCATCATCCTTGAATAGATAAATTCTTTTCTCATTCAAAGTAGCATATAGATGACTTATGAAGCTTTAACGGATGTCTTCTCCTCTAAAACTTAGGAAGACATGATAAACATCATATGTCCAGTAAGAGACATTTTGGTTGCTTACTGAAGTCATTTTATTTGTTCCTGAAAATTTAGAATAAAGTAAGTCTTGCTAGAACAATTGATACTTTTGAATTATAGAGAAAATTCATTCTTATTAATTTCAAATGGCTCTCAAACCTAATTTAGATAAAATATTCAATAACATAAAATAATCAATCATCATAAATCAAGGATCCATATTCATAAATAATAATAGTTGTAATATTTTTCATGTGTATGACTATAATGGCCTTGATTATTGCCATATGTGAATGCCATAATGGTGTTGATTCTTGTCATCCAATTATCACATAATGGGCTTGATTCTTGCCACCTGTGCATGTCGTGATGGTCTTGATCTTTGTCATGTATGCATCACGTTACGGATTTCATCCTTGCCATATACGCATTCCATTCATGTAATTCGTATCACCGCCTCTTAAGTTGGTGAGGAAAATGTTTTTTTTTTTTTGGACTCCCAACTTGTGTAGAATTGTAATCTAAATTACAGATTTTCTTCCTGAAAGATGTGATGAAATCTGGTAGCCCTTTTTTTTTTTTTAATGGGCTTAAACCTAACCTAAAGACCCTCTAAAACTTAACACCAGGAAAGAGGGTGAGAAAACCTGGTTTTGACATTTTTTTAAATAAAAAAATTCACATATATAACACACCCACAGCCCGCCATGTTTGGAAACCGATCATCGACATGCTAACTAAACACCCACATATTTGAAGACTCTCAAACCCGTTCTGAAATCATAATAACTTTGGAGAATTATAGAGAAAATATAAATTCCAACTGTTATTCATTTAAAGGGCTCCAAAACTAACCATTGGGGCTTGGCCCAAGTGGCTAGAGTGCTCACTTCCTCACAAGTGTGAGAGAAGTGGTTTGAGCCCCCACAGATGCATTGGAGGAGTTTAATTTAAATTTCCTTCCTTGAGTGAAGGCAATTTTTCTCCCAAGGAGGGAGTTGACTCAGTAATTGTATGATTATAAATATCGTATTGTATAACTGTAAATATCATGAGCAATAGTCTCATATAGGGTGGCCAAAAAAGCTCAGGGCAGCCCAAGCCCAGCCTGGCCCAGTTCAGGCCCACAGGCTTTGGCCCGACCCTCACGCTTAGACAAGGGCCCAAGAAAAAAAGCTCGGGTCCACTATTTTTTTAAAATAAATTAATAAATTAAAATAATATGATTAAAATTGAAAATTAGTATAAAAATACAAAAAGAAAACTTAAATTCTTAACTTATAAATCAATGATGATTCAAAAAAGCTAAATTTATGATACTAAACTCTCTCTTTTGTGTTAATTAAATAAGAGAGTGTTTGAATTAAAAAATTTAATATTAAAAAAATTAAAGCTATGAGCTTTTATTTACTTTATTTATTATTTTACTTTGAAATATTCATTTTCTTTAATTTATTTATGATTATAATAACTTATTGATCATGAATTTAATTCAAATTTACAATAATTTAAAAAAATTTAAAAAAGTAAATTAAGCACAAGTCCTGCTCGAGCCCAGCCCAGACCCTCACACTAAACTTGAAGTGGGTTCGGGTCTGGGCTTGAAAAAGCCAGCCCAAGTCCAATGTTTGCCATCCCTAGTCTCTTAAAGGGGAGTTGACTACTCAATAATTGTATGATTGTAAATATCATGAGCAATAATCTCCTAAAAAAAAGGACGCCAAAACCTAATTTACACAAAATACTCGATAATATAAAAGTAGGTAATCAATCATCATAAATTAAGGATTCATCTTCCAAATATATAATTTGTAAATCGTAATGGTTATGATACTTTCTATATGTGTATGACATAATGGACTTGATTATTGCCATATGCGAATGCCATAATGGTCTTGATTTTTACCATTCATGCATCACATATTGGGCTTCCTCATCCTTGTCATACGTGTGTCACATTATGGACTTGATCCTTGCCATATATGCATTACAGTCACGTGAGTCTTACCGACAACGCCATGCAAGCCTTACCGACAACACCATGCAAGCTGCAAGCAACAAGATTCATCCAAAATTATGGGCACCGAAAAAGAGGGAAAAGAAATGTGTCAAATAGTATAATTAATTTAGGGTGTGTTTGGCCGTTGGTGCGTCGTATTCAGTTGCATAAACTCCATTGCATTAAATAAATTTTTTTATTAGAATTTTAATTTTTTAAACTATTACTTATAACTAAATTTATTATTTATCTTTCTCAATAAAATTTTTAAAATGTTATCAATAAAGTAGTACTTTTTATATTAGTAAATAATAAAATATTTTATATAATTAAATAAATAGTGTGCCAGACAAACCCATAAATCATTTAGAAAGAATTAAGAGCAACATTAAGGGTACAGGTTACATATAAGCAAATACTTTCAAAAAATTCTTTGCGCAAAGATCTTGAATTTCAAGTGAGAGAAAGAATCTGACAGAAACTAAAATTTTGCCTTTCTTTTTTCGCCTACTCCACCTCATCACTTCCACAATAGAGTAATAGACAAACATAGATAAATTGTACCTGATTTTTTCTTTTCTTTTTTATTTTTATTTTGTGCAATGGTGCGAGGGAACTTTATTAATTAAAATTAGTTGACAATAAATTGTACCAAAATATTGTTTAAAGACAACAAATCACTAATATAAAAACTTAAAAAGAGAATAATTCTGATTTGGAAATCAATGATCTTCTTCTTAAACAGCATGAACAGATCCACAGCTTTTTATTTGCTTTCTTTACTCCAAAAAAAAAATTATGCTTTCTTTACTCCCAAAAAAAAAGTTATAATTAATAAATCCCAAAATGTAATTAGAAATTTTTTTCAGATGCTGATTGTAGAGTGCGTATGCCGGCCTTTAAGTTCATATAAAATTAATACTCAAGCTTTCTTTCAATATTTAAACATACAGGATATGCAAATTAATTCTGAAAATAAAAAATAAATATACAAGAGAAAACTTACAGCTTATTTCAACTTCAATGAAGTATTTTCCCAAAGGAAAGAAGCTAATAAAATGGCGCAACTTCTAGCTAGTTTCTCATCTTCAGCCCATGTTTGTATTCCAAAAGCAAGACTTAGGGAAAATTGACTTGCATAATTAAATTACTTGTCATAGACTACTACTCACAAAACTAATTATTCATTATAAATTTCCACTTGTTACTATTAATCATTCAAAGAACTGTTAAGAAAAAGGATACTAAGTATCATGGACCGCCCAAATTTTCCAGCCTTTTAACTTGACAAGTTCAAGATGTCCTAGCTTGGCTTGTGTCTAGAATGCTCCATCTCTATCGCATTCCACACTTGTACCTGGTTAGGATGTCTTCAGAATTTGCTAAAGTGTTTTAGCATGCAGCTTGTACATAGAATTCTCTAGGATACTGTAGGTATTGTTAGACATAAGAGCTCTCTACAAGCCATGAGAACTCTCTAGACTTAGAATACTCTAGAATAAGGCACACCTCCTTTTATAAATAGGGCATGACACTAAGGATTTGCAACAAGTAAGAGCAATAAGTGACTCGAGCGCTTGTAGACAAGCTATCAAAGCTCTCTTGTACATATACTGTTGTGAATAATATACATTTTTTTTTGTCTCAATTGCTCACTTTCTCTTTAGCTCTTCCAAAAGCATCTTAGCTTAACTCGTCAAGAAGATCAAAGCTTACTTAACAAGTTTCGAGAAAAAAATGTATAAGTATCACATAGGTTTGCTGTGCAAAATACTCACCCTGTGATACCAAGATTTCCTTTTCACCATAATACTCACTGGCTTTATAAACTAAAAAAACTATCTCCAATGTTTTATAATAAATAGAAATACAATATTAAAATAAATGTGATAATATATATTTTTAAAATAATTTTAATATTTTACAAATATATTTTATTGAATTAAAGTCAATTTTATAATAAAAAGAAACATAATATTTAAAAACACATTAAAATTTAAACTATTTTCAATAATATGTAAAATAATAGTTTTAATATAATTAACACATGAGATATTTTACTAGGTGTAATTTCTATTTAACGCTAAGATTTATTTAAAATCTTTACAATTAATAAAGGGAAATTATCACTGGTATACCTTAAAATGTCACCGGTATCAAACGTACTACAACACGTTTTGCTTGTATCACTCGTATACTCTAAATTGACAAAAGAGTTTTGGCGTCCATATTTCCGTTTACTACTGTTAAGAAATGCTGATGTCGTAGGGGTAATATAATCTTTTAATAAAGAAGAGACTGCAAAGAAAGACGGCGTCATTTTAATACCCAAAAAACGCTGTCGTTTCACTGTAACTAAAAAGAAAAAACAAAAAGACAAAACAACGTCGTTTTTTATTTTGGTTAAAAAAAAGTTACAGAGAAACGACATCATTTCACTGTAACTCAAAGACAAACAGACAGAAGTGGTCCATCCTCCCCATTCTTTATTCACACTGAGAGAAGTTTGCATGCATATGAACAACTGGTGCAAAACTGTATGCATGCCTACCATTTTTTTTTACTAAAAACCCTCAATATTTGACCATCAAACAAGTTTAAGTGATAGCTGTAGAGATTGATTTGGAACTTGACAGAAGGGTAAGCTGATTTCGATCGAATCCAGCGAGCGAAGCATCGAGTTGTTAGGTATGTTCATATACATACATACATACATACATACATACATACATACATACATACATACATACATATATATATATATATATATATATATATATTTCACGCAATATATCTCTTATTTAGTCAATAGATGTAAGAAATAATTTGAAATTATCCGAATTTATGAGAATTTAATTTTTGTTACAAACCCTAGAGTGTTAAAAATGAAGAAATAAGCAGTGGTTATTTTTTGGGTTATTTATAATCTTATGTGATCAATGTTTTAGGTTTATGGAAGTGCATTTAGATGGTAAATGATATCAGTTCTGGTTTTTGCATATTGAGGGTCTGTTGGCTGTTACATGTATTTCGTTAAAACTAATTAGGGCTTTTTTCAACTTGCATACTAAGGGTCTGGTTTTTTGCATATTGTATGATATTTATTTCCTATGCTGTGTGTGTAAAGCTTAAAGGATCCATATTTAAGCACATTCTATTATTTTTGGGATTACAGTAGACATATCAACAATAGAGCTAGTGATTTCTTTCAAAGGAGAAAAACATCATGTCGGTATGATTAACCTTAAAGATTGGACTGTTGATAGAATAAAGGTTAAGGCATTGAAGATAAATACTGTACATGGGTTAGATACAGTTGGTAAAATCTTATTGACTGTTATGAACCTAGATAGCAAAGTCAATGTTGTTTTAGATTCTGAATATAGGATGGAATGCTTATTTGGGTTTCATAATTTGATGGGTGTTACTACATTTGAAGTTGAAGTCATGCCTGTTTTATGCCCTCAAAATCCAAATGCTCCATTAATACAATCATTTCTGTTTAACTTAGGAGTACACCTATCTTCAGAAGTTATAGATATCTTGAATGATCAAGGTACACCAGAAGTTAGCTATACAGATCAAAAAAGGGGGAGTAACAAAGATGAATTCGATGATATGGAAAGGGGTTATGGACATGAAAGTATTGCAACTATTCATGAGGGTGAAATTGATGAAGACAAACTATTATCAGATTGATCAGACAAAAGACGTGATAGTGATAGTGAGGAACCTGTTGTGCAACCAATACCTACTATACCTGTTGATGATATTGTGTCTGTTGATGACATTGATGATAATGAGGGCAGTGAGGACAACCAATGCGAGAGTGATAGTGATGGAGGTGGAGATGGTTTACTAGATGATGACACTAGGGCAGTCGAAATGGTTGTGAACTCTTTTGATGATGACATCAATGTTGGCAGTGTGAAGTTTTCAAAATATTTAGAGAAACATGAGTATAAATTAGATGCTGATGGGATACATAGGCTGAGATTAGGTGTTGTGTTTAGGGATGTGAATCACTTTAGACAAGTGTTACATGAGGTTTTGATTAGGAAATGGTTTAATATTAGCATAAAATATAGTGAACCGTGGAGATATTTTGCAACTTGTAAGGGGGCTGGCTGTCCATGATTTGTTAAAGGTGCAAGACTGAATGACAGGAATGGTTTTTGGTTAGGGGATATCAGAAGAAGAATGAGTGCAAGCTTACCAAGAAATCTGTGAAATTTACTTCAACATGTGTTGTTGAAATGATAAAAGGACATGTTGCTATTAATGCAAATGTCAAGATATCTCTTCTCAAGAATAATATGCAAGAAAAATTCAAGTTGAAGATTGAGAAGCTCACAATGTATAGGGCTACAGAAAAACCAAGGATTCTAGTATATGGTGACCATTTGAAGGTTTATGAGAAGCTGTTTTAGTACGCTGCAGCTATTCATCGGGCTGAGCGAGGAGCCATTTGCAAAGTGTTATGTGATGCAGTCATTGTTCTTGAGAAATGTCTAATCCAAAGATTTTTTGTTGCATTTCCAACACAAAGAAAAGCTTTTCTGAATGGTTGCAGACCGTTCATTGGAATTGATGGGTGTCACCTAAAGGGAAAATATGGTGGAGTTTTTTTGGCTGCTGTTGCTTCAGATGCTAATAAAGGGATAATTCCATTGGCATTGTATGTATGCAAGATTGAGAACACAGAAACATGGACTTGGTTTCTTGATCATTTGCATAGCTACTTAGATGATGGAAGGCATGTAACATTTATTAGTGATAGGCAAAAGGGGTTGTTGAATGCAATTCCGAACACATGGCCTACTGCCTATCATAGGGCATGTTGTAGGCATGTGTATGCTAATTTTGCGAAAGAACATGTTGGTTCCAACTTGCGGACTCTTTTTTGAAAGACGGCAAAACGTAGTAACAAGCATGATTATGAGGAGGCAATGGCACATATCTAAGAGGAAAAGTTAGCAGCATATAATTGGTTGGAAGGAGAGTTGTAGGGATACACTTGGTCAATGCATACATACGACAAAAACTGCAAGGTAGAAAGGACTGATAACAATGCCTCCGAGTGCTTCAACAGTTCGATTCTGCCCTATAGAGACAGGCCTGCTTTGTCAATGCTTGAGGAAATTAGATGCAGACTGATGAAAAGATTTACAAAGAGAAGAAATAAGAGAAATACTTGGCAAAAAACTATTGCTCCTAGGATTTATAAAGAGTTGGATCAAACTTTCAAGAAAGGAGAAAAAATGATTGTGCAACCCTCAGGAGACTTGAATTTTCAAGTCATGAATAAATCTTATTATCCAGCTAGGAGCTTTTAGTGAAATTAGAGGACAAGACGTGTGATTGTGGGTATTGGGAAATTACTGGCTTACCTTGCTGTCATGTTATGGCTGCCATAGGCTATGCAAGGCATGAAATTGAGGAGTATATTCTATTTTGCTTTACCAAGCAAGCCTACATTAATACATATTCAGTTATGTTTAGTCCAATTCCCGATGAGCGGACATGGGAGTGTGGTGATAGGCCCTTAATTGATCCCCCAATTGTGCGGAAAAAGATTAAAAGGCCAAAGAAATGTAGGAAAAGAGCAACCACTGAACCTAAAAAACGCAGTGGGAGATTCTTTGTCAATTGCTCGGTTTGTGGTGGCTCGAACCACAATGTAAGATCTTGTCCATTGAGACCATCAGTTGCAAGGCCAAGCAAAGCTACAAGCACTAATTCTCAGGTATCTATTTAGTCCATTAGTTTTAATCATTTATGTTTATTGTTTATATTGTCATCTAACACAGAAGTTACGTTTTTTCAGCTATCAATTGGAAATTCCTCAGACTAGTCAACAGATACTTTAAGCTAGCCATCAAAGCCAACCAGAACGAGAAATACAGTGAGGAGAGACCATGTACCAAGTGATCAAAGTAAAAGCTCCAGTGCTAGATCGATGAAAAGAAAAAGCGTAAATGCTGTTGGAGTTACTGGAACAAGCAAAAAAAGAGGTTGAATTTCGTTTCTTTTTTTTCATGTTTCATAATTGCATATAAAGAGCTTAATTTATTTTCTTTTTTGTAATATAGGAAAGACTTTACATGTCAACCTATCCCAAGTCCGCCAATCATAGAATCCATCACAAGCGTCCACTGTCACAGGTGCTTTGTAATGAGTTTGATGCTCATTTTGCAATGTTTTGTTGGAAACAATATATCAACTTCAATTTCCTTAACTGTTATGCTAGTTATGTGATATCAACTGAACTTAATTATGCTCTTGCATGAGCTAAGCTATCGAATTGGTTTTTGGAATATGTATTTGAAAGAGATATGTTATTATCTGCATATTTTCGATATGTTATGATTAGATTAATATTTTAGTTGATAATTATGACTGTTGAATATTTTTGAATACAAACTTTGTGTGTTACATTACTTTCTCATAAGGACAATTACAAAGACACACACTAGCACAATTAGGATCCATTTAAGCTTTCCTTCGATGCTTTTTAGCCTTTTCTTTATTTTAACCAAATCATCATTCAGCTTCAAGTTTTGCCCTGGCATTATGCCATTAGTACTAGGATATATGAGAGATTCCACAGTGAACCATTCCCAAAATCCACAATGCCTCGCCCCACAATGCTTTCACCTACATGACCAAAACATTGCATTAGGGTTTTGCAATGTAGTTGACACCATAGCCACTGCTTGCATGCCACACTTGCAGTATTTTGGTTGGCATTTTACTTTATCATATCTGGTATGTCCACTATCAGCAGAACTTGATGCTTTACTGGAGGCCATTTTCATATGAATTGCTTGGCATGTGATTGCTTGGCATGTGATGGATCAATGATTTGTTAATGTGCTTCTGGTTTTTAGTTGGAAAAGAGTAGCAAATTGGTTAAATTTAAAGAGATTATCAAGTGTGTGGTGGCTGCTTTCTTATTGCAAATTGGTTGAATGTTGGCTGATTTCTTATTGCAAATTGGTTGAATGTTGCAAGCTATTTTTGTTGTTGTGTTTTAGGTCATTATATAGCCAAAAATGTAACCGTTATTGGCTCCCAACAGTTACATTTTCAATTGCTTCGCTTTCAGGGCAAATTTGTTTTTTAAAGATAAAAGGGTAAAATAGTGATTTTGCTCAAATTCCGTTAAGTTCTTAACGGTAGTAAACGGAAAGGTGGACGCCAAAACTCTTTTGTCAATTTAGGGTATACAAGTGATACAAACGAAAAGTGTTGTAGTACGTTTGATATCGGTGACATTTTAGGTTATACCAGTGATAATTTCCCGTAAATAAAATATATTCTAAAATAAATATAATAATTTAAAATTTAAAATTAGTTTAAATATTAAGAAATATTTTAATACTTTTAGTCTATAAGACAAATTATATTACTCATATTTATTTTTATTTATTAAAAAATTTAAAGTCAATTTTCTAATTGCTATATTCAAAGAATTTTATTGTTAAAAATGAATCTTGTTATCCCATTTTGAAAATTGGGGACATCCATAACCATTTCCGCAAATCTTGATGGTTTAGCTGTCTTTTCCCTATTAAATATCATAAAATTCTTCAAATAGCATTCACTATCATTGAAAATAATGTGCTTCTCTAGTTTGTTAAATATTCAACAGAACTGTTGTTCGAGCATCTTCCAAGAAATTGTTTATGAAATAGAAATATAAATATAGTAATAAACATGGTGGTGTTGTTTGAAATTAAATTTTTTACTTAAAATTTGATAGATTGCTTGAAATTAAAAATTTGATAGACTATTAATTTCAAGCAATTTAATTATAGATATTGAAAGTTAAAGTAGTATATAATATTAATTCTTAATCTACTATTAGATTTCTTAGAACCAATCTCTCAAGTTTTATGTCAAGATTTTAAGTAAAAGTTTTAATTTAAAATATCATAGTGTCATGGACCGCAATCGTGACGCCCAAGATATGCGCTTGTACGCTAGTATCGATGTTGGTTGTGCTGATTGTTGGAGACGTGCTTCAAGGGCGTGCGTGTAGGGAATACAATGGCCCTAGACTCTTTGGAGTTCAGGCAGACCGACCCGGTTGAGTTTGGGGAGTTTGTCGCTAGTCGAGGACTTAACCTTGAAGAAGGGTCTAGGCGAAGCCCTACACACACTGGTTGGGAACTGAAGCTGTTCTCCTGATGAGCCCAAGGCAAGGCGAAACCAGTCAATATTATGCCACTTCCACTAGGCTTACTCTCGTAGTATGGGATGCGGGAGTGCCGCACGGGTTCGTAACCTCTCGTCCCGTGACAGATGGTATCAGAGCCGCGCTTGTCATCTCTCGAAGCCCTCGTTGCGAGCTCGCCAAGCTCTCCAATGCCGCACCACGCAGGTCCCCACCCTTTTGGGTCAAGGGTCGACAAGCGGGACGAACAGGCGGGTTCTTGCACCCCCAAGCGTTCGCACTAAGTAAGACAGTGTCTGCACGTGGGTCCTCTCCCCGGATTGAGGACTAGTAGGCAGGGAGTTCATGGGTGAGATTGACAAGCCGATCTTCACGTTTTCGCGCGGAAGTGCACATTTGCGAGGCGTACTCTTCATGCACGAGGACGTGCATGGTTATGGCGGTGGGAGAATGTCATGGACCGCAATCGTGACGCCCAAGATATGCGCTTGTACGCTAATATCGATGTTGGTTGTGCTGATTGTTGGAGACGTGCTTCAGGGGCGTGCGTGTAGGGAATACAATGGCCCTAGACTCTTTGGAGTTCAGGCAGACCGACCCGGTTGAGTTTGGGGAGTTTGTCACTAGTCGAGGACTTAACCTTAAAGAGGGGTCTAGGCGAAGCCCTACACTCACTGGTTGGGAACTGAAGCTGTTCTCCTGATGAGCCCAAGGCAGGGCGAAACCAGTCGATATTGTGCCACTTCCACTAGGCTTACTCTCGTAGTATGAGATGCGGAAGTGCCGCACGGGTTCGTAACCTCTCGTCCCGTGACAATAGTCCTGCATATATATATATAACCACGACTACGTTGCATTAGGGGTAAACAAAACCGATTGTTTGTCCTTTACCTAAATGACCGTTGGATAATATCCAACAATTGGAACCAGAGTACTAGTAATAAGACAGTAAACAAATTGCTAGGAAAATAATTGCACCAAATTGGTGGAAAGTTACTAATAACTAATTATACAATATATGCAACAAAGGGCCATGCAAGTGGGGTTTGGAATCATATTTATCTAAGAATATAAAATATTATAAGGGAAAATGATATTTACACTTCAAAATTTGAGAAAATGGTCACCAACACTTTCAAATTTTTGAAAAGAGACATCATGACCTCGTTTCGATCATAATATCCTTTGTCTCTATTATTCCTAAAATGATTTGTATACCTAAGAGAAATATGATATTAAAATAAATGTAATAATATATACATTTTAGAATAATTTCAATGTATTTAAAAATATTTTAATATTTTACAACCTATTAGATATATTTACTTATGTTAAAGTAAACTTTTATAATAAAGAGAAACATAACATTAAAATAAATGCGTTAAATTTAAATTATTTTGAATACTAATGTAAAATAATAATTTCAACATTATTAGTATATGAGATTCTTTTTAATTGTTAAATGTATTTAGAAATATTTATTAAAAATCTCTAAAATAAAGAAAAATTTATTATTAAAATGAATATAATAATATACATATTTAAATTTATTTAAATATTTAAATATTATTAGTCTATTTATTTAAATATTTTAATATATTTGTCTACTAGATAGATTACATTATAAGTAATGATATAGCCACAAACTCTTGTACAAACTGATATGACATGATAAAATTAGTTGAATTAAATACTTCTTAGCCTACATGATTTATTTCTATTATTTTATAATTTCATTCAACCAATGAATTAGTATTACATCAGTTTGTAAAAGAGTTTGTGACTATATTATTACTCTTACATTATTTATATAATATTTGTATTTATCAAAAAATTTAAAGTTAATTTTTTAGTCAATATTTCAAAGCACATTACAGCCAAAATGGAGTCTTGAAGTCCCTTTTTTAAAACTTGGGGGTTTGTAGGACTGTTTCCCCAAACCTTCCAAACCTTGAGGTATAGATATCCTTTTCCCAAATAATTAGTTAAATATTCTTACAAGATCTATTACTCTTCTAAAATAGACAATGGTTAACACCTTGTCTTTGGTCTTAATTTAATTCAAAAAATCTAAAGACTTTTAAAAGAAAAAAATTAATTTGATTAAAGGTAACACAGTTTACCAAAAATAAAATAAAATTAAAGTTTCCATCTTTGTTATCCACAACTTTAAAGTTTCCATTATTCAGATTTTTTCAGCCTTCCTATGTGAAAGACAATGAAGCAATTACCTACTTAGAGCATTTCCAAAAGGTTCTATAAATTTTACTCTTCAAATATCTATTTGCTTACCTATGTGGCAAATAAAAAGGTAAAAAAATATGATATTCTCCAACAGACTCTTCAAATAGAAATAACTTAATATTATTTTAATCAAATAATTATTTTTTTAATTTTTTCAATAGCAAATAAATCACTTCTCTCTTTTTCTCTCATGAAAAGTAATAAAATATAAATTAAAGAGGGAGAAATCAACTCTCCAAATTTGAAGAGAGAGAATCATTTCTTATTTGAAGAATCTTAATTGGAGTGTTTTTTGGAGCTTTGAATATTGAGATGGTTCTTTAAATAATTAATAAAATCTTATTTGAAGAGCCTTTTAGTGATACTATCATAGACCTGCAAATTCGCATCGAGCACCCGTCTCCTTTCTTTTTTACATTTTTCCGAATTTAGAGATACATAAATCTTCCGAACAACTTTTTAATAATTTAAATTACATAATGCTCTGTTTTGCTTACACAAGCTCTACTAAACAGAGCAACATTATAAGTAGGGTTTGAAAATGAACAAGAATCTGTAATCTAGATGAAATGACACTGTCGGTTACTAGAAATGGTTGTACTGCGCCTATCATCGGCTTATATACGACATGTCGGTTGTTGTTGAGAGGAAGCTCGTATGATGAACAATTAATGTTGTTTACAAGAATAAGTAACGTACGTGTTTGATCACTTACAATAAACAAAATTAGTGCTCTGTTCTTCAAGACGACATAGGCTAGAACTAGTTGAATCTTTAAAATCAGTGTGAAGTGAGATCTTGGGGGGTCGACATCGATCATCAACTGATCTTGATCCAAGATTTTTCTTACTATCATAAAAGACGGCATCAAGGAGACAGCAAGGGAGAGAGCCTTTGTAATGCGCCCAAGCTTCTCGAAGCTGCATTCAAGCACAACCACATCTCGAGCAAGTCTCAAGATTGCAGCTCTTTGGATTGAGTCCATCTTGCGCTTCAAGAAGCAGCTGTCACATTTCAAGTAACAGCAGGAATGTTAATAACAAGTTCTTTTAATGAGCATGTTGCGGACCGCCCAATTTGCTAGCCCAATTGCCCACAATTTCGGGCTAGAGAGCCAACACAAGGCCAAGAGTGCTAGCTTGGCCCAATTCCGGAAAATTCTAGGCAACTCTAGCACATTTGAGCTTGTAAATACTCTAGAATTCTCTATACAATTCTAGCACATGTAAATAGCTAGGCAATTGTAGAATTCTCTAGAATCTCTAGAGCTTGGCAAGCCTCCCCTATAAATATGGGATGACACTAGGCATTTGTATCCAACAATCACAACAACAAGCATTGTAACCTCTCTTTGTGCAATACAAGTTTCCTCTTTGGCTCAATTGCTCTCTTCTCTAGTTCGAGAAGTTCTAGGCTTACTTAGCAATATTCGGCAAGGTTGCCTAAGTGCCGCACGGGTTAGCTGTGCAGAATACTCATCTCGTGACAAGTGGTATCAGAGCTAAGGTTTGCACGTACGCAAGTTAGCTCACAAGCAATGGCCAACCCTTCAAATGTAGCACAAGAGGGTGTTGTTGATGTGGATGCTCCACCGGAACCAGTCCGCGGCCGTGAGGGAGAACGTGCCCAAGGCAAGACTCGCGGCAAGTCCAAGGCCCCATCCGTTGATGCATTGGAGCCTCGTGTGGTTACTCTCGAAAATGTATTGTCCGCCACTCAAGAAAGCCTCGAGGGTTTGGAGGAACGAGTGGACGGTCTTGAGGGAGAATACGCCGAGTTCACGGTGGCAACCAAAGCTCTCATCCAAGAGCAAGCGAACACTCTCCGATGTGAGTTTCGTTCATTTCATGATGAGTTGCTAAAACTTCGTAGTTTTGTTCAGGATGAACTACGCGCTGTCCGTGCGGAAGTGGATGAAGTCCGCTCGGATTGGGCATGGCACAAGTGCACACTCTCCGCAAGTCCAGCTTCCGCAAACTCGAGTGATGAGTGCCGCATTGAGGTGCCAAAGCCCGACACATATGATGGCACACGAAATGCCACCATCGTGGACAATTTCCTCTTTGGGCTTGATCAATACTTCGATGCCATGGGTGTACGAGACGAGGCATCGAAAGTGGGCACTGCACCCACTTATCTTAGAGGCGCTGCACAACTATGGTGGCGTCACAAGCATGGCGAGATGGGCAAGGGTATTTGCACCATCAACACTTGGGCCGACTTCAAGCAAGAACTCCGAAAGCAATTCGCCCCAAGCAATGTGGAAAAGGAAGCGCAAGCGCGCCTACGTCGCCTCAAGCAATCGGGTAGTATGCGGGACTACATCAATGAGTTCACTACCCTCATGTTGGAGATAAGCGACATGTCCGATAATGACTCACTCTTCTACTTCCAAGATGGCCTCAAGGATTGGGCTAAGACCGAGCTCGATAGGCGTGGTGTTCAAACGCTTGATGACGCCATCGCCATTGCGGAGTCACTCACCGAATACTCTACCCAATCCAAGGACAAAAAGGCCAACCAAAGCAAAGGTGGGGGAGAGAGTCGCAAGGACAAGGGCAATAAGCGCAAAGATTGGGGGCAGAAAAAGCCGTCTAGCAACAAGAGTGGGCAAGGAAAGTCGGAAGACAAGAAGGAGGCACCTAAGCCGCGAAGCCCATGCTTCATATGCAACGGTCCTCATTGGGTACGCGACTGTTCAGAGAAGAAGTCGCTTAATGCTCTTGCTGCCCAACTAAAGAGCAACCCCACAATGTCCTCGGAGGAACCCCAACTCAGCATGGGTTCTCTCCAACGCCTCGATGCACTCAATCGCCAACAACCCACACTCTTCAAGAAAGGGCTCATGTATGTAAGCGCAAAGATAAATGGCCAGTCCGTTCGTGCGCTGCTAGACACGGGAGCGACACACAACTTTGTGTCCGTAGATGAGGCCAAGCACTTAGGCCTCAAGGCCACTAAGGAAGGAGGCACAATGAAGGCTATAAACTCACCCGCCAAGCCAATTGCGGGAATTGCACAAGGCGTGCACGTAACACTCGGGACGTGGAGTGGGAAGATTGATTTCTCCATCGTGCCCATGGATGACTTCAAGATGGTCCTTGGCATGGAATTCTTCGACCAAGTCCATGCCTTCCCGCTGCCCGCTACAAACTCCCTAAGCATCCTCGATGGGAGTAAAGCATGCATGGTACCCACGGAGCGAGGCAAGTCCGAGCAGAATACATTCTCCGCCATGCAATTCAAGAGGGCGTTCAAGAAGGACCCAAGCTTCTTGGTCTCCATTCGGGAACTAAACGAGGAAGGAAATAGCGGAACGTCGCCAAGTCCCGTCCCTCTACAAATCCAAGTAGTTCTTAATGAGTACAAGGACGTGATGCCTTCAGAACTTCCGAAGAAGCTCCCACCTCGACGAGAGGTAGATCATGCTATCGAGCTGGAATAAGGGGCAAAGCCACCAGCCTTGGCGCCCTACCGCATGGCGCCACCTGAACTTGAGGAGTTGCAGAGACAACTCAAAGACTTGCTGGACGCGGGATACATTCGCCCCTCAAAAGCCCCATTCGGTGCACCGGTCCTCTTCCAAAAGAAAAAGGATGGATCGCTACGGATGTGTATTGATTATAGAGCGCTCAACAAGATTACCATCAAGAACAAGTATCCGATTCCCTTGATCGCGGACTTGTTCGACCAGCTTGGCAAAGCGCGGTACTTCACCAAACTCGACTTGCGCTCCGGGTACTACCAAGTGCGCATCGCCAAGGGAGACGAACCGAAGACAGCATGCACTACAAGGTACGGGTCTTTCGAATTCCTTGTGATGCCTTTTGGCCTTACTAATGCACCCGCCACATTTTGCACGCTTATGAACAAGGTGCTCCAACCATTTCTCGACCGCTTCGTGGTCGTGTACTTAGATAACATAGTGGTGTATAGCACCACGCTTGAGGATCATGCCCAACATTTGCGACAAATCCTCCAAGTACTCCAAGACAACGAGCTCTTCCTCAAGTTAGAGAAATGCTCATTTGCACAGCAAGAAGTGGAGTTCCTTGGCCACAAGATTGCGGGTGGGAAGATTATGATGGAGGACACTAAAGTAAAGGCTATCCTCGAATGGGAACCTCCCTCGAAAGTGCCCGAGCTTCGCTCATTCCTTGGAATGGTGAATTACTACCGCCGCTTCATCAAGGGCTATTTGGCCAAGGCGGCACCCTTGACGGATATGCTCAACAAAAATAGAACGTGGCATTGGTCCGAAAAGTGCCAACGTGCATTTGAAGAATTGAAGAAGGCAATCTCGGAGGAACCCGTCCTTGCACTTCCGGACCACACAAAGCCCTTCGAAGTCCAAACGGATGCCTCGAATTTCGCCATAGGAGGAGTCCTATGCAAGAAGGCCACCCTATAGCGTTCGAGAGTCGTAAGCTAAATGATACGGAACGCTGCTACACGGTACAAGAAAAGGAGATGACAGCCATCATCCATTGCCTAAGAGTATGGCGACATTACTTGCTTGGCTCATACTTCACGATTATGACGGACAACGTGGTGACAAGCTACTTTCAAACTCAAAAGAAGTTGAGTCCGAAGCAAGCACGGTGGCAAGATTTCCTAGCGGAATTCGACTATCGGCTCGAGTACAAACCGAGGAAAGCCAATGTCGTTGCGGATGCTCTAAGCCGCAAGGCAGAATTGGCAACACTTAGCATGAGCCAACCGAAGTCCGACCTTGTCTCACGCATCAAGAAAGGCCTCCAACAAGATCCGCTAGCAAAGGATTTGCTGGAGAAGGTGCTCAAAGGAAAGACAAGGCGCTTTTGGCAAGAGGAAGGCATCCTCCTCACCAAGGGAGATCGGCTGTTCGTGCCAAGGTGTGGAAACTTACGAAAGGAAGTTATCAAGGAGTGCCACGACTCCAAGTGGGCTGGTCACCCAGGAATCGAGCGCACCACCGCACTAGTCCAAGCCTCGTATTTTTGGCCGCGCATGAGGAACGATATTGAGGCATATGTGCGAACTTGTCTTGTGTGCCAACAAGACAAGGTGGATCATCAACTTCCAGGGGGATTATTGGAGCTGCTACCACTAGCAACAAGGCCATGGGAAAATATCTCCATGGACTTTATCACATCGCTGCCTAAATCCGAGGGTTGCGGAAGCATCATGGTCGTTGTCGACCAATACAGCAAGTATGCCACATTCATTGCCGCACCTGCCGATTGCAAAGCGGACGAGGCAGCCCGCCTATTTGTCAAACATATTGTGAAGCTTTGGGCAGTTCCAAGGAGCATTGTGAGCGACCGAGACCCTCGGTTCACTGGACGCTTTTGGACGGAACTCTTCAAGATGTTGAGGACTGATCTCAAGTTCTCCACAAGCTTCCACCCACAAACGGATGGGCAGACTGAGCGCATTAATGGCCTCCTCGAGATGTACTTGAGGCATTATGTGAGCGCTCATCAGCGGGATTGGGCGAAGCTACTCGACATCGCCCAATTTTCTTATAACTTGCAGCGAAGTGAGGCTACAGGCAAGAGTCCATTCGAGATCGTCATGGGATTCCAGCCCATGACCCCCAACGCCATAGCCTCCACTTACGGAGGGAAAAGCCCCGCGGCACACAAGCTCGCCCGCGAATGGCATGAGGAAGTGGACATCACGCGAGCATACCTTGACAAAGCCGCGAGGAAAATGAAGAAATGGGCGGATACGAGGAGACGGCATGTTGAGTACAAGGAAGGTGATCAAGTCATGATCAAGCTCCTACCCCAACAATTCAAGACATTGCGGAAAGTCCACAAGGGGTTAGTGAGGCGTTACGAGGGACCCTTCCGAGTTGTTCGACGTGTGGGCAACGTCTCGTATCAACTCCAACTTCCACCAAGACTCAAGATTCATCCGGTCTTCCATGTGAGCCTCCTCAAGCCATATCACGAAGACATGGGAGACCCTAGTCGCGGAGAATCAAGGCGCGCGCCAACCGCCGTTGTCACCGCGTTTGACAAAGATGTGGACTACATCATTGCGGACCGAGTGGTTTCGAGGAGGGGCGTGCCAGCACATAAGGAGTACTTGGTGAAGTGGAAAAACCTCCCCGATAGCGAAGCCACCTGGGAACGTGAAGAGGATTTGTGGCAATTCGCTGAGCACATCCAGAATTTCAAGCATGAGAGCGCGACGAGGACGCCGCGAGCTTAGATGGGGAAGGATGTTGCGGACCGCCCAATTTGCTAGCCCAATTGCCCACAATTTCGGGCTAAAGAGCCAACACAAGGCCAAGAGTGCTAGCTTGGCCCAATTCCGGAAAATTCTAGGCAACTCTAGCACATTTGAGCTTGTAAATACTCTAGAATTCTCTATACAATTCTAGCACATGTAAATAGCTAGGCAATTGTAGAATTCTCTAGAATCTCTAGAGCTTGGCAAGCCTCCCCTATAAATATGGGATGGCACTAGGCATTTTTATCCAACAATCACAACAACAAGCATTGTAATCTCTCTTTGTGCAATACAAGTTTCCTCTTTGGCTCAATTGCTCTCTTCTCTAGTTCGAGAAGTTCTAGACTTACTTAGCAATATTCGGCAAGGTTGCCTAAGTGCCGCACGGGTTAGCTGCACAAAATACTCATCCCGTGACAATAAGGTGCCATTATCAATTGGGATTACAGTTACAGAGATCCAATTTTGTTCAAGTGTTGGGAAAGTTGATGAAATTTTACTTGAATTCCAATTAAGTTTCTCCCAAAGAAATTAATGAGAGAATTTCAGGTTTTCTAATTAGTTTGACCTTTTCCGCTTGCCAACAGCAGATACTTGTAAAAAATGCCTACGGTCCATGGTGGTTTATGGAATCAAAGATATTGTCAATGATAACAAAAGCTTGAATAATCTAGGCACCAAAAGCAAGGAACTTCATTAAGGGTGTCTGCAACCTAAGCACTGAAATAATAATTTAGAGTATTTAATTAAACAAAATATTTTAAAAATGACATAGAAGATACTTAAATAATAATTTAGGGTATTTAATGAAACAAATATTTTTAAAATGACAGAGAAAATGGATCATTTTCTTTCTCTCCTCTCTTATTCTTTAACTAGAAAATAGAACCGCTCTTCACACAGCTTTGAAAAAAAATTAGTATTATCCTTTTTTCTTACTTTACACTTGATGAAATTGATAAAAAATATGAATTGATTTTTTTTTAAGATGAGGCAGCCTTACAAAAAAATTAAAAAAACTATTAGTCAGTAATACAAATAGAAAAGCAATGCAAGATAAAGAATAAAATGAGAAAATATATTATAAAATGATTTTATTCATTCCAATTGCCTGTATAAAACAAAAAGATGAGCTCTCCTTTTATAGTTACATAATCATTTCATGAAATTAATGAAAAATTATGGATCATAATTCTTGGTGAGATAGTGGAAGTTATAGGAAAACTAAAGGTTGCTAATGGAAAATAGTGGGGAGACTAAGAGATATATGTTATGAACATCTACATTTATTTTAATAAATTCATAACACTCCCTCTTTGATGTTCATTACAAAGAATATGCTTCATTAAAACCTTTAAATAATTGTTATTGTATAATAACAATCAAATTAATTGTGAGAAGATGAAAAGCTAAATCTAAAACAAAATTTCTCTATTTATCAGATAATAGAGAATATACAAAGATAAGAAATGGCGATGCCACATCACATCCCCAAGTCCTAACTTTATATATATATATAGATAGGTGACACAAAATTTCATTTTGTCTCACATACAAGCACAAAATTTTCAACTACAATTTTAAACCAATGGGGTTCACATCTTTGTCCTAATCGAAAGTTCCAGTTAGAAAATTCCTTGGATGAAAAAATATGTAAAGTTCCATTGAAGAGGCAGAAGTGACAAATTTCAAAGGATTTATTGAAAATCATGAAATTCCTCCCTCAGGTAATCGTATATGAAATTGAACAAAAATGTAAATACAGTCATATTATATTTATAAAATATGTATGCAAATACTAAGTTATTTTAATAAGACTAATGAAGTGATAAAAAAATATGAATATAACTGGTATAAGGTTAAATGCATGATATGATTCTAATTTAATAAATCAATAATCCCCAAAGAACTCAATCAAAGCCCAAGGAAAATGAAATATTGGTGTCTGACTTAACTAAAACGACATCGTTTTATTGCAGCTCCGATGAAAACGCTTTCTATTGTTCAAATTTCAATCCTCTCAGTCGACCAGGTGAGTCGCTCGCTATTGCTGTTCATTCATGGTTAGTGGAGGTTTTAGTTTTGACTTTTGATTTTGAAATTAAAAAATATTAATTTTTGTTTAGATTGGTACTGCATATAGATTGGGGGAATTTGATTTTATTGTAATGGTCTTTTGTAGTTGGTCGATACTTTTATTGTGTAAATTTATACTTTTGTTGGTTTTGACAGGCAATGTTGGAAAGCGATGATTCAATGCAAATTTCCAGGTTTCGTTTAAAATGATTTAAGGAATTAAGGGTTTGGTATTCATTTTATCTAGTTAAGCAACTTAATTGGAGGGAAGTTTAATTATTTGTAATGCTATTAGTGCATGCTTGAGATTGAGGAAAGCCTGATCATTTCTCTTAATTTGTGCTGATAATTAAGATAAAAAATATCAATGCATGTATGTATGGTCAGTACCTTTATTGTGTGTGTGTTGTAATAATAATAATAATAATAATAATATCCTCAACAGAGGAAGAGACATGATCACACACGCGCTGGCCATTTTTCATGCGTGCTGTACCGTCTTGGACGACAAATCTTTTAAAACTGATTTTGGTCTTTACATCATCTAGTATTTATCAAGCTCCCTTGATTGGAAATATGAAAATGCGAGCTGAATCAGAAAGTTGATCCTGTTGTTTACCAGGACCCTTGCCTTCGAATGAGACTTTCATTTTCTTCAAAGCAGGTACTATCTGCATTCTTTTACTCCTGAATTTAATATCTGATATCAAGGATGGCAAAATCTAGATCCGGATCTGAATCCACATTCAGATCCGAAAAAAAATATGCGGATCTAGATGCGGGTAATATCCGCACAGATTGCGGGCGGATATTCTGGATATCCAGATCGCATGATAATAATTTTAAATTTAATAATTTACATAATATTATTAAATAAAATTCAATTATAATTTAACATCAATTCAACATATAAAAAAATACAGCACCACCATAAATTCACAAACAATAATTTCACAATATAAATCAAACAAGAAAAATCTAAGTTAAACCGATTTATTACAATATTCTCTAATTATTATTATTATTTAACACATTTTCATAGTTAATGAAGATTATAGAGTTAATTATTCTTATACATTTAAATAAATAATTTAATTTATATATTTTTTAATTGAAATTTAATTTTAAAATAATGCGGATCAAGATATCCGATTTTCCAGATGCAAGTGCATCTAGATCCGCACGGATCTTGACTTTTAAGATCCGAATCCAGGCCGGATCTGGATTTTATTGCCAACCCTATCTAATATCTTGTATTAGATCAGTACTATCTAAGTGTATCTGGCTGCTTAGGGTAGGACTTTGGATACTTAAGAGATACCAAAAGTAAAAATAAAAATAAAAAATTAACCAGGTAGGAAATTGATAGTAATGAAGCACAAATTGGCTTATGGGTCCTAAGGATGCATATCTTGTTTGATACTGAATGATTTTTCTTGATTGGAAGTAATGAATTTGGACTATAATCTCTTTGTGAGACTTACTTAACCCGCGTATGCGAGATAGTTACAAGATGTAGTTGATAAAAAAGATATAAAGTAGATTTTCTGATTACCAGTCGATTCAAATGGTAAGACATAAAGGGGCTGTGCAAGAGATTGTGGTTCTAATCTCACCTTTTTTTGTTTTTGCTAGAGATTGTTGTTCTAATCTCACCTTTTTTAAGTAGCATTAATGTATTGGTTTAAAGAAACTATTTATGGGTGCTTTTAGTTAATAACTAACTAGTAGGCTTCAAAAAAAAGAAAAAAAGATGTTTATATACATGATATATGTATGTTTCAATATTTTATTTTTATCTCACTCTGTTCTAGAAGCACTCAAAATGAACTATGAGACACTAACTTTTGATGACCCTGAGGGTCTAACCATTTTTTTTACTGAACTATTAACTTGATCAAATAAATCCAACTAGTAATACAGCTATTCTTACTTGAATATGATATATGTAAGTGGCAGGCCATACCAATTTGTGTTGGGGAAAAATCAGGTTTTTAAAATTTTATAAAACCTTTTAAAGGACCGCTCTCATATAATATATAAGAACACGTAATCTAGAAATCGTACCTTGAAAATCCAAGTTGGCTTTTTCCGCTGAAGTGATTTAGGCTCCTGGATCACGATCTGCCACCACCACTCCTGTTAGATCACGATCCGCCACCATCACGCCTGTTAGATCACGATCCGTCACCACCACACTTGTTGGATCATGAACTGTCACCAATGATCTTCCAGGTTATGACTCAGGTTCGATCTGCACTTGACGTGTGGGCGCCTTTATCACTACCAAAGCAACTAGCACGCGAAAATTTTTCTCTCAACAATGGAAAGAAAAATCTTATTCTCTGATCTGTGTAAAGTGGCCTCTCTTTTTTCTGTTGAGAAAATAAACCTTTTATATCTCCCTTTAGTGAAACCCTAGGCTCCAAACAATCCAAAACGAAAACTTACGTTATTTACTTTTCCAATAGGGGACCCACCTTGTAAAATAACATAAGGCCCTTTATACAAAAGCTAATTAAATGGAGCCTCTCACTAAATGATATAATTAGTCTTTTGACCCAAATTGCTAGTTATCTTGCTTATTAGTCCAGTAGTGGTGCAGTCAATTAAATGAGCTAACCCGGGGATCATTTGGGAACATACAATAGTGGCTACAATAATTAGGCATGTAATTAAACTAGCTCAATTATTTAATTCCAAATCTACTCCACTAAAAGATTGGAACTGACTTCCATAATTGTATGCTCGAATAATAATTCGTCCCAAGCCACATTGATTTCTTTACTGCACAATCTTTTGTACCACATCGTTAATTAAATTGATATCTCAACTGTCCAATCAATTTAATAACATCTTATTCCTTGATCCTTACTAGTTTTCTCTAATGATCATTTTCAACATACTAAATATGTTGACACACTCTGGCCAGAGAATTCTATGATCAAGTACCGAAAACCTATCAAGAGATGTGTTGTACAAATTCTATATTGTTAATCTATAACTCCAATACTCATAATTGCTCCCACCAAGATACCTGGTAATCTTGACCATAAAGATGTGTCGTGCCCATTGGTAACTCAAATGGAATAACAATCACAATCATGAAAACATAATTAACTCAAGATTAAGATTACAGTAAAATCAACGCCTATGAGATTTAATAAGTCTGACAGTTATTATAAAGTTAATTAAATCTCATATGTGATCCAGTTCAATGTAGTCGTACTACATCAATAAATTCATACATGATTAAGACAAATCATTCAATGAATTTATTACAGTTTATACCTAAATAAAGTGCCCAACTTTATTTATCAACTGCGAACTAAATTTATTTAATCATAAGATAACTTGTATTTATGTCTTCTGTGAATCCACATAGTGATCACATAAATACATATAATATGATTAAATGGACTTTAACACAAATATAAATGCAATTAAGATATTTGAATAAAATACCTCATTAATTTTATTAATAAGAAAAATGTTTATTACAGTTAAATAAACACATATGTTTTTAAAGAGCATAATTTCCTAACAATTTGGACATATACAAATGGTGCCAAGGCAACAGTAAATGACTAGAGTTTGTCTCTAACTGCTCCAAGTGTGGAAAGAATCATAATTTCTTTAATTTTTTTTAATGCCTTTACTTCAAAAAAGGGGTATTGCCTTATTTTTCACTAAATATTTTCATTTTTTATTATTTACTTGTACCTTTTTCTTTTTTGAAGACATTGTTCTTATTATTTCCATGCGTAAATGCTTTTCTTCACTTAATATTTTCAATTGATGGAACGGGATTTGGCTTTGCTGCTGCTGAAAGAGGACTACATTTTGCATGGCTTTGGTGCTGGATATTGCTGAACGCTGAGTACATTACTTTGGTTTTGGATTGGCCTTGGCCTGTCTTTGAACTATTGGTTAACTAATGTATTGTAAAGTTTGTAAAATTTGAATTGAATGTTTTTGAAATTTAGAAGTGCTGGATGATTTTATGGATGATAAAGTTCAATAATTTAGTTCATTAATTTTGGATTTGATTGGATTTATTAATTTATTTTCTTTCATATAAATTTATAATTTAAATTTTAAATTGAGGAAGCCAAAATTGCACAATTTTTTTATTTTTGAATAAACAAGTAAAATAATAAGCAATTTTTAATTTTTTTTGATAGAAAATAGAAGTCACAACATATGGCACACAATTTTGATCCAAAAATAATAGTTACAATTTTAACTCCATAAAATTTAAAATTTTCTGCCAAAGTTTCTAAAAAAAGTTAAAATTAAGAAAATCAATACCTCTTCATGTGAATTCTGATAGATAAAATTTCCACAACAGAAAATGGGTTTTTCCATAAAATTAATGGGTATTTTTCATAAGAATAACGGTGTTTCCATAAGAACCGTAAACTAATAGTTGGCTGACACTTAGGGATGGCAAAAAACTCTAGGCCCAAGGCCGGGTCGGCCCTATCCATTACTATGGGTTTTGGCCTAAATTTTCCTCATGAGGGCTTGGATAAGAATTTCGAAAAAAAATTCAGGCCAAACTCAAACTCTCTATTTAAAAAAAATAAATTTATAAATTAAAATAATAAATTTAAATTTAAAAAATATTAGGAAAATAAAAAAGTTTAGATCCCTAATTTATATATTAATAAAGAATCAACATACTTAAAATTATAATACTAAACATTCTTTTAAGTATTAATTAGTTAAGAGAGTGTAAATTAGAGAATTCAACATTAAAAAAATTAAATCTCTAAACTTTTAATTGTTTCTTTTTTATTTATTATTTTATTTTTAAAATACTTATTTTATATAATTCATTATTGATTATAACAATTTAATTATTATTAACTCATTTCAAATTTACAATAATTTTTAAAAAATTTAAAAAAATAAATAAAAGTCCAAACTTAACCCAAGCCCGCAATAAGCACACCCCAAACCCAGCCCTTACACTTTTACTTTAATGAGTTGATACGTTCCCTGACCAAAGCCCTCGCCCAGTGGGAAGTAATGAGGCTTTTTTTACCTAAGACAGGCAGGTTTCAGGTCGGGCACTATCCTCTTCATTATGAGAGCTTTTCGCAGACTACAGATGCTTTTGCTTTGACGACGACGGATGTTTTTGCCGCTACTTCGACGTTCGATATAATTAAGAAGCCCACCTCATGCTTGGCGTAACTCCTTTGCATCTGCACAAAATTCACTCAGACGATCAATAAACCATGTCCATTGGTTTGTTGTTTGGTAGAAATCCTCCACTTGGTTTTCATCCAGATAATCATCTAACCGACACCATACATTGTTGAGGTTCACTTGATTTTGACCCAATTCATGCAGATGACCAATAAACCGAGTGTAGAGGTTTCCATTCAGATTATAATCAATAATAGACCGAGTCCACCGGTTTGTTGCATGGTCGCACTTCACCACTTCGTGCCTATAAACTGGATGGAAACCAGAAATCTTCACCTCGAATCCTGGGCCTGAATCAGACTGAAATGACAACACAAAATCCGGAGATTTAAAATTCCATTTGCGCGAATAGCCTTCTTTATGAGACAAATAAAAAAGCCAAAGATGGTCTGACCCAGCTTGACCAAACTTTTCCTTAAAATCAATAAAACTACTCATATAAGAAGCATTCTTATGGCAGCTCAACTGATGAGTGGGGTATGAGCGCAACCTTTTGATACCACACGAATCTTTACGGGCATTAAAAACACAGCAAATAGCATATCCCACCATCTCATTTTCACGCAAAAATAAAGGCATTGTGACTGCCATTGCAGAACCTTCTTTCTGATACCTGAAACACTTTGAAATTTTACTTCCTGGAACAACAATGCTTAAATGCGGTATTGGTTTTGACACTTACTGCAACTTAAAAAAGCACAAAAACATAATAAATAAAGGTCCATGTCAATGCAAAATTTTTAGGCATGATCTTTGGGTCATCTGGGAGACAGAGTGAGAGACTGACCTCAAGGTTCTCTCTTAGCACTGACATTGTCGACCCGTTGTTGTCGAGCAATTTCATGCAGTCCATACAATTAATTACTACTTAAATTGACTTGCATAATTTCAATGCATGTGATAATGTTCCCATAGAAGCACAACCATTTACCCGAACTTGCTCTATATTGGACGGAAGTTGTGGCAGAGATTGAAGCCTCTTGCATTCCTCCAATTCTATAATCCAAAGCTTAGAAAGACGGTTAATGCTTGCTGGTATCGAGACAAACCTGTTTTTACTTAAATACAACTCTTTTAGTGAGCATATATTGCCAATATCACTTTGGGATTGCTCCTTCCTCTAGATTACAGTCACTGATATCCAATTTCGTTAAAGAGCACAAACCTAAAAGAGAAGGCAACCTCAAAGCTACACTATCTGAACTCCTCATTTTCATCGAATTGAAAGGGAAAGGAAAATACAGTGATGATGATGGCTGTGGTAATTTGCTTCCAAGAAAAGACAGTGCTTGATAATTCTGCATAGAAAAATGGACGAAACTGGGGTAATTTTTGTGAGTGTCTTCACCATTGAAGCTTAAGAACACATCATATTTCCAATAAGAGACTTCTAGGATGCTCATGAAAGCCATAACATTTGTTAGATTTAGGCGCCCATGATGGGCTGACTTTATCCAACTTGAGAGATAAGATATACTTACAGTTTATCTAAGATTTTTATAAGAAAAACTTAGTGATTTATCCAAATCCTAATCACATAAGATGTGACTTATTCAAATAATTCTAAGAAGTTTATTTGAATTAAACTACATTTATTGTACTATATAAGCATTACATGGGTGTTTGCAAATATGTACGATAAAAATAATAAGAACTAGAGCAATATCATAAAGAGAGTGTGAGAAAAGGGAAAAGGCAGTGAGCCAGTGAGTTCTTGCTACGTGAATTGAGGGGATTTTTCAACCACGTGATTGTCCTCTGACCATCAGTGACATAAGCTCGTTGCGATCCATTACGATCCATTCGTTAAGGCTCCAGTAATTAGTTGTTTTTCATTGTGATTTTTTTGTGAAGGTTCTTGGAAATCCGTTCTCGGAGATCGGAAGGAAACTATTATTTGTTTCTCATATTCGTGATGGTTTGATTTTGCATCAACCAAAAAGATATGAATTTAGTTGATAAAATAAAGTTGCATCATAGATTAAGAAAATGAACATTGGTATAAGAGCCTGTGTAGTTTATATCTTGATCTTAAGTGCATTATGTATGCTGATATGCCATGGTTCATCCATTAATGGTATATGATGAAATACATACTATCAAAACATGAAATCCAGGCAACATTGTCGTCTCAGCAAGTTCTAGGAAATTGTTCTGCATGACTATTTCTACAAACTTTGAAAGTGTAGCTATTTTTTTCTCTATTAAATATTGGAAAATTCTTCACATGAAAATATTATCATTGAGAATAATGTGCTTCTTTAGTTAATTAAATAGCCTACAACACTGTTGTCTGAGCATGTTCTAGGAAATTGTTTATGAAATTGAAACATAAGTATAGTGAACCTTAGTTACACACACACACACATAGTAGGCATTCTCATTTTGTTCATGCGGACACTCTCTTAAACCATTTAAGAGAGTTAATTTTTAACTCTCTTAAACCGCGGATTAAGAGCGTGTCGGCATTAACAATATTACGAGCATTAGTGTGTGTATCATTAGGGGTAGCAAACCCATTGCTTGTCCTGTACCTTAATGACCAAAATTTATGGGAATAATAATGATATTAATAAATAATGATAATAATAATATAATAATAAAAAGGAATTAATAATTGTTATTATTATTGTTGTTATTGTTATTGTTGTTGTTGTTGTCACTGCTATAATAATGATAATGATGATGATGATGATGATGATGATGATAATTTTAACAATAACAATATTTATTAACAATTACAGGAACAAGAACAATAACAACTGCAATAATATACTTATATAATAATATTTTAAATGAAGACAAAATTATAATTACGATATTTGAGAAGAAGGGTAATCGCGAGTGTTGATATGAGATTCTGGTTACTCTTTCTACCACGACCAGGATCTCTGTTCAATCAATTCGACCATGATCAGGATCTCTCCTCGTATACTTTCTTCTCCAAAAATTCCTGCATACACAGAAACAAGTTAGAGCAGGCCGATTGTTTTCCCGGCGTAAACCCTCCGACGCTCAAGTCAGATATGAAGGTTTTGTGTTCCTGGGAACGTTAGCCACTAATCGTAAGGCTTGTTCTTGGTTTTGATTAGTGAATGCTCTCTTTATCTCAGTTTCAGTATTAAAAGTTCTGACCCTTTTACCTCCGTTGGCTGCCTTTTTATAGGCTCTTCCTGAGTTCAGATCTTCCCCTCCATTCATGCCCGTTACCTTCCCACCTCTCGAAAGTGGATGCTTCGTTTCCGTGATCGTGGGTGGTTGCATGGCCTTCGTGCCTTGATTCTCGGGTTGGAGAGTACGTCTCGCCAATTGTCATTGACCGGGTCTCCTCGCTTCAACCCTTAGCAAGAATGGCTTTATGCTTCTAACAGGAGACCGGCTTCGCGGATGACGTATTCGTGGACGAGCAGATATTCCTGCTCCTTGTTCCCCTGCTACCAGACATCTGCTCATCACGGCTGGTCTCGTCGAAGTACATCCCCCAAACACTGGTCCCCCTGTTTCTGGTATTGGGTAACATAGTAAGCCAACAGTAGAAACTCAACAGTTCTTGCTCGCGCGGGATAGGAAAAGGCTGCCAAGAGTCATGTTGCATTTAATTGCGAATGGGGTGATGTTGCAGAAATCCACCCCTCTATTTGAATTTCAAACCGACGGTTACGAACCCCTAGGGATTTGTGCCGTTAAATGCCGACAGCCCAAGAGTTTGTTCCTCATTAGGAAAATCCAAAACCCCTAAAGAGAAACTCGTCTTTTACTCCGTTTCTGTCTCTCCAGTGAATGAGTCCTTCTTCTCCCATGGCGTAAAAGCTTTCTTCCTTGTCTCTCTCTTACTAAGTCACAACTTCAGGTATTATTTCTTTTTTCCTTGGCGTGGATAGTTGTAGACAATTTCTTTTACGTTTTGCTTGGGTAGTGTTTGGTGATGCAATTCTGGTTATAGCACAGGGAATGTCAAGAGGAAAGAGAAGGTCATTGAGATTGATGACGATGAGTTAAACTTCTTGCCTAGTCTACTCTCCGATTCTGCTTTCGACCCCAGGATCCCCTTAGAACCTTTTAGACCTAGTGTTGCTGCTAGTGCTAGGAGGATGTCGCCCCAAGTAACCTCCTTAACTGGTAATAGCGACGATGAGGGTTCTTCTGGTTCGGAAGACACTTTGAGTGAAGATCAGGGAAATGATTCTGGTGAGATGTCCTCACCAAGAACATCGCGACTAGATAGAAGGGGCACAGTAGGAGGTAGAGCTCTATCTCAGAATTACTCTATTGATTTTATGACATGAATGACCACAGTAGATGCGTTAGTTAGTCTCCGGGCTAGATATGGCATCCCTGACGAAATTCCCCTTAGGATCCCAGGAAAAAATAATGCCCCCAGCTGGCCTCCTAGGGGATATGTTACTCTATTTCTAGAGAGTTTTAAACTTGGGCTAAGGTGCCCCATACAACCCTACTTCACCCAAATACTCAATGGGTTGAATTTAGTTCTTGGTCAATTGAACCCCAATGGGTGGCGAGTACTTTCTGGTTTATTCATATTGTGGGACAGTTGTTGCCAAAGCGAGCCAACAGTTAACGAGGTAAAGCACCTATACCAGCTAAAGAGCAGCCCCAAAGATGCAGACTACTATTATTTCCAGTCTAGTACCAAGACCAGAAAACCCATAACCGATCTTCTAACTGGTGGTGGGGGGACTTAGACGAAAAATTCTTTTTTCCTGGGGGTCCCTAGGGTCAAGTTGCACAGATTGATGGGACGGATTACCGCGTCCCACCCTGTTTCGTGGTCCCAGGTTGCCTGCTCGATTCAGATGTCTTGTCTTCATAGTCTTTCTCATTTTGCTAATTTGTCTCTAATCCAATGTCTGTTCGCATTGCAGGTTCCTGGGGTGTGCACTACCAACTTAAACCCGAGCTGCTCAAGCGGGTCGAAGCTGTACTAGCCAATTCTTGTTCGAACCGAGAGCTACTAACTGCTTATAACTTAGTTGAATCGTGCTTGGTGTCCACCGACCACAAAATGGAGGATGTTGTGATCGGGGCTCTGAATCAAAAACGTCCTCGACCTCATGCTACCAAGCAGGACCAGAATAAAGAAGCTCCCACAGCGAAACAGGCGAACATTGTGCAGCAGGTTCCTCTCTTGAAGACTCTACCACCTCCTCCTGTCAGAGTTGGAGAAACTAGTAGAGCAGCCACTGATCTCGCTTTCTCTTCTCTTCCGGCTAGGCCAAGACCCCATTTATCTGACAATCGACCAGAACATTTGGTCTCCTACATCAACGAGTTTTCTAAACTCGTGAGCAAAAACGACCTGGAGGACTTTGACGGCAGCACTCTGGGCGAGTTGGTGGGAGCTATACAGTATAGTGCCTTTTACCTGGGCTGCATGGCCACCTACTACAAGGCGAAGGTTGGCCGTTATGATCGCAAGATGAAAGAGGACATTCAATCGGCCAGGGCCAAAGCGGATGCTGTCGAGAAGAGAACAGGAGAACTGAATCTCGAGAATCTGAAGTTGATAGAACGGGAATCTCTCACTCAAGCTAAGGCCATTACCCTTGAGGAGAAGCTGACTAAAGTCAAGTAGGATTTGCAAAGGCAGAAGGCTATGTACGAGGCTCAGCTCGAATCTCTCTAGGATTCCCACTAGGTTTAGGTTGAGAACCTGGAGAGGGAAGCTGACAACCAATACGACCAGGGACTTCGACATTCCTATCGTTGCATCATGGCCGTCCTTGGGAAGCAGCACCCTGATCTGAAGATGGATGACCTTGCTGCTGGTGTTGCTTAACACGTAGATGAGGAGACAGCAAAAGAAGATGTCGAAGAGGTGGAGCCAATTGTAGTTGAGGAGGAAAACTCTCCTCCTCGTGCAGTCCCTGCTGATGTTACTAAGGCAAGTACTCCCCCGGATGCAACTGGTGATACCCCCTTGCACCTGAGGTGGACCGGCCAACTGAGGCTGCTCGGCTTACTGACCCGCCGTCCTCTTGAATGTATTTTGTGTTTGTGGTGAACATTGTATGTGAAGGCTATCGGCCTTGCAAGTTATTGATCAGATTAATAAAAATGTTTTAATTGCTTTCTTGTGCTGTAGTTGCAAGTTATTTTTTGCTTTGTGAGTCTGCTCGTCTTCGTTTGGTCGAGTAGATCTTAGCATGCTTGGCTTCTGGTCTCGCCATAAAACAGGCTTTGAGACTTAATCTTTGCATGCCTTAGAAACTTTTTCAATGCTTGGGATTCTGCTCGTTTTCGCTTGATCGAGCAGATCCTGGCACGCTTGGCATCTGGTCTCACCATAAACAGGCTTTGAGCTCGGTGAGCCTTTGCATGCCTTAGAAACTTTTTCATTGCTTGGGATTCTGCTCGCCTTCGCTTGGTCGAGCAGATCCTGGCAGGCTTGGCTTCTAGTCTCGCCATAAACAGGCTTTGAGACTCGGTGAGCCTTTACATGCCTTAGAAACTTTTTTAATGCCTGGGATTCTGCTCTCCTTCGTTTGGTCGAGCAAATCCTGGCACGCTTGGCTTCTGGTCTCGCCATAAACAGGCTTTGAGACTCGATGAGCCTTTGTATGCCTTAGAAACTTTTTCAATGCTTGGGATTCTGCTTGCCTTAGCTTGGTTGAGCAAATCCTGGCCCGCTTGGCTTCTGGTCTCGCCATAAACAGGCTTTGATACTTGGTGAGCCTTTGCATGCCTTAGAAAATTTTTACACAGTTACAAGTGAATGAAATTCCTCGACGTTTCATTAATTGCAGAATTCAACTTACATCAAAATGCATAGCAACGAAAACAAATAATTTTAAAACATGAGCAAGTCTTACTGGAAATATTTCCTGAGGTGTGCTGCGTTCTATGGGCGTTTCACGTCGTGGCCATCCGTGCGAACAAGCTTGTAAGCTCCAGGTTCCACTACCTGCTTGACCCTATATGGCCCCTCCCAATTCGGTCCAAGCACTCCTTGAGTCGAGTCTTTAGTGTTCTGATTCACTCTCCTTAGCACCCAATCTCCGACCTTGAACTGTCGTACATTCACCCTCTGGTTATAATACCTAGCGACACTCTGCTGGTAAATGGCTAATCGGTTTGATGCTTGCTCCCTCCTCTCAGTTAGCAAATCCAGTCAGGCACATCTACTCGTTGTTCTCCTGCTCATTAAAATCATCTGTCCGGTGCGTGGTCGTTCCTTTCTCGGCTGGTATGACCGCTTCATGTCTGAAGGGCAAGGCAAACGGCCCTGAAGCTGTGATTATCGAACTGCCTGCCATTATCCATTATCAAGGTATAAAGGATCCTGTACCAATAAACCAGGTTTCTCTATACGAAGTCTGTTATCTTCTTTTTTGTGATCCTGCTAAGGGCTTCTACCTCTGTCCACTTCATGAAGTAGTCTATTGCTACTATTGCATGTGTTGCTGCTCCTCTTCCCCTTGGTAATGGCCCAATCAGATCAATTCCCCATTGAGCAAATGGCTAAGGGGATGCCATAGAGGTAAGCTTCTCTGGTGGTTGGTTGGAGAAATTTGCAAAACTCTAGCAGCTTACGCAGCTCCTGGTCTTCTCCTGCGTATCCTGGTGCATTGTTGGCTACAAATATCCCTGCCTTAGAACCTTGTGGGCAAGGGACCTCCCACCAGAATGGTTTCTGTAAATTCCTTCATGTACTTCTCTTAGTATGTAGTCCACGTCATCCTCGTCTAAGCACCGAAGGAATGGTAGTGTATATCCACGTCGATATAGTACCCCATCAATCATTGTGTACCTTGAGGCCAGGGCTCTGATCTTCCGTGCTCACAGCTTATCTAGTGGTAATACCCCGTCCCTAATGTATGAAATTATCGGATCCATCCACGAGCATTTTTGTTCTTTCTGCATCATCTCCAGATTCTGCTCGATGGTAGGGCTGGTTTTCACCTCCAAAGGGATCGACTTAGGCATTTTTGGGTCTGCTATAGCTGCCATCCTGGCCAGAATATATGCTCTACTATTCTGCTCCCTTAGGATTTGTAGCACCTCAATCGCTTCGAACTTCCCCATCATTTGCTTAACTTTCTTCAAATATTATTCCATCTTCCCATCTCTCGGTTGAAATCTTTGACTGATATGATTTGCAACCAGCTGAGAATCAGTCCTGACTTTTACCCTATCTACTTTCACTACCTTAGCAAATTCCAAACTTACTATCAAGGCTTCATATTCTGCTTAGTTATTTGTGGCTGTGAACTCTAACTTTACAACATAAGAAATTTCCTCCCCTTCTGGCCCTTCCAAGACAATCCCTACTCCAGACCCATGTTCCCCTGAGGATCCATCTACTAACATTTGCCATACGCTATCTTCATTATTGACCGTTGTAGCATTCGGTGGGTCAAAACCAACTTCGGGCTCTATGAATTCTGCTACAAAATCGGCCACTGCTTGGGCCTTTATTGTTGCTCAGGGTTTGTAATCTATGTCGAACTCACTCAACTCTATAGCCCACTTCACGAGCCGGCCATAAGCATTCGACTTGTGTAGAGTTTGTCGCAGTGGCTGGTTTGTTATTATTGAGACGGGAAATGCTTGAAAATACAGTCTCAACTTTCGAGCAGCAACCACAAAAGCGAGTGCCTATTTCTCCAATGGTGGGTATCTATTCTCGACGTCGAGCAAGACCTTGCTGGTGTAGTATATCGAATACTGAACCCCTTCTTCCTCTCTCACTAGAACAGAACTTGTGGCATGATCTGATACCGCCAAATATAAGAACAACTTGTCTCTGTCCCTCGGTGTGGACAGCAGAGGTGCTTGCTGCAAGTACTGCTACAAGTTCTGGAAGGCTTCTTCGTATTTTGGGGACCATTTTATTTTCTTTCCTCTCCTTATCACTTGAAAGAATGGCTGACACTTATCTGTAGCCTTGGATATGAATTAGCTTAATGCTGATAACCTCCCCGTAAGGCTCTACGTCTCCTTCAGGTTACGAGGAGACCTCATCTGCACGATCACCTGGATCTTCTCGGGATTTACCTCGATTCCCCTATGACTCACTATGAATCCGAGGAATTTTCTCGACTCGACCCCAAAAGTTTTCCGGGTTGAGCTTCATCTTATACTTCCTCAAAAGTCCGAATGTCTCCTTGAGGTGCTCGACATGTTCGTTCGGGATTTTCGACTTGGTTATCATATCGTCCACATACACCTCCATTGTTTTTCCAATCAATGGCTTAAAAATTCTGTTCACCAGCCTCTGGTACGTGGCCCCATCGTTTTTAAGACCGAACGACATTACCCTGTAACAGAACAAGCCCTAGTTAGTAATAAATGTCGTGCTCTCCTTATCCTGCACGAATATGGGGATTTGGTTGTATCCCAAGAATGAGTCCATGAAGCTGAGCAAGCCATGTGCAGCTGTTGAGTCTACAAGCTAGTCGATCTTTGGTAACAGAAAGCTGTTTTTTGGGCACGCCTTGTTGAGGTCCGTGAAATCAACACACATCCTCCACTTACCATTAGTCTTTTTTACTAGCACCACATTTGATATCCACTCAGGATAATTGACTTCCCGAATGAACCCTACTTTCAAGAGCTTCTCCACCTCGGCGTTTATAACCTCATAACTCTCTTGGTTGAAGCACCTTCTTTTCTGCCTTACTATCCGAGTACTTTTTTTTATTGCCAGCTTATGACATGCGACCTCTGGGTCAATCACTGGGATGTCTTCATGTGTCCAAGCGAACATATCTGCATGAGCTCGCAAGCATTGCACCAACTCTTGCTACTGCTCTTGTTTAAGCCTCGGCCCAATACGGATCATTTTGCCCAGATCCTGTTGTCCCAGGCTTTACTGTCTCCAACTCATCTACAGGTTCCTGTCTGCCATTATTGGCTCCCACTCAAGTATCAAGGGATATTATCTGCATTGCTTCCCTTGCTGCCGAGGAGTAACAGCTTCGTTCAATTCTCTAATCTCCTCATACCACTCCAACTACCTCATTTACCCAGTACTTGAGAGCTAGATAATGGTTGGACAGTACCGCTTTGCTCATCCTCAGAAATGGCCGGCCTATGATCATCCGGTAAGGGCCCTTTTCGTCGACCACCACAAAATCTAGTATCATAGTCCTTTCTATCTGGGAGCTACCAACCATTATCGGCAGCTCGACCACGCCCATTGGGACCAGCTTTCCTCCTCCAAATCCCTTCAGAGATGTATTGCTGTGTTATAACCTCAAATCTGCTATTCCCATCTCCTTCAGGGTTGACTTGAACAACACATCAACTGAACTTTCTATGTCAACCAGTATCCGGTCAAACTTCTTGCCAGCTGCGATGGCCTTGATGACTAAGGCATCCTCGTGCGGGTATAGAATCTCTTTTTCATCCTCATCTATCCACATGATTGGCACTTGCCTGACTCTTTCTCGTTTGGCTGCTGGGGTGTTGAATAATACCTTTTTACTAGTAATGGCATATCTAGCATAATTCTTTCTCGATCTGTTGGAATCTCTAGCCAACGTTGGACCCCCAACAATCACTCTTACTATCAATTGCTCGTGGCTCAAGTTCCTGTTACTCTGCTCCTCTTCACATGTCGAGGCCACCATCGGAAAAGTCCCATCTATAAACTCGTCCAGGTATCGATTTCTTACCAAATCTTCAACCTGGGTCTTGAGGTCTCTGCATTCTGTTGTGGTATGGCCATGAGTGCCATGGAACTTGCAATAGCGTCCCCTATCCCTCCTGCTAGGTAGCTTTGTTATTGGGGCCAGAAGGTACAGTAATCCCTGGTCCTTTGTGGCTTCGTATACCTCGTCCAGAGGCATCTTTAAGGAAGTGTACCGCCCATAGTCCTGGTTCTTGTCGATCATGTGCACTGCCCTTTTTCTGTTTGTGTTGTTCTGAGTTGGAGGAGGTGGCAGTGCTTCTGGTCTACTTCCTCTACTACCATAGGGGTGTGGATGAGGATGTCCATATGCCGAATCATGCATTCTCCAAGGCTCCCTAGCTAGTGAGCGAGGAGGTTGCGCCATGCTGCACTGATACTGTGGCGGCCTCTGATGAGGTTGGTAAGCGATTACCCAGCCTCTTGTACCGCTACCTGAGGCATGGTGGTCCCTCCTCTTTAACGGCCCATTTCCTGGTAATGCTCTCTTTTCTTTCCTTCCCAACCCTTCTAGTTGGTCTGTCTTGATCCGTGCTGCCTTTTTTCCTTCTTAATCTCTATGTCCCTCTTAGTCTGCTTGTAAGTGGCTGCATACGTATGAATAACTGGGCTCCTCAAGTTGTACCACAACCTTCCTATCTTCACTCATTCTTTCAATCCCCTTAACGCCTGAGGATGGTTGAAGGCTCCCAAGTCAAGGACTGCACGATGAAACCTCTTGATGAATTCCCAAAGGGTTTCTTGTTCCCCCTGCTTCATGCTTTTCAACTCCATCATGCCATCTTCTGGTGCATAGCCCTGCCAAACTGCTCTGCAAATTCTTGGCACATCTGCTCGAAGGATTTGACGCTCCCTCGAGGGAGTTTGCGGTACCACTCGCGTGCTCGCCCTTCTAGTGATAGTGGGAACACCCTGCATCTTTTAGCTTGGGATAATCCTTGCACCCCAGTTATGTCGTTAAAGCGCTCTATGTGTACCAACGAATCGGTTTGCCCCGCATATTTAAGGTCTAGGAGGCGAAAGTCCCTCGGAATGACTGCCTTCATGATCTCTGCTGAGAGTGAAGATTCTCCATCCAGCATTATCCTCCAATCGGGTGCTCTGCTCTTTCCTTGCATGTCATCAATTATCTGCATAATCTGCGCACTTCTTCCTCTAGTTGTACTACACGATCAGGATCACATGTTGCAACTTGATCTCGCTCTTGCTCTATATTATGTAGGTGTTCCTTGAGCTCTCTCTCCTCTGCATTCACCACCCCATCATCATTATCAATGATCTGCCTTCCTGGGGATTGGTTTCCTCCTCTATGGATTTCTCCCCGTAGAGATTAATTACCTCCCTCACCACCAAATCCTCTGGTAGTCCGACTTCTCATCAAATCATCGTGCCCAGGTGCCATTCCACTACTTCTTACCCTTTCCTCATGGATTCCTCTTCGTTCACTTCGCAGCTCATGTGAGATGGTTGTCAGGGTCTCCATCTACTTTTCCATCCGTTCCATTCAGTCATACATGGCTTTTTCCCGTGCTTCATTGGCTATCTCCCTCAACATCACGGAATCGTTAAGCCTCATATCACCTCCTTATGCACTACTTCCTCGTACATCCATTGTTTCTTCACTTGCGTTACTCCTCTTCTTGCTGTAAATAGAAGCTTTTTGATCAGGTCCCCACAGACGATGCCAAAATGTTGATGCGAGATTCTGGTTACTCTTTCTGCCACGACCAAGATCTCTGCTCAATCAACTCGACCACGATTAGGATCTCTCCTTGTATGCTTTCTTCTCCAAAAATTCCTACGTACACAGAAACAAGTCTGAGCAGGCCGATTGTTTTCCCGGCGTAAACCCTCTGACACTCAAGTCAGAAATGAAGGTTTTGTGTTCGTGGGAACGTTAGCCACTAATCTTAAGGCTTGTTTTTTGTATCGATTATTGAATGCTCTCTTCATCTCAGTTTCAGTATTAAAAGTTCTACCCCTTTTACCTTCATTGACTGCCTTTTTATAGGCTCCTCCTAAGTTTAGATCTTCCCCTCCATTCACGCCCGTTACCTTCCCACCTCTCGAAAGTGGATGCTCCGTTTCCGTAATCATGGGTGGTTGCATGACCTTCGTGCCTTGATTCTCAGGTTGGAGAGTACGTCTCGCCAACTGTTGTTGACCGGGTCTCCTCGCTTCAACCCTTAGCAGGAATGGCTTTTTGCTTCTAACAAGAGACTGGCTTCGCGTATGACGTATTTGTGGACGAGCAGAAATTCCCGCTCCCTATTCCCCTGCTACCAGACATCTGCTCATCACAGTTGGTCTCGTCAAAGTACATTTCCCAAACAGCAAGTTTAATGAATGAGAACTTAATCCCAACTCTCATGAACGTATGAGTCCCACATGTTTTATTCTTATTCCTTCTTACCTTTTTAATTAGTAAACACTATCGACCATTCTCATTCCGAATTTTAATTTCTGAATCCCACAAGTAAAGTAGCTGTTAGGATATAATTACAGTAAATTGGTGGAAGCTTATTACTAACAACTAATTGTATATGATATATGAATGGAGCCTCTCTACTGTTTATAATCCTGATGATGATTTTGCCGGATCAAAGAGGCATGTAGCCACGAGGTCAAAGCAAAGCATTACCAGCCATATTACAGGGGAATCCAGTGGAAGTATTGACTGCTGTGATTATGATGATGAACCACAAGCTAAAAGATTTAAAGAACTCGAATCAAAAGGGAAAAACCTAACTAGTTGTTTTCTTAATATTTCTACACGTGTGGTTCTATTTCCTTCTCTTTTTCCGGAAGTAACTCAACACATATATTGCTTTAATTTAAAGTGGTATGAGTTCATTCAAAATTCTTGTGCTGATACGAATTTGTAGCTGCAGTCTGCAGATTTGCTATGAATTTCAGGTGCTACGTGCTTGCTATGCTTAATTTCTTGGCTCGTCTGAAGATATTTACTTGTATTGTTGAGTGGTTATTTGGAGTTGAGTAATTAAACAACAGGGAAACATTTATTTGAAGTTGAGTGATTGAACAACAGGTAATTTGAGAACAGTTTCCCATGTTTGAGAAACTATAGATATATTGGAAAACCTGAGAAATTTTGTTCCATGAACTCCCTAATATTTATGTGTTACTTATTTTCTTATAGTTTCCATAATATCATGTTACAATTCAAAAACTTTAACCCGACCTAACTAAAACAAAAGCTGTTTGATATAAATATCAATCTATTTGACAAAATGTCCCAACTACTAAATATTTGGCGGGAAAGTTTGTATTTGAATTATGAAGCACAAAAAGCCATCAAAGGTCTGAGAATGAAAGCTCTCGAAGTTTCCAGAATTCATGGACAAGATTGAGAAACAAGCATCAGGGGTCGACATTGTTGAATAAAACAATAATACACAACAAACCTTTATCATCTTTATAATCTTTCTACGGAAACTCTTAGCCCTTAGATTAATCTTTTCCGGAACATAAATTTTTTAGTCATAAGTCAGAGAACATTTGAGAGAAACGGGGTGAGAGGCTCACTTTAGTTAATTAGAAAAGCCAAATCGTTGTTAACAATCAATTTTAAGCACTGTGCACAGCTATATAAATTAGAACATTGACTGGCATAATTTAAATGCATCAGATTTTAGAAGCTATATAAAAAAATTCAAACAGATTCAACCAGCTAATCTAATTTCTTTATTATTCATTCATGGCAATGCAAGTCATCAACTACGACATCTGATTCATTCAATACAATAATGGTCAGGGTACGAAAATGAAAAAGCTGCAAGATGTTAAGAATACGAAACAGAGGATTTGTTTCAATCCTTTAATTTTCAACTCATGAGAAATCACAAAACTGAAGGCTTAAAATTCTATTTTATATTTCTTAAACTTTGTTTATTCCCAGAAACAAAAAAAAAAAAAGATTTTCTGAAATTTTACTTTCTTTCAATCTCTTTTTACTCTAGTTCAGTTCTAATTCCATATTTTCTCACGTTCCAAACAACAAAAACGAAATAATCAAAACAAAATTAAATAAGAAACACTTGCAACAATCAAATGAACTGCTTGTTTCTCTATCAACAGGGCGTAAGCATTGGATTATCTTGATCAAAATCCATGTTCACTGGAATTTATTAACAAACCTCAGAGAAATTCAAGGTGCTAATCTGATAGAGCACAAATGCTAATTCAATTCATGGAAGGCACATTTCAACAACTTCGAAGCATTCTTTGCTTTTGATCCAAGCAGATCATTTCTGGTAATTTAAAATAAAATATTTTTGCATGAGTAGATAAAATAAATGAATAGAAAGAATGTAAATGAATTACCCAGTGCAAAGAACACAAACAGAAACTGAAGATGCATGCTTTCCAATTAATTCAGAGAATCATTTGAGTTCTCTAAATTTTTTCTTTTGAGGTTGTGGTTCCTCGTCAACACAGCCCCAATCCCACTGTTCAACCCCAAATATTTAATAAGGCTTCAATTTGACGTTGTGGCCACAGCCATCTTTGCTACAACAAAATTGGGATAAAATTCATTAAGATTATAAGTGGTGTAGCGAGTCCATTGGTTTCTTGGTTGGTTGAAGAACTCCACATTGTGCCTATAAACGGGATGGAAGCCACATCTCTTCACCTCCAATCCTTGACCCGACACAGGTCGAAAGAACAACTCAATGAGATTATTCTCAAAACCCCAATTGCTATAACAGCAATTTTGAAGAGATAAGTAGAGTAGCCAAAGATGGTCTGTCTCAGCTTGACTACCTTCCTCTCTAAAATCAATAAAATAACTTGTAGAAGAGCCACTAAAATGGCAGCTCAACTGATATGTGGGATATGAACGCCTCATTTGGATACCAGGTGAATGATTATGGACATGAAAAACGCAGCAGACAGCATATCCCAATGCCTTATTCTTACAATACAAATTTGAAGGCATTATGAATTTTATTGAAGATCCATCATTCTGATGCATGAACCACTCTGGAATTTCACTTCCTGGGACAACTATATCAAACTTTTGTTTTGGATTTGACATTACCTGCAACCAAAAACCAGGGGGGGGGGGGGGGGAATGCCCATAACAGTGCGTTATTTTTATGCATAATGTTTGGCACAAATGACAAAGGGAGTGAGAAACTGACCTCAAGATACTCTTTTAGCATTGAAAATGCCAAACCATTGCAACCAAGCAATTTCAAGTCGTCTATACAATTAATTGAAATGTATTCGGAGTTGCACAATTTTAATGCACCTGATAATGTTTCCAATGAAGCACAACCATTTACTCTGACTTCCTCTATGCTGGGTGGAAGTTGTGGCATAGATTGAAGTCTTTTGCAGTCTACCAACTCTAGTTTTTCAAGATTAAAGAGACGGTTAATGCTTGCTGGCAGCATAATAAAACTGTTTTTACTCAGATACAACTCTTTTAATGAGCATAAGTTGCCAATATCATTTGGGATTGCTCCTTCCCCTAGATTACAGGCACTGAGATCCAATTTCCTTAAAGAGCACAAACCTGACAGAGAAGGAAACCTCAAAGCCATGGGATCTGAACACCTTCGCATCAAAATGATTAGGAAGGGCAGATACCGTGATGATGATAGTGGTGGTCCTTTGCATCCGCTTAAATCTAGCACTTCCAAGCTTTCTACTTTCCCAAAGTTCCCTGGCATACTTTTAAGTTTGGAGCAGCCAGAGAGATACAAATTTCTAAGAGACTTCAGACCATCTATAGTACTTGGAAGAGTCTCAAGGTTTTTACAATCTCTCAAATTCAACAAAACAAGGCCAGTAAGATGTTCAATTGACACAGGCAATCCTCTTATGGCCGTTCCTTCCAAATGAAGCTCCAACAGATGCTCCATACTTGTCATGATCTCTGAGAACTCTGAAAATTGAAAAGGCCAGAAAGATTCAAAGTTGGATGATATCTTGGGGCGCTTATGTTTTGGTAGTTCTTTAATATCAGTTCCATCCAAAAGAAGTTCTGACAGACACTTCCGACTCCCCACAATCTCTGGAAATTTCTTCAATTTCAGGCAACCAGAAAGTACAAGTATTTTTAGAGATTCCATACAAATCTTGCCTGGAAGAGTTGTGAGACTTTTACAATCTTTTAGATTCAATAAAATAATCTTCTTGTGAAGTAGCAATGTTGGGTGAATTTCACGCAATCTTGTACATCCTCCAAGATCCAGCTCTTCTAAATTTGGCATGCCTGAGAAGTCTGGTGTTCTGATCAGATTTTTCGAATCGCCAAGTCTCATGAATTTCAACTTGCTTAAATGCTGTTCAAAAACAGAGATTTCAACAACTTTCAAGGGATGAATGATAACAATATGAACAATTATTCACAGAAATGAAAATTAAAAGAATCTCACCTTGATTCCACACCACATTTGTTCGATGCGACTATAACGCATGTTTAGTTCAACAATTTTATCAGGCTGAAAATTTGATGGCAATGATCTCAAAGGATATCCATGCCATTCAAGTAACCGTAACTCATTAGAGAGATATTCAAGGCCTTCAGGAAGTTGCAAATTACGGATCAAAAGCATTCTTAAGTTAATCATCTTCAAAAATGAATTGGAACTTGTGCTGAAATGCATTTCTGCTTCTTCGGTGAAGTTTTCAAGCTTTATCACTTCAACTGTTTTAGTTCCCTGAAAGTTACAAGTAAAGAATAAGTGAAAAAAAAGAATGTGAAGAGGTTAAAAAAAGTACATGTTTTTGATTTAGTTGCTTACTGTGTTTCTTGTCAACATGTGATGTATATCTGCTTCCTTCCACAATCTGCTACGTTTCCCAGGATCTTCAGGGGATGGTCTCTTAACAATTTGTTGACCCATTTCTTGCAACAAATCATGCATCCAAAATCTACTGTCGGTTGAAATTTCTATGAGAGATTTATCAATAAGAACCCTTATTCCAATAACTGGGTCAAAATCACAGTAATCAAGAATTTTTGTTACATAATCTCTATTCTCCCCTTGATAAAAACATGCTATATCAAGGAATATTTTCTTCTCTGTTTCTCGAAGCCCATCAAAACTTATTTTAAGTATGTCCAAAATTTCATTTTCTGATTCCCTTTTCAGTCTCTTTAGTGCACTTTCCCATTCTTTTGTAGTTTTACCATACAGAAAAGATCCCAAAACTTTGAGAGCCAATGGAAGACCACCTGAATACTTTGCAACCCATTTAGACAGTTGCTCATATCCTGTACTAGGCTGGTGGCTTTTAAAGGCTTTTTTACAAAAAAGTTGAAGAGCTTTATCGTCATGTAATTCCCTTACCTTGTATATTTCATCTACTCCATGCATCATCAACAAATGCTTATCTCTCGACGTTATCACAATCCTGCTGCCAGGACCAAACCATTCACGCTTTCCAGCTAGACATTCTAATTGCTTTATATCGACTACGTCATCAATAATTAAAAGAACCTTTTTGTGCCGCAGCCTCCTTCCTATAATGTTGATACCATCATAGACATTCCATATGCCATTATTTGGAAGCTTTAGTAATTGGGAAAGGAGTTGATTTTGTAAAGAGGTCAGACCGCCTTCTTCTGAAATTTCTCTAACATTGGCAAGAAAACTACTTCCTTCAAACTTATGAGAGGTCAAGTCATAAACAACTCTTGCAAGAGTTGTCTTACCTATGCCTCCCATACCGCATATTCCTATCATACAAACAACATTACACTCTTTGTCCATGAGAAGCCTCAGATTCTTCAAGTGTGAATCTATTCCTACTAGATGCTCAAGGATCCCTGATTTTATAGGACTTTTGCTTGATATCACCTTAACAACCTCCAAAATAAATTCAGACTCATTCCTGCAGATTGAAAAAGACCAAGAAAAGATTGGTGTTGTTGAATTGAATTGCGTGTGGACATAGTTTCAAATCGAATCATTGAACAGGAAATTATAAATATTTGACAATAAGAAAGATCACCTGTCCTTCAATTCCCAGCCTGATATATTAGCCACTTCTCTCAAAGCGTCTCTCCACTTTTGTACCTTTTATATATTCTCACTAAAAACTTCTTCATATTGAGCAAATGCTTCTTGAAAAGTTTCTGTCTGTTTCCTTACAACAGCCGGTTCCACATCATAGAAAATTGGATAAACCATCTGTTGATTATTTGTGTTTTTGCACTCAAGGATATGAACAAGTTCATCTAAGCACCAAGTCGAAAAAGCATAGCTTCTGGAGAAAACAACAATTGAAATTTTGGATTCTTCAATTGCTTTAAAGAGTCCGGGTGAAATGGATTCTCCTCTCTCAAGTTCTTTGTCATCCCTGAATACAATGATTCCCTTTTTATCCAAGGCAGAATACAAATGGTCTGTAAAATTTTTGCGGGTGTCTTCTCCTCTGAAGCTTAAGAAGACATCATATTTCCAATAAGGGAGAGGATAAGGAACATAAGAAGAAACTCCCTGGATGCTCATGATGCAAGAAATTAATGCCACAGCAGCCTCACTCTGAGTTCCTAAAAGTTTAATTTTGAATTAGATGCCATATCAATGCTATGAGAAATTGGCAAAAACAAAAAGTCATGTAAACATAACATTAAACTGCCGAAGTAGTCCAAAACCTGCACCGCCAACCTTTGTATCGATGAAACACAAACTACCAGCAGAGTTGCAACCAGTTTCTATGCCTTGGCAACAAGAGAACCAAATTTCCTCTAGAATTGATTTTTGAAATTATATGAAAAATTTATTACAAACATATGTCAGTCAAAAAAATCTATTACATATTTATGTCAGACAAGACATACATGTAAAAGTTCAAAGAATAAACTGAAATACAAGAAATTTGCAAGTATTTAACCACTGATAGATGAATTTGTACATTGTTTGAATGGAATCAATTAGAAGATTTTATATGTTCTAACTGATTTTTGCTCTTTTAGTCCTTTTGTTTGCCAACAAAAACTTTATTTAAGTACCTGAGAATTAATTAGTAATAAAATGTTATACCTATGCCAAAAATAAAAATCTCTTTAAAAAAAATTTCTAAAAATACTGCATTATACACAAAATTCAATATGGAACTGGAACCAAACAAAGCTAAACTAAGAAGCGGAAACCTACACTAGCTACCAGCAAGCTGCAACAAGTTTGAGCCTTGGAAACAAGAGATCAAAATTTCCTCTCAAATTGAATTATGTGAAACATTAATTACACAAATACAAGAGACATGTAAAAATAAAACTGTTAGAAAACTTACCGCTTAGAGCTTGTTGGAACCACTACTGAAAGATGATGAATTTTAACTGGAATTACAAATTAAGTATGTTTTAATGAAATCAATGAGAGGAACTTTCATGTGTTCTAATTAATAATTTCATCTTCTCTTTTGCTTGCCAACTGCAAGTCTAGTCAAGCATGCCTTTAATAATAATAATAATTGGCACTTTATTTAATGTGTTTTAAATATGGTTGCTTTTTACGAAGAAGATGAAGAAAATTTGTTTGAGAACTTCAACCAAAACTATTTTAAGACTTTGTTATCGATATGGCGCGCAATAAATGTTAAATTATAGGCTTTAGAAGTTAGCGTTTTCATTAAATTAATTAAAGGCTCTAGAAGTCAACATTTCCCTTTAACGTGAAATAAGAAGGAAATTTCCATTTCTCTATTAAAATATTAAGGGAAAAAGTCATCCATACCACCAAAGGATGTTTAAATGATCACATAAATTCCCTTAGTTTTAGAAATGGATATACAAATCCTCTTTTTATTATTATACCTTTGAATGTAGTCAAAAATTTTACAATAAATTCGAATAAAATACTTAGACAAGAATAATAGCTAAAATAGCACATCAGTACAAATAAAGTATTGAAATAAATATAATTAATAAAATAACATATATATGTCATGCAAATTATTTTTAATATGAAGTTATTACCAACATATCACTTCAAATTTTATTAATACTTAAATCCATTAATCCAAAAGTTAATTTTAAAAATTATGCTAATATCGACATTACATAAAAAGTAATAAAAATAATCTAAATAAATATATGATACAGATTTTATAATTTTTTTAATGTTAATACAATTATTTTAATATAAGTAATTTGTGAAATAAATTTTATTAGCATAAAGACATATATGACATATTAATAATATTAAATTAATTATTTTATTCAATAAAATTTATAAAATTTTATACATTAGATTATTTCAATAATGTGTTTTGGGTTGTTACAATCAAAGAGTATAGTCGTAAAAAAAAAAAAAAAAGGATCTATGTGACCATTTCTCAGTCGCTTTTTTTTGTCCTTTTCCCCCCATTAGGAAGTGAACTTTTGTTGGGTTTTGACTGGGTTTCTATGTTTTGAGCACGTAAACCGTAAAAAGGATCTTTGCTATGAGGGAATCAAGCCTTATTGTGATGGGCGGTTGTTGTTCAGAAGATATAGCATTTAAGTGTTTGATAAAATTTACTGTTGTGATTTGGAAGTTAAGTTGAATTTGTGCTGCTTGTATGACGAAAAATTATAATATTTTTATTAATTTTATCAAATTTTTTATTTTAAAATCAAATTTACCAGACACTATCATTTATTCATGTGCTCCTTCATTCTGAAAATTGCTGACAAGTTGTTGGTTGCAATAACCAATTGACAATAAAATACTAGGAGTTGGGTTACTTGGATACAAGATTTATATATTTAACACTATTCATATATAAATAAATGCAAACTTAAGAGAAGGGACTAAAATCTGCTTTCTAGCTATGAATCATGAAAAAAAAAGTAACCTTAATCAACACAGAGAAATTTAATCATTGAGAATAAAGAATTGTTACCTGTCCTTCAGTTCCCAACCAGAAATTGGCCTCCTCTTTCAAAGAATCTCTCCAATTTTGCACTTTTTATATATTCTCTTTAAATGCTTCTTCATGCTCATGATGCAAGTAATTGATTGTACAGCCTTGTATTTAAGTTCCTGAAAATTAATTTGGAATTAAATGTTATAAGCAAATGGTTCTTAAATAATCATAATCAGCAAAGTAAATGCATCAGCAGCTAATAGAAGGAGGCTAAGATTTGCACCATCAGCAAAGTTGCAATTACAAGAGATCAAAATCTCCTATTAAACTGATTAACTGAATTATGAGAAACGTAGCACTTATTACATAAGCAAGCGCTTAAATACCGGAGACAAGTTAATATAAAACGTAAGAAATTACCTTACAGATTTGAGCTTTATTCCAAAAGCATTGTCATGTATTCCAGTTAATTCCCCCAACAAGAAGATTAGATGTTGCTGAGCAAGAAGAAGCGGCCACTTAAGATTTGATTAGCGGTTATTCGATTTAACTTTTCCATTTGTTGAAGAACTGGTGAAACAAGAGATAGAAAATCAGAGCCTGGGTATACTTACATAGATCAGTTCTACTATTAATCGTTGCTGCCCTAATCAACATTTTCTTGCTCCATGAGTCTGAATCATTATGTTGAACAATACTGAAAGGAATGAGCATTGATGAACCAACACAGTTTGCATGTTACAAAGGAAATTATGAATTTTGTAAAGCACGCGAGCAGAGAGTATTATCAAAGTTTTGCTGTTGCTAAATTTGTTACTGACCTAACTGCACTCTGCTCCATAGAGTTTTGTTTCTTCAGGACATCGGGTGGGATGCACCGTTACTTTCCTTCTTGAGCATTTTAGCGAACAACTTCTGGGCATGGGAATCATACCATAATTGAAACCAAAAACAGTGATCAGAAAACAATTAACACAGATTTTCGAGGTTAAGCCAGATGGCCTACTTCCTGGTGCAGAACAGGGCAACAGATTTTATTAATCATCAAGAATTCAAGAACAAGGTCAAAATTATGATGATCTGATTATAAGCTGACAGATCACAGCTTCTAAGACTATTTATTATAGTCCCAAAGACCTTCTGGGACCTCTCCCACTTGCCAAGTTTGCTTCCCCCCCCAAAACTGACGGTTGTAAGAACTGATCATTTGATCGGCCTTGGCGCAAGCGACCGGGGCGGTGACAAGTTAAGTTTATCTTTGACAAATGTCACTTGCAAGACAAGTGCCAGACTTAATGTTGGTAACCAGACATTACATGGACGTCATATAGTGATATTGAATTGGGGTGGCAATGTGGATCATGATTCGTTTATTCGATTCGATTTGAAACGAAGTAAATAGGTTTGGGTTTGAAAAAAAATTGATTCATTTAATAAATAGGTAATTTCGATTCGATTCGTTTATTAAACGAATCAAATCCGGGTTTGAAGACATTGATTTGTTTATTCGTTTAGGATTCATTTGATAAATGGGTTATAAACAAACTGAATACAATATATTCATTTACAATTTGTTTAATTAAATTACTTATTTATTTTTAAATATTTATATTTTTTTTAAATTTGAAGGTTAATCTAGTAATTATAAATAATAATGAGACAATATAAAAATGAGATGAAAAATTTTATGGTTTAGATTATTTATTTAATTTTTGTAAACAAATTCATATTCAATTCGATTTGTTAGGATTCGTTTATTATTAAGATAAACGAATAATAAACGAATTTGGATTAGATTCGATTCGTTTATTAATTCTATTAAATGAATCGAATCGAATTTGAATTAATAAACGAAAAGAATCGAATCTTCGTTTAATAAACAAATCAAATCCGAATCCACAGAATTTTGACCCAATTCGTTTAGGATTCGATTATTCATTTTTCCACCCTAATATTGAAGGAGTTACCGGAATCTTGATCATGTTTGAGACGACATGACTGTAAGCAATAAAATCAGAAACCAACGTCGTCTTTTGCTGTAAAAGCTTAAATTTGAGATCAATTTTTCACATATTATTTCCGAGCAAGTTAGCCACTTGTCAAAGCTAGGTGGCAGGCAGGTTCTGTCGGAAGAAGAATGTTTTTCCGCGGGAGTCTCATCTCAGGTTGAGGGGTGGCTGGAGAGTCCTTAGTGGTAAAAGTTGGTTCCTTATATAGTGGTCATTTTGGACGAAAATATCTTTCCATTTTCCTCCATTGTATGTACATGAGGTTTGTGCATGCGTTTTCTCTTGCTTTATTTACTCAAGCGCAGTTGATTTCATACTTTTTATACAAGTGGAAAAATAGAATTTGTTGCTTTAAGACTATGCATGTACAAAAGCAACAATTTAACTTATCTATTCTCACAAGGTCTCGAATCAATTTGAGCTTTACTCGCCGTCCTATCTTTAAAAAATATAATATATAATAAAAAAATAAATCAAGTTACTAGTTGGCCATTTCAGCAAAGTGTTAATTTTTTTTTTCCGCCTAGAGATGTAGAGTATTCTGCCTAAAGCACAAGTGTTTTGTTTGCTTATCTGTTTCTGTTTAGAACAGGGGAGAGACAGAGTGAGAAACTGACCTAAGGGTAATCTGTCAGCATTGGAAACACCAAATCTTTGGTATCGAACTTCGAACAACTGATTTTCCTCTGAATGCACCTGATAATGTTTCCAGCGTATCACAACCATTTACCATTACACTAGATGGAAGTTCTGATAGCGATTTAAGCCTCTTGCAATATCCTCTAACTGGAGATTTTTAAGCTTAGTAAGATGATTAATGGCTGCAGGTAGCAATTCAAAATTGGTACTGCTTAGATTTAATTTATCTAATGATAATAAGCTGCAGGTATCACTTGGGATTGATTCTTCCCTTAGATTACAGTCACTAGGATCCAATTTCGTTAAAGAACACAAAGCTGGTTTAAGAGGCATGGGATCTGAAATTCTTCTTGGCCTCAACATTTCAGGGAAGCGTAAATACCAAGATGTTGATGATCTTTTTGCTTTGCTCCCACGAAAATTTATTGCTTTAACATTCGTCAAGAGAAAATGGATAATGGATGACCCTGGTTGTCTTGTAGCCGTTCCACTTAATTCAAGCTCTTTCGAACTTTCTACTTTCGCCAAGTTCTCTGGCACATTTTCGAGATTGGAGCAGCCAGAGAGGTACAGATTTTTTAGAGATTTCAAACTACTGATGGTACTTGGAAGTCTCGCAAGACTGTTGCAGTCATTTAAATTCAACAAAACAAGTCCATTTAGAAGTTCAAATGACAATGGCTGTTCTGGAATAGCTGTTCCAACATGAACTTCCCCAGAGATTCCATACTTCCCACAATCCCCAGAAATTTTTTTAGCTTCGAGCAACGAGAAAGTATGTATTTTTAGAGATTACATAGCAATCTTGCTTGGAAGATCTTTTAGACTCGTACAACCTTCAAGATTCAATGAAATAACCTTTTTGTGAACCAGCAAGGATGGGTGAATTTAACCCAAGCCTGCACATCCATTAAGAAGTAGCTCCTCTCAATTTGTACCCCTGCGAAATATGGTGTCATGATCACGTTTTGCGAATGGCTGAGTCTTGTGAATTTCAATCTATTCAAAGGCTGTAAAAATACAAAATTGCCAACGATTATATAAGGAACTAGTAACCATTTTCTTGAATGTCCTTAATGTGCAACATTCTTCAACGAATATATGACTAGACTATCAACAATGCACTGTGCGTTAGGAAATCAACATAAATAAGTGAAGCAATTAATCTCGCCTTGATTCCATTCCACATTTGCTGGATGCTGCGATAACACATGTTAAAGTTCAATGGTTTTATTGAGTTGCGAATTTGATGGCAAGGATTTCAAAGGATATCCAAGCCATTCAAGTAATCGTATTTGGTTAAGGAGGAAATCAAGACCTTCGGGAAATTTCACATTACTGATTTTGAGCAGCTTTAGGTTGGTCGTCTTTGAAAAGGCTTTAGAACCTACACTTGAATGCAGCATATCTTCCGATTATGAGTATTATACCTTTCAACAGCACTAGTTCCCTAAAAGTTTAAAGAAAAGGAACGCAAAAAATGTTATGACATATAAAAGTGTGCATAGGTATAGGGAGGTGATCAGGTATGTCTGTCACTTACAATGTTTTCTGTCAGCAAATGACATACATCTTCTCCTTCCCATAGTCGGCCGCGCTTTCCAAGGTCCTTAGAAAATTGTTTCTTAACAATTTGTTGACTCATATCTTGTAGCATGTCATGCGTCCATAACTTCTTGTCATCTAAAATAGTTATTACAGATTTTTCAACAAGCACAGCTATTCCAATAATTAGATTAAAACAACGGCCATCAAGAATTCTTGTTACACATGCAATATCAAGAAATATTTCCTTTCTCTATCTCTCGTAATCCGTCAAAAATCAATTTAAGGTTATCAAGAATCCCTTTTTCAGCATCTGTTTTAAGCCTTTCTAGGGCACTTCCCCATTCATCCACAGCCCTCCCACTCAATGAGGAACCCAAAACCTTGAGAGATAAAGGAAGACCACTAGCATACTCTAAAATAAGTAGATACTCAGACCTTTCACTTGGTTCACACGCAACTATGTTTTGGTATTGGGAAACTACTTTTAAGTTGCTGCAACTTAGCAGCTGTCATATGGTCAAATTTATGATGTGATCCTAATCCTATATATAAATCACGAGTGCCTTTATAAACAATATAGTTTATTGCAAGGCTAGCTGGCTATTTAAACCCTGAAGATCCTCTAAACAGCATCCGGAAAACCCACTTAAAAACTTATCATAGTTTATTTCGTGCATCTCTGAAAATAGTCATCATACATTTGTTTTTTCATTCCCTTTTCCTTTATAAATTATTTCAAGTTGTATAGTTTCTTTAATTTGTAGCTTATTCTCAGCTTCAAATGATTTAATTTGTAATGACAAAATGGTTCTACACAAACAACGACCATAATATCAGAAGGTAATGAAGTAAAAATCCATGCAAATTCGATAAGAATCTGAACAAGCGAAAAACCTTATCAGATTGAAACGCTAAACAATATAGAATAAATTTAGTTACTGTATTCAACTAGAACTCCCGGAAGCAATGCAAAAAAATTCAATCAGATTGCAATAAGCTAAGCTAATGAATTAATTTTTCTTTTATGGAAATTCAATTCATCGACACGTGACAGAGCCCCTTCAATTTTACTCTAAGCATGTCAAAAATTCCGAAAAATAAACTTTATTATACATTATTCATTTCGTGCCATTTTCCTTAGCAAATTAATTTACCTCGCATATTTTCAGAAACACATACTAGTTACTTTATAATCATGTGAACTGCAATTTTTCTCTAAATTTAATTTAGAATGTCCAGTAAGCGGATAATCTTTTCGATTCATGGAAGGTAACACTTTCGAGATAATCTTTGCTTTTGATCCAAGAAGAGCAATCTCGAGTAATTTTACATAATTAAAAAGAAAAAAAGTTGCATAAAAGTGCATAAACTGAAATTGAAGAAGCGTACTTACTGATAAATTCAGAAAGAAGTAAATAGGCTTCTCCCTTCATTTGAGTTCTCTATATCTTTGAGGTTGTGGCTCTTCACCACCACAAGAAAATACTACTTTAAGTTTTAACCATAACAAATTAATATAAATATATTTTTTTAATTAACACATACTCATTGAAACTCAAATCTAAGACTTGGGTCTTAAAAAAATTAGCTTAAAAAAATTATTCCCTCAGCTAAAAAGAATGCTTTTGAAATTAAAAGCAAGGATAACGTATGAGAATATTGGGAGTGGTAATAGTCCAACTACATAAAAAAGAATCAACAAGACTCAACGAAAGTCAGAAGACCTAAATTAAATAAGCAAGGTTAAATTCAACAAGCCCACAAGGGCGTAACAGAGTTCCAATATCAAAAAAAAAGATTGAAAGGGATGGGAAGGGCACTTGATTAAGTTTTAGTTCACAATGAAGACCACCTTTTGTGGCTATGAACCATAATTGTTTGTCGAAAATATTTTTGGTCAAATGCGTAATATGATCCTTGTACAGGAAAATATATGATATGATCCTTATATGCAAATGATAATTTTCTTAGTCAAAATAAATTTTATCCACACAGTTGCCATTTAAATTCATTTCTTTAATTTGCAGCTTGAAAAAAGTTATTTCTTATATGCGGATAAAATAATTTACTAATTAACAAAAGCTCGGTGTTTGATAAATTGTATTTTTGTGAATTCTATGAATTTCAATAAGTAAAGTATATGCATCTGGTAAATTTTATTACGAAATTGTTGTTTCATTATGTAATTATCAAAGTAGATACAAATTTAAATTGTCTTTTATTTGTATATTAGAGTGAGTTTATTAAAAAGTAACATATAATTATCATTTTGCTAAATATTAAGGTTATATTCAGAACTTTACAAAGGTTAGCAATAAGCTGCTTGTAAAAGTTAACTCTTATCTTGCACTATTATTAAAATGGAGAAACTTATAAAATAAGTCTTTTTAAAAACATCCGAACATTATTTTTGTCAAAACTTATGAAATATGCTATTTATAACATTTCCCCTGCAATTCCAAATGAGGTTTGTAACATGAATAACTACAACGAAGGCGATAGTGCTATTCAAGTAAAATCTATGCAAATTCAGTAAGAATCTCAACAATCAAAAATGCATATCAGCTTCAAGTACCATTTATAATTTACAATAAGCTTAGTTGGGTTGCTCAACTAGAACAACCGAAGCTATACGCCAAAAGAATATTATATATATATATATATATATATATATATATATATATATATGCAACCAGATTGCAATGAGCTAATTAGTTTATTGCTCACTCATTGCAATTGGTTTGCAATTCATCAATTATGCCCCTTCGAGTGCACCCAAAAACTCGCACGTGTAATAATGGATATAAAATGAGAGAATGCTGCAATGAAGCAGAGATAAGTAAGAATACAAAACAGAGGATCACAAAATTCAATGCTTCGATTTGGTTGAGCAACATATTCTGATTATGACCAACTTTTTCATCCAAGTCGAGCATTTCTAGAAATTTAACATGAAAACAAATTGCAAGACTAGATATAATAAATAAATAAAAAGTAAGTGAAATGCCATATGAAAATTTAAAGAACATAAATTAAAATTGAGAAGCTTACTTACACATAAATTCAGAGAAGATAATATTCACTAGGCTTTGACCTTCATTCGAGTTGTCTAAATCTTTTATGTTGTGGTTCCTCTTCATCATCACAACAACCACTTCTGCTAGCTTCGGCCACCCCAACATATTCTGCAAGGTTTCTCTTTGATGCTGTGGCTACTTCCATATTTGATCCAACGAAATTGCGATGGAATTCATTCAGATTATCAGAGGTAAAGCGAGTCCATTGCTTCGTTGTTTAGTCAAACTCCTCGACTTCGTGCATATAAACTGGATGGAAGCCACACCTCTTCACCTCCAATCCTTCAATCAAGAAGGTTTCAAATGATAATGAGATTAGATTCAAAATGCCAATGTCAACTGTCGCATTTTTCACAAGACAAATACAATAGCCAAAGATGGTCTGACCCAGCCTGACCAAATTTCTCTCTAAAATCAATATGTGCGCGATATGAACCACCCATAAAGCAGGTCAAGTTATGTGTGGGATATGGACGCCATGGAAGTGTAAAACCAGTTGAATGCTTAGAGACATGAAAAACACAGCAAATAGCATATCCCACAACCTTGTTCTTATTATACAAGTATGAAGGCCTTGTGACCGTTATTGAAGAACCCTCATTCTGATACATGAACCACTTTGGAATTTTGACTTAGTGGAACAACAATTATGAATTCTTGCCTCGGAGGTGACAATGACATTGCCTACGACCAAAAAATTAAAAGTGAAGAAGTCCATACCATTGCCAAATTATCTGTCATAATTTTGGCATAGTCAGGGGACGCAAAAGGAGAGACTGACCTCAAGGTACTCTTGTAGCATTGAAATTGATAAGCCATTGTTTACTAGCAATTTCAGGCTGTCTATACACTTAATTATTGTGCAGTCGGACTTGCGTAGTTTTAATGCACCTAATAATGTTACCAACGAAGCACAACCATTCACACTAACATCCTTTACGTTCGGTAGAAGTTGTGGAAACATTTACACTATTTTGTGATAATACATGACATACATTTGCTTCCTCCTACAATCTACTGTAGTTTCCAGGCTCCTGAAGGGATTGCCCCCTAACAATTTTTCTACCCCATTTCTTGTAACAACTCATGGATCCACTTTCCACTGAAATCATCTACAGCCAACAAAGATTTTTCAATAAGGCTAACAATTCTGATAATTGGTTCAAAACCACAGTATTTGAGAATTTTTTTCACATGATCTCTATACTTCCCTTCATAGAAACACGCAATAGCGAGAAATATTTTCTTCTCTTTTTCTTTTGACCCATCAAAACTTATTTGAAGTGCATCAAGAATCTTGCTTTCAGGATCTCTATATAGTCATTGTAGTGCACTTTCCCGTTCAGCCATGGTTCTACCAAACAAAAATGAGCCCAAAACCTCGAGAGCTAATGGAAGCCCACCAGCATACTTTAAAACACTTTCTGGTGTTTAGTGAATGAGATTTCTCATCTCATCTCTACCTTATGGGAAAAAAATAAGACTCAACTAAACTAAAACTAAAATTAATCAAGGCAAATATTTCTGAAAGACCAAAGTTTACCAATACAAAAAAATATGAAACTTGAAAATGGTTCTGTTTAGGAAATAAATGATGTTTTTATTCATATTAATTCTGAAAATTCAAAAACAAAAATGAAAATAAAGAGAGCTGCATAGCATAAAACTTACAGCTTCAATTATGTTGCAAGCAGCAGAGGAATTTTCTTAATAATAATTCCGACAGCAAACATTCTAAGCCCTAACATCCAATATGTGTTAAATATCAACTACATGTCAACGACGCGGAATTCCAAGGCATCTTCTATTTAAAGAATCAACCATTGTCAATTCTTATCAACGAAGTTTTCAAATTGACATTGCGGCCTCTGTTGTTTAAAGGAAAAAAATTCAATAGTTGTCAATTCCTATCAACCAAGTCCTCCAACCAAAATTACATATAGGGGTGAAGAAAAGAAAAATAAAAATCAAATGTTGAATCCTCTTGATTGTATCATGGATAAATCTGATTTAGATCTGAGTCCATATTTTAACAGATTCATCGACCCATTTTCAGACATGCCAGGAATTGTAAATTAAGTCAAATATTCACAACAAAACAGATTCTGTGTTCAGCCGCAAATGGGCTATTTCACAGCCAAGCAAGAAAACAAATGAAGAAAATTAATTGCTTTCCACTGGTTCAAGAATTAATACCATGATTGATTGCTTCTCGTTTGGAAAAAATAATTTTGAATAAAACACAGCATCATTACAAAAAATGCAATGATATTTTTTCAATCATCAGATGATGATAATTTCTCCATACATTCATTCTACGGCCTGACTCTGTTTTATGTCTAAAACTCAAGAAATTCTACAATTCCTTTGTTCCACCACATTATTCATGCAGCAATAAATAATCAAATTCTATCCTGTATATTTTTATATAGAAAATTGCAAAAAAGCTAGTCGCTAGAAAAAAGTAATTAATTAAGTAAACACTGGCTTTGCACTTTGCACTGTGTTTGCCGTAAACTTTTGTTAAAGACAAGTATACATAAACTACCAAGGCACAGAAAATATGAAATCAAAACAATATATTGAATCAAAACAATACATGTCTATAGCGAAGGAATCTCAAAATCTGCTCACTAGCTATGACTCGTGTAGAACAAACCTTCACAAACTGACCTTGTTGGTTGATTGCTTTTGCTTGGCAAATCATAGAGTTGATGCAACACATCAGGTGGGATGCACGTTCCTTCGTGGGCATATTATCGAACACGTCCTAGGCATGAGAATTATACCACAATTCCCCAACAACTCCCCTCTTCAGCTGGAACTGCAAATTCCATATAATCATTCCATTGTCTATTTTTCGTTCGTTCTGAACCTAAATCAAGCTTGCCAATTCATCTGATCATATTCATATAGATATTTGTCTGTCTTCCTAAAATTCAACATTTGTCCACCAAGTATTTAAACCCATAAAAATTCAGAGAGGAAATGACAAGGAAGAGGGTGAGCTCAATAGACAGTCTCTTAAGTGCTAAACACGGTTAAGAAACTTGCACACCAATCTGGACAGCTCATCAATGCCACGTCACTACCCCTTAATCTGATTTTTAACAGATTTTTCAATAAATAGAATGCAAATGAAATAACATTTGAATGCATGCTTAGTGACAATTTCAGATAATAGTAAGTATGTGTTTGAGTTCATATTTGAGGTTGTGGTTTCTCATCACCGCAGCAGCCATTCCACTGACTTCTGTCCCAAAAACATATTTAATTTATTTATATTAATAATATATTTATATTGATTTTTAAAATATAATATCAATATTGGGGTTACTATGGTCAAGAGTATAGTTGGGAAAAAAAAACGCAAAATGAAATAAGCACGTCGAAGTTAAGTCAATTATTATGTGATCACTTAGAGTTGATTATTGAGGGATTAGAAACACTTAATACATCCCATCAACAACAAACAAAAAAAAAGAAGAAAGAAAAGAGTATTTGCAAAAGATAATTATGAACAGTATTTGCAAAAGACTATGGTCAACGGTGGAGAATGGAATCAAAGACATTTTCAAAAGTAACAAAAGCTTCGATAATCTAAACACAGAGACTTTTCTTCAAGTATAGTTAAATAATAATAATAATAATAATTTAGATTACCTAATGAAACAATAAGTATTTATGACAAATAAGATACATGGAATAAACCAACCTCTCCGCTTATCATTTTCTCTATTGTGTCTTTTTTTCCCTCTGTCTCTCCTTCTTGTTCTTTAGTAGATGACGCAACATTTCATTTTGTTTATTCAATTTGCTGTTGGAGCATCTTCCAGGAAAGTACAGAAATGTAAATATACAGGTAATATTAAATTAATGAATTATTTATATGTACAGTACATACTAAGTAACTAAAATAAGACAAATGAAATAATAAAAATATAAATATAAATGGGATAAGATCAAATACATCACACGATGACACTAAGTAAACAATATTGTTTTTGGTAGGGTAAACGTTATGGTACATACTAAGGGTAGCTATTCGAACAGATGAAATGCTCTAAACGTTTTTATTGGTTTGCTCAATAAACACGTTTTAAAATTTTTAAAGCCACAATCTTACTCCATACACCTCCTCCCGGCGCACCCCACCCCCAAAAAATATATATATATATATTAATATATATTAATTATTCAATCATGTGAACTAGTTTTTTTCTATAAATTTAATTCAAATAGTCCAGCAGGGGGATAATCTCATCGAGGATGATTGCAATTTTGATTCAAGGAGGGTAGCAAATTTGGAGATAATCCTTACTTTTGATCCAAAAATTGGCAGAGAATATTACTTATTGACATTAAAAATCCATCCGCAATTAGTAAAGGATCACAGCATATATAAAAAGCAATTAATTTCGATTTAGATTTATAGTACTCTATGGCAAATAGAGAAACTTCGTGGTAGTGAAATGTGTGTGGCACTGTGGCACAAGTGAACAAAGCATACAAGCATGATAAAATTAAGATCAAGATATGTGCGTATGAAATTATTATAAGGACTTTCGAGGGGTGTCCAAAGTTTGATTCTTCTTGATTATAGATTATAAGCTACTCGATCAGAACTCAGAATCACATAATTGAATGGATGTCGAGCACGCTCGTGGAAAGAGTCACGCCATGAGCTCTCCTTTATCATCTCTTAAAAACCACACTTCAAATAAAATTATATTTTTTCTCCTGCAAATTACTTGCATTCAAAATCAACTCGTTTTTTTTTCCCATCATTCATGACTTCCTATCTATCCAAAATAAATTTGCTTAAATTTAAAATATTAAATTATTCTTTTCCCGATTCTTATTGATTGAATTTTTTTTTAAATTAAGATTACTTTCAAATTATAATTTGGAATATGTGTAATTTAAGTCATAATTATAATTTAAAGTATTTGTAATTTAAGTCAATGATTTATATTAAAAAATTCATCACTGATAATTCTTGTGTAGGATAGATTACAAGTTAAAAAGAATGTTAAAGAAAAGAAAAATTAAAAGAGTGTATTAAGAAAAAGGATGTTTTTGGAATTAACAGTGAGAATAACTAAAAAGAGAGAGAAAGAAGGTTTTATGATAATATTAGAGGGGCGGTAATAGTCCAACTCCATACATAGAAATTAGAAAGAATCAACAAGATAATAATAAAAACACATTTTTTAGATTAACTCACCCGTCCATTAAAGCTCAAACTCAGGACTTGAGTCTTAAAAACGCTTGATAGTGAAGCTAGACCTCGAACTTCAATGAGAAAATAATATAAAAAAATTACAAGAATCTATTAAATAAAAATAACTAGAAAAAAGGTAATAAAATGTAAGAATAAATGGCTACTCGGCGTCTCTGATTCTGACGCAATCAATTTCAATTTAAGAATACCTTTGTTGACAGCCTGAGTATGCTTCATGACATTCGAACCAGAGCAGAGAAAATCAACCGCATAAATAATACAGGCCTAGTCACGACATCAGGAGAGTAGACAAATGGATTGCATGGACTGCCCCCACTTGGCCATGATGCAAGTTGAATACTGATGGAGCTTGTAAGTGAACAAGAGCATCAAGTGCTGGAGTAATTCATGATCATAAGGGGGCTTGCATCTTTGGCTTCGGAATGACTATAAGGCATTGCTCTGTTACGGTGGCTGAGTTATGGGGTTTATATCATGGTCTAAAACTGGCATGGGAGCATGGGATAATGTGTCTGGTGGTGGAAATTGATAGCCTACTGTCACGGGATGAGTATTTTGTGCAGCTAACCCGTGCAGCACTTAGACAACTTTGCCGGATGTTGCTAAGTAAGCCTAGAGCTTCTCGAATTAAAGAAGAGAGCAATGGAGCTGAATAAGAAAACTTCTATTGCACAAAGAGAGAATGCAATGCTTGAGTTGCTTACAAAGCTTGTTGTTGTGTTTGTTGGATACAAATGCCTAATGCCATCCCATATTTATAGGGGAGGCTTGCCAAACTCTAGAGATTCTAGAGAATTCTACCACTTCCTAGCTATTTACATGTGTTGGAATTGTATAGAGAATTCTAAAGTATTTACAAGCTCACATGTGCTAGAGTTGCCTAGAACTTTCCGTAATTGGGCCAATCTAGCACTCTTGGCCTTGTGTTGTCTCTCTAGCCCGAAATTGTGGGCAATTGAGCTAGCTAATTGGGCGGTCCGCAACATCCTCCCCCACCTAAGCTCGCGGCGTCCTCGTCGCACTCTCGTGCTTGAAATTCTAGATGTGTTCAGTGAATTGCCACAAGTCTTCTTCACGTTCCCAAGTGGCTTCGCTCTCGGGGAGGTTTTTCCACTTCACCAAGTACTCGCTATGTGCTGGCACGCCCCTCCTTGAAACCGTGCGTTCCGCAATGATGTAGTCCACATCTTTGTCGAATGCGGTGACAACGGCAGTTCGCGCGCGCCTCGATTCTCCGCGACTTGGTTCTCCCATGTCTTCATGATATGGCTTGAGAAGGCTCACATGGAAGACCGGATGGATCTTGAGTCTTGGCGGAAGTTGGAGTTGATACGAGACGTTGCCCACATGTCAAACAACTCGGAAGGGTCCCTCGTAGCGTCTCACTAACCCCTTGTGGACTTTCCGCAACGTCTTGAATTGTTGGGGTAGGAGCTTGATCATGACTTGATCACCTTCCTTGTATTCAACATGCATCTCCTTGTATCCGCCCATTTCTTCATTTTCCTCGCGGCTTTGTCGAGGTAGGCTCACGTGATGTCCGTTTCCTCATGCCATTCACAAGCGAGTTTGTGTGCCGCGGGGTTTTTCCCTCCATAAGTCGAGGCTATGGCATTGGGGGTCATGGGCTAGAACCCTATGATGATCTCGAACGGACTCTTGCCCGTAGCCTCACTTTGCTGCAAGTTATAAGAGAATTGGGCGATATCGAGTAGCTTCGCCCAATCCCGTTGATGAGCACTCACATAATGCCTCAAGTACATCTCGAGGAGGCCATTAATGCGCTCGGTCTGCCCATCCGTTTGTGGGTGGAAGCTTGTGGAGAACTTGAGATCAGTCACCAACATCTTGAAGAGCTCCGTCCAAAAACGCCCGGTGAACCAAGGGTCTCAGTCACTCACAATGCTCTTCGGGACTCCCCAAAGCTTCACAATATGCTTGACGAATAAGTGGGCTGCCTCGTCCGCTTTGCAATCGACGGGTGCGGCAATGAATGTGGCATACTTGCTGTATCGGTCGACAACAACCATGATACTTCCGCAACCTTCGGACTTGGGCAACAATGTGATAAAGTCCATGGAGACACTTTCCCATGGTCTTGTTGCTAGTGGTAGCGGCTCCAATAATCCCGCTGGAAGTTGGTGATCCGCCTTGTCTTGTTGACACTCAGGACAAGTTCGTACATATGCCTCGATGTCGTCCCTCATGTGTGGCAAAAAATACGAGGCTTGGACTAGTGCAGTGGTGCGCTCGATTCTAGGGTGACTAGCCCACTTGGAGTCGTGGCACTCCTTGATAACTTTCTTTCGTAAGTTTCCCCACCTTGGCACGAACAGTCGATCTCCCTTGGTGAGGAGGATGCATTCCTCTTGCCAAAAACGCCTTGTCTTTCCCTCGAGCACTTTCTCCAGCAAATCCTTTCCAAGCGGATCTTGTTGGAGGCCTTCCTTGATGCGTGAGACAAGGTCGGACTTCGGTTGGCTCATGCTAAGTGTCACCAATTCTGCCTTGCGGCTTAAAGCGTCCGCAACGACATTAGCTTTTCCCGGTTTGTACTCAAGCCAATAGTCGAATTCTGCTAGAAAATCTTGCCACCATGCTTGCTTCGGACTCAACTTCTTCTGAGTTTAGAAGTAGCTTGTTGTCACGTTGTCCGTCATGATCGTGAAGTGTGAGCCAAGTATAATAATTTTTTTTTTTTAAAAAAAAGACTAGATTACCCTTATGATGTCAGCGCTTGCAAATGGCAATTAACGATTTGGTGGGCGGCAGAAGTGTTTTGTCAACTTAGGATATACGGGTGATGTACTTGAAAAGTATTGTAGCACGTTTGATACTGGTGTCATTTAAGGGCATATAGCTGATAATTTCCCTTTACATTATTATTTCCTCAAACCTCGAGGTGTAGGTGTCATTTTCCCTTAAATTTGAAATTAAAGTTATAAAAAATTTTAAAATATTTTTTAAATAACAGTAGTCAACATTTAATTAGATTAAGATTCTCTTATAATCTGATCTCCTCATGAGCAAAAATATATGTGGGTGATTGATGGTTAACAAATAATGAAAACAAAAATGTTACATCTTACCTATATACTATTACTAAAAGACAAATATATTATTAGGAGACAATCTTAATCCATCTGATTATAAATATTTCTTACATGCATGAGGAATTTCAAATTTCATGATGTCCTAGTACAAGACCTAGGTCCCTCTTGTACGTTGTTTTGTAATAGATTAATTTACAATAACTTCATGTTGAAAGAAATTATTAGGGTTACATCACTAGAAAGAATTAAAAATATTAAGGCTATAACTAATCATCGAAATTATATATAAGCAAAGAAATTTTGAGAGAGAAACTGAAAATTTTCCATTTCGTTTCAACCACCTAACGAAAATGGACGAACATATAATAATTTTATTATTTTTTCAAGCCTCGATGGTAAGAGGGAATTTGATTAAAAATAATTAACTATAAATTGGCCAAAATATTTCTTAAAGAAAAAAATTTACTAAAATAAAAAAAGTTATTAAACTTGACAATGGCTCTGAATTCAAATTAATGATCTTAAACAAACCACATAGATAATATATCAGGTAAAAGTTCCATTTAGTCCATGTATTTTAAGATTAGTATTCATTTAGTCTCTATATTTTTTAAAATACCTGAAAACATCCTTGCAGTTAAAGTATTAATACCCCTACCGTTACTTTTCATTTTTTTGTCTTACTTTTACAATATTACCCTTTTATAATAATTTTTTATTTGGACATGAATAAAAAGAAAATAATTAAATTACCAATTTAATTCTAAAAATAAAAAAATTAGATTAATTTTTAATTGTCAAAAATTGTATGCAAACTACCAAGTGTACAAATGGTACTTACAAAAAAATTAATATAATTTTTAAAATTTTCTAAGGTTAATTGGTAATTTAATTATTTTCTTTTTATTAATGTCCAAACAAAAAAATTATTATAAAAGGGTAATATTTTAAAAGTAAGTCAAAGAAATAAAAAGTAATGGTAGGGGTATCAATACTTTAACGACATGGATGTTTCGAGACTTTCTTAAAAATAGAAGGACTAAATGGACACTAATCTTAAAATTCAGGGACTAAATGAACGTTTACCCTAATATATCAACATCTCAATTACTCTCTTTAAGAAAAAAAAATTACATCATAAATCCCAAAATGTAATAGAAATTTTTGCATATGCTGAATGGAGATTGTGCACGCCAATCTCTACGTAATGTTGATTAGAGCCTTTAAGAGAACGCAAAGAGTTTGCACAAAATTAACATGCAAAGATTTCTTCCAATTTTTTAAAAATCTTTTTAAACGTCAAGAGATGCGAATTAATTATGAAAATAAAAGAGAAATATGTATAATATAAAACTTACAGCTATTGAGTGTACGGGAAGGAAGCCACTTAATTCAACTTATTGGAAGCACTGAGAGATAAATTTTACTTGAATTTCCAATTAAGTTTGTTACAAAGAAATCAATGAAATGACTTTTATGTGTTCTTATTAATTTCCCAAACAACAAGTTTAGTCTAAATTGTGTGCGGAAAGTAATTCTTAAGAATAATTTTGGTCTTTAGTGGAGAAAAGACGTGGTCTATTTGATATTTGACAAAAGCTAGCTTCAATAATCTACACATGAAAAGCAAGGATTTCTTTATGTATTTTATTAAGGGCATCTTCAATGTAATTACACTTTTCGGGGGAAAAACGAATAAAATATTCTTTTGAAATAATTCCTTTACAATCTTTCAATTTTCTTTCTTTCTTTTTTAAATTATAGTATTTTTCTCATTAAATAAGTGAAGATTGGAAAATAAAGGTTGAAATCTCGACATTTTTCTTTGAAGTTGCTTAAGGCTTGGGAAGAAAGGTTTACGGCTGTCCATTTCTCTTAGAAATGATTGGTTTTAGGCATCTTTTGGTTACGAGCCTTACAAGTTGTAAATTATTATTCAGATTTTTTATTAGTGATTATATAACCACAAACTGTTGTACAAACTTATTTTATACAAACTGATTTGACATTAATTCATTGATTGAATGAAAATTCACAATAATACAAATAGATCATGTGGGTCCAGAAATATTTAATTCAATTAATTTTATCATGGCATATCAGTTTGTACAAAATAAATTTATACAAGAATTTGTAACTATATTATTACTAATTTTTTATACAAACATTGGTCAAGTGAGCCAACTCAGATAAAACTTAAATTTCACGCCCATACAAAAACTAACCTAAAGAATTTGAATCATCCTTCAATGATAACATAATAGCAACTTGTGCGGCTTGTAATTTGATCATTTCTGTATTTGTCAATGCATTATTGATTCTAAGACCAGGCTTTAAAATCAAGTAAATGCTACAGTTGTATGCAAATGATGAATATAAATCAGCAAATACAAAAACCGTTGATAATATTAATTTGATAATATTAATTAGTAAGGATACAAATCCATCCACAAGACAGCTGTAAATAATCATATAGCCTGACGTCTCTAAACTTTTTATATGATTAATAAAGGATATGAGCATATTCAAAAATCAAGTTCTACTTAAATTTATAGGTACTCATGCAAAACAGAGACAGTCAATGTGTATATTTCTGTACAGAAGTAAACAAAGCATACAAGCATGATAAAATAAAGATCATGATATGTGCCCATGAGATAATTATAGGACAAACCTGCTATCAAAAATGATGCAGTGACTAAGCTGGAAGAAAAGGCCACCTAAGATGTGAATTTGCTGTTATTTGATTCAACCCTTCAGCATGGCTCTTGAGGTTTGAATCAGCCTATGGCAGGTGAAAGAATTTTCAATATAATGTGTTTGGTTAACAAGAAAGTTCACGAGAAAGAGAAGAAGAAACACTTAAGAAGAATCTGGAGTTTATTAGAAAGTTTTAACTCAATCATAATAATGATCTGAGCTCTGCATTTATACAAAGATGATTACACTCACTCAAGTCTGTTACAACAAATACACATGCCTAACAAACACATTAACCGTAAGCTGAGTCAGCTAACTAACTATAACACGTCAGTAGGGAAATCATCTTATGTTTGCAACCTCATACTTTAACCATGCTCGGTAACAGCAGGCAAGTGAGCAAGCTCATACTGCTGTTGTAGATAGCTTGATGCCCTTATCAACATTCTTCTTCCATGAATCTGAATCTTTCTGTCGAACAGCATTGATATGAATGCACATAGAAGTAATACAGTACTGCATGTTATAAAGGAAATTATTAATTTTGTAAAGTACCTTAGCAATTTGTTCCACACAGTCGAAATCATTCTGCATTTTGGCCCGTTTCTAACAAGACAATCTAACTTCCAAACTTTCAACATTCCCCAAGGTCTCTGGCACATTTTTTAAGTTTGGAGCAGCCAGAGAGATACAAGATTCTAAGAGATCTCAAACCATTTATAGTACTTGGAAGACTCTTGAGATTCTTGCAATCTTTCAAATTCAACAAGACATTGCCAGAAAGAAGTTCAATAGATGCTGGCAATCCTCTTATAGCAGTTCCTTCCAAATGAATCTCCAACAGCTCATCCCTGCTCGACGTTTTCTCTGGGAACTCTCTGAATTTCAAAAGGCCAGAAAGATTTCAAAGTTTATAGATATTTTAGAGCACTTATGGTCCTTGGAAGATGCTCAAGATTTTTGCAGCCATTCAGAGTCAACTGAACAAGTCCAAATAGAAGTTCAATTGATAATGGTTCTTTAATATCAGTTCCATCCGAAAGAACTTCCCACAATGTCTGGAAATTTCTTCAATTTCAAGCAGCCAGAAAGAACAAGTGTCTTAAGAGATTTCATAAAGATCTTGCCTGGAAGAGTTGAAAGACTTGTACAACCTTCCAAATTCAACAAAATCAGCTTCTTTGAAGCAGAAAAAATGAGTGAATCTCATGCAACCTCGTAAATCGTTCAGAAATCAGCTCCTCTAAATTTGCTACTCCTGTGAAGTTTTATTGGTCACATTAGAAAGGCTTTATCAGTGACATGCATCTCTTTGTTGCTAAAGCAATCAAATATGATGCTTCAACTACATCAGTTTCCTAACCTTATAACAAAAAATAAGTGGGGAAAAAAATGAAAGAAAGCAAATATTGATAAAACTATGCAAAGAGTTAACTAGTTAAATAAATGATCATGCTCCCAAAATTGCTAGTTTTCAACCTAACTGAACATTTACTTGTGTTTTGTAATAATACATGGCATACATCTGCTTCCTCCCACAATCTACTGCAGTTTCCAGGCTCCTGAGGGAATTGCCTCCTAACAATTTGTGTCTACCCCATTTCTTGTAACTACTCATGCATCCACAGTCCGCTGAAATCATCTACGGTTAATAGAGGTTTTTCAATAGGACCAACAATTTCGATAATTGGGTCAAAATCACAATACTTGAGAATTTTTTTCACATAATCTCTGTACTTCCCTCATAGAAACATGCAATATCGAGGAATAATTCTTTTTTCTTTTTCTTTTGACCCATCAAAACTTAGTTGAAGTACATCAAGAATCTCACTTTCAGGATCTCTCCGTAGTCATTGTAGTGAACTTTCCTGTTCAGCTATAATTCTACCAAACAAAAATGAGCCCAGAACCTTGAGAGCTAATGGAAGACCACCAGCACACTTTACAAAACTAAGTTTTTGGTGTTTAGTGAATGAGGTTTTTCATCTCATCTCCACCTTAGGGGGGAAAAAATAAAACTAAACTAAACTAAAACTAAAATTAATCAAGAGTTGTAGACGCAGCTATTTCTCAAAGACCAAAGTTTACCAGTACAAAAATTATGAAACTTGATAATGGTTCTGTTTCGGAAATAAATGATGTTCTTCTTCCTATTAATTCTGAAAATTCAAACACAAAAATGAAAATAAAGAGAACTGCATAGCATAAAACTTACAGCTTCGATTATGTTGCAAGCAGCAGAGGAATTTTCTTAATAAGAATTCCGACAGCAATCATTCTAAGCCCTAACATCCAATATGTTTTAAATATCAACTACATGTCAACGATGCCGAATTCCAAGGCATCTTCTGTTTAACAAAAAAGAAAAAATAAGAATCAACCATTGTCAATTCTTATCAACAAAGTCTTCAAATTGGCATTGCGGTCTCTGTTGTTTAAAGGGGAAAAAAATTCAGTAGTTGTCAATTCCTATCAACCAAGTCCTCCAACCAAAATTAAATATGGGGGTGGAGAAAAGACAAATAAAGATTAAATAGATGAATCCTCTTGATTGTATCATGGATAAATCTGATTTAGATCTGGGTCCATATTTTAACATATTCATTGACCCATTTTCAGACATGTCATGAATTGTAAATTAAGCCGAGATTCACAAAAAACAACAAAGAAACAAAAAACAGATTCTGTGTTCAGCCACAAACGGGCTATTTCACAGCCAAGCAAGAAAACAAATGAAGAAAATTAATTGCTTTCCACTGGTTCAAGAATTAACACCACTATTGATTGCTTCTCTATTGGAAGAAATAATTTTGAATAAAGCACAGCATCATCAAAACAAATGTGATGATGTTTTTTTCAGTCATTAGATGATGATAATTTCTTCATACATTTATTCTATGGCCTGGTTCTGTTTTATGTCTAAAACTCAAGAAATTCTACAATTCCTTTGTTCTACTGCATCATTCATTCAACAATAAATAATCAAATTCTGTCATTTATATTTTAGAAAATTGCAAAAAAGTTAGTCGCTAGAAAAAAGTAATTGATTAAATAAACACATGGTTTGCACTGTGTTTGTGGTAAAATTTTGTTAAAGACATGTATATATAAACGACCAAGGCACTGAAAATATGAAATCAAAACAATACATTGAATCAAAACACTACATATTTAGTGAAGGAATCTCAAAATCTGCTCACTATCGATGACTCGTGTAGGACAAACCTTCACAAATCGACCTTGTTGGTTGATTGCTTTTGCTTGGGAAATTAGAGAGTTGATGCAACACATCAGGGGGGATGCACGTTTCTTCGTGAGCATATCATCGAACACGTCCTAGGCTCGAGAATTATACCATAATTCCTCCACAATTCCCCTCTTGATATTGGCCTGCAAATTCCATATAATCATTCGTTTGTCTATTTTTCGTGTGTTCTGGACCTAAATCAAGCTGAGATCGATCATATTCATATAGATACTTTTCTTCCTTCCTAAAATCCTCAAATCAATTCAAGCTTACCATTTTAGGCACTGTTCAACATTTGCCCACTAAGCATTGCAGCCTCAATTCCTAGGTTCAAGCATTTAAACCCATAAAAATTAAGAGAGGAAATGAAAAAGGAAGAGTGTGAGCTCAATAAACACTCGCTAACTCTTCGCTCTACCTGACAAAAGGACACATTAAATCAGACCCCGTGTTTATTAGTAGCCGCCGTGTTAACAAATTTGGACACCAATCTAGACCGCTCATCAATGCCACGTCACTAACCCTTAGCAGATTTTTGAATAAATACAATGCAAATGAATTATCATGTGCAAAATAACATTTGAATTCGAGATGCATGCTTACTGATAAATTCAGATAATAGTAACTAGTAAGTAGCTTAAAATAATAGTAAAAAATGTAAATATAAATGATGGATCAAATATATCATATGATCCTAATTTAATAATTCAGCAATGCCTTAGCAGATGAAAATCATTTAAACATTGTTAGCTCAATAAACACATTTAAAAGCTTTTAAAGCCACAATCTTACTCCACACTGTGAAAAGTCGGTTTCTAGAAGCCTTCCATCTAGAAGCCACGACTTTGAATTCAAAGAAGTTTAAAGAAGAATTTGGCAGCAAAGAAAAAAGAAGCAGGCGGTTTGACAAAGAAGAAAGAAGCCCGAAGAAGAAAGAAAAAATAATAAACAATTAATGCATAGTTGCAAATCTTTCTTTATAAATAGATACGAAGAGAATGAGCAAATGTATCCAATTAAAAGCAATTCCATTCGAGAGAGAATTGGAGACTTGAGAGAGTTTTGAGCTTAAACTTATAAGCTCTTGTTATTAGTGTTTTGAGAGTTTGGGTGTATTGGGGTTTTGGAAAGTGAGCTAAAATACCACAATACTTGTAACTCCTTTTCACTAGTAAAATATTTCCTTCTGTTTTCGCCCGTGGACGTAGGCTAAAAGCCGAACCACGTAATTTCTGGTATCCTCTTTTACACTTGTTCTTTATTTTGTTACAATTTTACTTTAGCTGCATGTCTGCTTTCACCACCAATTTCCTAACACACACATCTCAAAATTCATGCCAATTTCCTCAGTAATTTAATTTACTTTGTATGATTTGAGAAACACATATTTAACAATCATGTAACTGGTTTTTTTTTCCTCTAAATTTAGTTTAAATAGTCCAGTAAGGAGATAATCTCATCGAGCACGAATGCAATTTTGATTCACGGCAGAAGCAAACAAAGGATGCAAGCATAATAAATTAAGATCAATATATGTGGGTATGAGTGTTGCTAGGACTTTTGAGGGGTGTCAAAAGCTTGACTCTTCTTGATTATGGATTAGAAGTTGCTCAGAACTCAGAATCACAGAATTGAATGGATGTCGAGTACGCTTGTGGAAAGAGTGACGTTATGAGCACCCCTTTATCATTTTTAAAAAACCACACTTCAAATAAAATTATATTTTTTTCTCTGCAAATTACTTGTATTCATAATCAACCCCCTTTTTTTTTTTGGTGTTTTACTTATCCAAAATAAGTTTACTTAAATTTAAAATATTATATTATTCTTTCGTAATTCCTATTGATTGAACATTTTTCCCTTAAGATTACTTTCAAATTATAATTTAAAATATGTGTAATTTAAGACAAAGTTAAAATTTAAAGTATTTGTAATTTATGTCAATATTTTACATTTAAAATTCATCACTGATAATTCGCGTGTAGGATAAATTACAAATTAACAAGAATGTTAAAGAAAAGAAAAATTATAAGTGTGTATTAAAAAAAAGGATTTTTTGGAATTAAAAGTAAGAATAACCGGAAAAAAAAGGGTCTTATGAGAATATTAGAGGAGTGGCAATAATCCAACTCTACGAAAAGAAACATTAACAAAATAATAAAAGTCATTTTCAAAATTAACTCACGCATCTATTGAAGCTCGAATTCAATTTCATTTTTCTCTATAAATTGTTATAGTTTGTACAGTTTCTTTAATTCGCGGCTTTTTGTCAGACTTAAAATTGCTGTAATTTGCAATGTTTACTTAGAAGGTGTTATTCAAGTAAAATCTATGCAAATTTAGTAAGAATCTCAACAAGCGAAAATCCATATCAGCTTTAAGTGCTATACAATATAGAATAAACTTAGTTGGCCTACTCAACTAGAACAACTAGATTGCAATGAGAGAAAATATATTCTTTTGGCTGTATGCCAAAAGAATTGGGGCAAAAAAAAAAAAGAGAGAGAGAGAATATATTTAACCAGATTGCAATAGGATACTTATTTTATTGTTCATCAATTATGACCCGAGTCCTCAACCCCTTCAAGTGTGCCCGAAAAATCGCACTTGAAATAATGGATACGAAATGAGAGAATACTGCAGTGAAACAGAGCTTTTAAGTAAGAATACAAAACGGAGGATTAATTTTCCCTCTTTCTTCAATTTTCAACTCATGAGAAATCACAAATATCAGTGCTTCAATTTGGTCGAGCAACGCATTCTGATTCTGACCAACTTTTTGATCCAAGTCGAGCATTTCTAGTAGTTTAACATGAAAATAAATTGCCAGAGTAGATACAAGAAATAAACAAATCAAAAAGTAAATGAAATATCATGTGCAAATTCAAAGAACATAAATTGAAATTGAGAAGCGTACTTACACATGAATTCAGAGACAATAAAATTCACCAGGCTTTGCCCTTCATTCGAGTTGTCTAAATCCGTTAGGTTGTGGTTCCTCATCATAATCATCACAGCAGCCACTTCCACTGGCTTTAGCCACTGCCATATTTGATTCAACAAAATCGTGATGGAATTCATTCAGATTATAAGAAGTAAAGCGAGTCCATTGCTTTGTTGTTTCGTCAAACTCCCCAACTTCGTGCATATAAAATGGATGGAAACCACACCTCTTCACCTTCAATCCAGTACTTGACCCAGGCAGACCGTGTTTCTCTCGTCCATCCATAAATGACAACTTAAATGAGTTTATATTTTATAAATTAAACAAGAAGTATTTTAGGAAATAAAATTCAATAAGTGGTGTTGTCTATTACGTTTCAGACAGGTCACCAAAACTATTGGTGTGTTAAAACTTCACTTACTTTTAAATCCTATTGAAGACGATATTAATTTGATCCAACTTAATGCTAGTTTATATGATGTTGGTTTAATGCCTAAGTGTGTCAATGCCTTTGCATTCAACCATTTCAACTATAGGCAACTGATCTCTGATGTACCTTCTTTGTGACAAATATACACAATGTGCGTCTTACAACACTTTAATTCCAAGGAAATAAGATAATATTCCTAGGTTTTTTAAGGCAAATGCTTTGCTGAACTGAGTTATAAAACTTTTTAACTTTATAGTACTTGGACTTGTAATAAGTGTTTCTTCTTATGAAAAGAGAGGTATCCAAATTAGTATTAATAAAACCCCAATACAATAAACAGCTTTTCAGCTTATCAAACTTAGCTCTAGGAACTTGTTTGAGTCTATATAAACATTAGTACAATTTGCACACAAATTCAAGTTTCCCAACATCAATAAAGCCTTCCGACTGACACATGAATGCCTCCTCAGTTAACTCTCCATTAAAAAATGCATTGTTAACATTAACTTGCATTATTTTCCATTAATTCATCACTCCTAGGCTCAGCATCACTCTAATAATAGCTAATTTAACCACTTCGACTGAATGTTTTAAAGTAATTCACCCCTGCACTTGCTAAAATCCTTTAGCAATAAGCCTTGATTTATACTTAGCTACACGTCCATCTTTGTTATACTTGATCCTTTACACCCATTTGTCAGCAACGTGATGGCCAGCTTATCTTGGAACTAATGTCCACGTATTATTCTTAATCAAAGCATCATATTCTTCTTTCATAGCTTGCAGCCCTCTAGAGTTATCTAATGCCTCTTGTACATTATCTTGTTCTTTGTGAATGAGAGCATCAGTTGTTGTATCTTTTTGTTTTTTTTTTAATTTTGTTTAGTCAATAACGACAAAACTGATGTTAGAGCATCTTCCAGGAAAATGTACACGAAAACGGAAACATAAGTACAGTCATATTATATTCTTAAATTATATCTACGAATACAAAGTAAATTAAAATAAGATTAATCAAATAATAAAAATGTAAATATTAATGATAGATAAAAAAAATATAGGATATGATAGTAATGCCTTACTAAACAATATTATAGTATATGGCAAGTCCAGCTATTTGAAGAGAACTTTAAAACCATATACATCTAAAAAATTACCAAAAATAAACTTTATTATACACTAATTATTATGTGCCATTTTCCTGAGCACTTTTGTATATTTTAGGAACGCATACTTAAACAATTTGATCAAGCATGAAAGCATTTTCGATTCATGGAAGGTAACAACTTTGGAGATGATATTTTGGCTTTGTGGTAATTTAACATATATAAAATAAAAATTGCCAACTGAAATTGAAGATGCATGCTTACTGAAATATTCAGAGAATACTAAGCAGGCTTCTCCCTTTATTTGAGTTCACTAAATGGATTCTTGAGGCTGTGGTTCCTCATCACCTCGACATATGCAGTAAGGCTTCACCTTGACATTGTTGCTACAACCATCTTTGATGCAAAAAAAAAATTGAGGGGATCCATTCATATTATAAGTGGTAAAGCGATTCCATTGGATTGTAGTTTTGTCAAACTCCTCCATATATATTGGGTGGATATCACACCTCTCACCTCCGATCCTGGCCAGAACACACCCCTGAGAAGTTACAGAATTTATGATTACAGTCCACAAAGCATTTGTACTTTTCATGGGAATGAATGGAAAAATATTATCTATTTATTACAATCCACCGCATGATTTTAAAGTTTTTCTAGACTTTCTGGACTTTCCCGCACTTTAAAATTATGGACCAAAAAACTACTATATTTGGCAATGACACAGTCTGCAAAGCATTTGTACTTTTCTTTGGCTACTAACGCATGATAGATTGAAAACGAAAACGAAGCTAATGAGGAGGCATATGCCAATAGGCATTATATATGATCAGTATGTTTTTTCAGTGAAGGATATGTTGCATGTTCTTAGGGATTGGATCGTGGAAAAAAGACTTTGGAACTGATTCCTCCCTATGGCACAATGCCATCAATTCTTTTGTCTTAATCTAAAGGAATTCACTTGTCAAAATCTATTGAGTAAAAGGTTGTTGGGTTCAAATTTGAAGTGGAGAACTTTATTTAGAGTACTTTGTTTGGAACTTTGCAAGTTCATTAGTGAACATCAAGCTTGTTTGGCATTCTTAAAGTTTGGAAATATGATGGGTGACCTTCAAATAGTTCGAAGAGTTAAAAAGCTCGACAAGAAAAATTATAATACGTGGGCAACATTGATGGAGTCTTGCTTACAAGGTCAGGGTCTCTAGGAGATTATTTGTGGTAACAATATGAGACCACCAACTGAGGATGTTGCTTTAAAGAAGTGAAGCATTATAGCTGGAAGGCCATGTTCGCCATCAAGACTACAATTGAAGAAGAAATGTTGCAACACATAAAAAAGGTTAAAATACCTAAGAAAACTTGGGATACTTCTACAATGAGTTTTTCAAAGAAGAATAACATATGGCTACAACTTTTGAAAAATGAGCTACTATCAATTTTATAATGAAATATGACGATTGACGAGTACTGAAACAAGTTAAAATCCCTATGCCATGAAATTTCTGGGTTAGATTCTACTGCTGCAATTTCTAAATCTAGAATAAAGAGAATTATTGCCAATGGTTTGAGGCTTGAGCTTAAGAGCTTTGTTACAGTTATCTAAGGTTGTCCAACTCAACCAACCATTGAGAATTTTGAAAACTTACTTGCTGATTAAGAAGTAATTGACAACCAATTGAGTGGGGCCTTAGTAATGAATGATGAGGAAATATTTTTTTATTAATAACCCTATTAAAAAAATGACTTTCACTAATATTAAGTTGTTGATACTAAATAAAAAAGTATCAGTATTTGATGACTACGTAAGTAACTTTTAGTGTGTTTTACATATTAATGCCTATGGTTATTAATAATATAGTATCATAAACTCTTACTGATACTAAGATATATATTTTTAATTTTTCTTATTCCAAACGACGTATTTTACTTTTAAAATTAGGGTATCTTAAATTCAACACGTGTGAAATTTTTTGGCCTTAACGAAAGTACTATTCCCTCTTCATCTTCCCTCTCACCCAAATCCTTCCCACTCATTTCAAGAAACCCTAAATTGAAACAAAACAAATCACCCAGCCTTTTCAGCCTTAACAAAACAATTACTCTCAGTCTCCCAACAAAATAAAATCATCCTAGTTTTACTTTATGAAGCGTATGGGTCTTGATTCTTCGGTCACCACCGAAGACAACCAAAGGATGAAAAAAGTCAAACAAGATGAGGAGGAATAAGAAAGAGGAAGAGCAAGTCAAAGAAACTAGCTTCCCAAATCTATATGAGAACTCCCTGTTCGAGGTGTTGAAACACGCGGACACCAGGACTTCGTTGCAGGCGGCCTTGCGTCAACAAGCTATGGCACAAGACACTCAAAATGAGCACCTTTGGAAGTTAATTTGCACCCACCACCACTCATATCTGTTGTCCTGGCTCTCGGTGGCTCCCGTCGCCTTCACTCCCTCTATCTCGGTGGCTCCCGTCGCTTTCTCTCTCTGCCATTCTTTCTCTCACAGTCGAAACCAAAACTCAAATCCCTAACTCCCCAGCCACAAGACCTCTAATTTGCCTCAGAACAAAACAAAATCAATCCGTACTCCTCTCTGATTATTCGAAAGTTGGAAGCACCTTTAAATAGTTCTCTCTGAAAAGCCATTCACCCAAACCCTAACCTCACTAATAAAATTTTTTATTAATAGTGATTTTTTCAATTAATTAAGATATGGGTTCATTGGCAGAGAAACAAAGGTTAGTGTTTGCTCTATTTCTTTCATCGATTTTCTTTCTCTTTTGAAATTTTTCTAATTTTTTCTTAATTTCGACTGTGATTTTATTGTTTCTATAGCTGTAGTTTGATTAATTTTGATAAATTTTGCTTGATTTGATGGAAAGCATGATTTATTACATGTCTGCTTGAGATAAGCCGGTTAGTAATTTTTTTTAAAATAATTATATGTAATATTTGTTTTGATTCGCATATCGTAAACACAATGTTATTGTCTACTAACTAATTATACACTTCGATTTACATTCACTTAAATAGGATATGATTATGTATCCTTTTTTTTTTGGCTGTTTGCTAATTGTGTTATTTATAGTGTTGTTATTCGCGGTTTATATGGTGAGTAGGGCAGTATTTTAATTGAAACAATTAAAGATATGGGGAATTATTAGGTAGAAAGTGGCTGCAGGAGGAGGTTCTTCTATTTCAGTATGCCTAAATAGTATTCATTCCCCCCCCCCCCCCTTTTTTTTACTGCTGACTATTGTTCCTTGTGAATGCGTGTCAAATCCAGAGACTTTGCCCTGTGGTTTCCACTTTGAGAAACTACTCATCTGCAACTAAACAGGTAATTTTGCCTTTTATAACTTATTACTTGTAATGCACTGATTTTGACTGTATGATGATTGTATTCCTCTATATGTATAGGCTTTTATTATTATTATTAGTGAATCAGCTGAATGCTTAAGAAATTCTAATACTAATAGTTATGTTCTTCATTATACTTACAATGTATGGATTTTGATACATTTTAAGAAGAATATGAAATTAAATATTTGACCGTAGGGACAACAAATATGTTCGAGCTTTTATTAGTACAATAGTATGTGAACAAACTCCGAAGCTTTGACACTATGCACTTTCATGTTGCTATTTGTGACTGTGGATTTTGATTGCTCTTTGTTAGCGACTCGCTTTTACTTGTTTGATAATGTTTATAATTCGTCCATCTCATTATACTTAAAAGTTGGTGATTCTATGTAATTTATAAATCCAACCGTTATCTTTTTATTTAAATCGGTAGGCCAGAAGCAAAGCAATCTTTTTATGCATTGGCTGTATTAGTAAATCACATAGATAAAATCACAAGGTTTATATTGTTACTTATTTCTTTTCTGTTTGCAGGAAAATTCCAAGGGATTTTACAGAGGCATCACTATCTGGTGCAGGATTATCCATAATAGCAGCCCTTTCTATGTTGTTTTTATTTGGAATGGTAGGTTGCCGCTTGCATAGTTGTGCCTCTTTTGTCGGATATCATGGGTGCATTTTGCATATTCAGTGTATATTATCGTCCATCTGGATTGTTTGTGTAACATGATGCTTTCATGGAGTTCTATTTGGCTTTTCATTGTTTCTAGAACAGATTAAATTTAACAAAAACTATTCGCAATTTTTCTAGAGGACCTGATTTAAGACCCACTGGTTCTGAGTTCCACTCAATGCTTGTTATACATTCGCTTAAGCATGGAGAGGAAGCTGATGATGATTCTGTTGAAGGTTCTCATACGCTAACTGCCAATAATTTTGATAGTTATTCACATGAGTAAGTGAGCCTTCTCTGAACCACAACTTATAATTTTTATTTTCAATTCTGTGATCACAATATTTCATTGCTATGTGGCAATTGCAATGATGCCTTCTTTGATTTGTATTATATTTCCTTTCCAGGTATCCTATTTCAGCTGTCAATTTTTATGATCCATGGTGCTACTGGAGTAAATGCCTGGTATTTTTATTTTCACCTTTTGTTTCTCAAATTTTGTCTTGTTGCTTTTTGATCATTGTTGTCTAGATTTACCTTATTGGATCTATTCTTTCTCATGTTTGTGTTGATTTAATTGCCAGATATAATATTTTAAATTTATTCACTTGATGTCATGTTTGTGCCTGCTCGTATGCACACATTGCTCTGTGTGTACACTGACAGTTGCACAGAAATTCCTTCGTTACTTTGGTTAACTCCATTGGTCTCTTTGTTTGTTTGTGTTGAACTTTCCATGCTTGTTATTCAACCAAGCATGGGTTTTCTTTTGTTTGTTTGACTGTATTGTTAGACTTCCTCCCATGATGTTGTTAATAATTTCTCCTCTTTTTCTTGGACAACGGTTAAAATAATTTTTATTGTTAATATAATATGCTTGTCTTGCATGCATTTATATGCCATTAGGAAACTATATAGATTGCAGCATGTAAATTTTATCAGTTTTTTTATTGTGCATGTCGTGAATGGTGCAGGATGACTTACAATAAACCAAAGCACGTATGTGGGTCAAAACTAAATAATCAGAGCAAATGTCAAATTGGAACATGGAAACAATAATAGAAGACTTCATTTCGATTACCGAAAGAAAGAATCCGCGAAGCAATAAACATGTGTTGGAAGATTGTGCTGTTACTATATATCAGATTATAAATTATTTGTAGTTGGTAAACAATGTAATAAGTTTCAAACAATGTAATAATTTTTAAATTGTTCATTGCAATGTAATAGTTTTCATATTGATGAATGTAAATTTCAATTCAAATGCCAATTGCAAATGTTCAATTTCTATTATATGGATTTATAATTTTTTTTAATTTTTCTCAAATAAACATTGATACCAAAGTATCGTTATATTTATTATGCTTTTGTATCATTATTTGTTTGATACCATAGTCTCGTTCTATATGTGATGTTCAAGCATCAATATTTTTTTGATACTATGGTGACATAGATTCGCTGATACAAAAAACTTGTGTCAGAAAGTTTCTTGCACCGTATTCAATGATACTAAATTCGGTGTTAGTAAAACAAGTTCTTGATACCAAAATAGTATCAAAGAAGGCTATTTTTCTATTAGTGTAAAAAGAGACATCGATTCAGACAATATGGCGATGAAGTAATATAGGAAGCATATTAGATAAAATATATTAGAATTTATTTGAAATTATAATATTTAAATATTTAGTATTTAATTAGAATTTATCTTATTTTTTAAACTTATTCGATCATGTTGGGAATTCTAATCTAATTAGGATTTTAAATTATTTATTTTATTTAAGAAGGATTAAGATTAAGTTGGCTACTTAGTATATATAGGCTTCGTACTGATAGTTCTTTATAACATACATAAACTTCTCATCAATAATATTTAATATTTCTTAATTGAGATACTTTCTTCTTCGTGAGATTCTTTTTTCTTGAATTTTCAAGAACGTATGTTATAATGAAATTTAGTATCATTTTTGCGATGCGTCAAGTGGTATTAGAGCCTTTCTTTATATTAGGCAGAGCTTTCCTGACCATCATCCATTACTTTCATTAAAAATAAATAAATAAGAAGAAGAAAAAGTTAGAAAAATAGCAAAACCCGAAGCCACCTCACGTCCACCGTTTGCAGCTGCTGCCTCTGTCATTCTTCACCTTTTTCATGCTTTAATAAAATTTAACATAATGCTCACTATTTTGTATATTATTAAGGACCATTAAATGATTAATCATGAAGTGTATATTATTTTTCACATCAATTTAGCACAACCTATACCATGAATTTATGGATTATGTTACAATGAATACTTTTATATGGTAGGAATATAAGTTTAGGTTTTACAAGCCTATTTTCATTTAATTTTCCAATATCACTTTGTTGATTTCGTAAAGTTGAAATTAACACAAATTCTTAATTAGCTATATAGTTTATGAATCATGAAAGATTTTTTTGTTGATATTCATTGATTGTGGTTACAAAATTTTATGTCACTAACAGGCTGATTGCATTTATGATGGTAATTAATATAATAAGTAAATATTACCTCTAATAATATTCATGACATATTATCTATTTATTTTATATTCTCGTTATAAAAGCATGGTTTTGGATATTTTAACTTAAATTTTGACACAAAAAATGAGCCATTAATCTCTCACAATCTAATGGTTAATATTAAAAGTCAATATAAAATTTTACGATGTTAAATCATCCACCATATTAACTAAATTGCGTGAAATCAATAATTTCAATTTTGTATTAAAAATTTAAGATAAAATAACTTAAAAGCAAAAGGATACCTAAACTCTCTTTTGGCTATAATACCCTATATAGGTAGTAACTTTAAAAAATTAACTTTAAAATATTTGTAATAAATACAAAGATACTTTAAATAGTTTATTTTGTCTAATAGACTAAAAATAATGGAATATTTGTAATATGTATAAAATAATTTTTAAAATGTAAACTATAGTATTATTTTTAAAATTTCTTTTTATCTATTACATAATTTTTAAATAAATATTTGGGTTAAATAGCTTTTACAACTAATAAAAAATATCTCATGTATTGATAATATTAAAATTATTTTATATAAATTTAAAATAATTTGAATCTTTATATATTTATTTTAATATTATGTTTATATCCATTATAAAATTTAGTTTAATATAATATAATACTGTAAAGTATTAAAATATTTTTTGAAGATTAAAATTATTTTAATATACATATGTTTATTTTATTTTTTCCTTTCGGAAGAGAAAGCAAGTCCATGCCCGACAACTTGGGGAGGAGAGGCTAAAGGCAAAAACTAGAACATTTTTTTTATGTGATAATTTCTTCTTTCTATTATATAATTTCTTTTCAAAGAATTTGTTATTTTGTTGCTTGTTTAATGGTAATTCGTCAATTTTTTTTTCAATCACCCTAACATTAAATAAATACTTTTAGGTTGATCGAGTTCTTAACCGGGCCATATGTTACTTTGACTTGGTGTTTGTATTTGCCAAGATTACATAATACCTTTTCTTCTTGGAACAAGAAATTTAAGCATATTTATCTGCGCAAAATCCAGGAAAAATATACTTATATTGATTCTATGGTGATTCTCACCTATTCAAATATGTAAAAAGATAAGTAGTTATAGTAAGAGATTTTATTTTAACTGTTAATCCTGACGTGATAATTAAATCCAATACCAAATACTTTCATTAATTTTCTATCTCTCTTAAAATATTCTTATTATTTTAATTATAGTTTTCATAATACCAGATTACTTCGTAATTTGATGCAGCACTGCTGATTGCTATACGAGCCCCTTCTATATATGAAGCAGCAGATTATACACACACACCCTCTCTAGTCTCTAGTGAGGTGGACAGTAAAGTATAAAAAAAAAATATAATTTTCAATGTATTAAAAATTATTCTTTTTTTTAGTTTGGCAGTAGCATCTTCATTTTATTAAAGTAAAAATATTCTCACTAGAGAATTATTATTATTATTATATGTAACATCACCATGCATATGTAATTTATTAAGAGTAATGATATAACCACAAATTTTTGCATAAATTGATGTGACATGATAAAATTTATTAAATTAAATATCTCTTAACAGAATGTTTTTGAGCCATGTTCTTCAACCGCATCTACGTTAAATTCAAATAATTTTTTTAAAGATCTAGGGAGTTTTGTTTTGTTAACTTTGAAAATAGTTAAATATTCAATCTGAAGATTTATTTTTAATACTAATGTTAGACACTTACCTAGTATCTTGAGTTTTTGAATTAAATGATTTACTAATTGACGATATTAGTGCTAAAGTTTCGTATTTGAACTCTCCACAACAAGTTTATTTGTATCGATTAAATTATGTTTCAATTATTTCTCATTGGCATGCATCGAACTCTCTCATGCTTGCTTTGTGTTAATTTACGTTTTTTTTTTTCTAATTCTTAATCATTTTTCAAGTCCAGTCCTTTTATATATATTTTCAAAATTTTGTCCGATCTCTTAGAATTCACATGATCTCAAAAGCAATAAGCTATCCGCATATTTTAATATTTAACACACAACATTAAATAATTAGACATTGTGGTCCCGAGCCCCTTCAAGTATACCAAACAACAGAGTAATAAAACAAAGCAGAAAAAAGAGTAAATAAAACATCTGTCCAACTGTTTGACCCAAGCCAGGCATTTTCTGGTAATTTAACAGGAAAATAAGTAACAAGAACAGATACAATAAATAAATACAAAGAAAGTAAATGAAATGCGATCTGCAGAGAAAAATAAAATATGTGGCCTTCATTCGAGTTGTCTAAATCTTTTAGGTCGTGGTTCCTCATCATCATTACAGCAGCCACTTCCACTAGCTTCAGCCGCCCCAACATATCCTTCAAGACTTCGCTTTAGAAAGCTTCGCTCAGACGACGTCGTTGATCCTGCATCATCCCCGCAGCAACTTCCACTGCCTTCTGCACTGTCTAAGTCATCATCCCCTTCACGCACATAGATTCGATGCAAACCACACCTCTTCACCTCCAATCCCGGCGACGAAGGAAATGACACCTTACTAATACATGCCCTATTGTCGTAGTATAGGAAAAGATGGTCTGACACAACCTGACCGAATTGCTTACCAAGACAAACACTACCACAAAATCCAAAACCATTCACGTAGGTAGGGTTGATGTTCATCAAACGTGCGGGATTTGAAAAATCCCATTGACGAAAAACACAGCACATAACATTTCCCACACGCTTACGATTCTTATACGTCTTTGGAGGCGTGCTTATTGTTATTGAAGAACCCTCATTATTCTGATACTCGAACCACTCTGGGATTTCACTTCCAGGAACAACAATCCAAAATTCTCTCACTAAACGGCCCTGAAACCCACCAAAATAAAAATAGTTGTCGGAAAAGAATTAAGTGGTAAAATGATAATATTTTTTAATTTGCATTACATTATGTTTCTTTTATATATCTTTATTGATATTATATTGCCACAATCAACGATGACTAGGAATCTAACGGCCCTGAAACCCACCAAAACCTACTTGTCCGACAGTGACATATTCTGCAGCCCCACGGAAAAAAAAGTGAGTAAATAAATAAAATAAAAAGACATAACATGTATTGCATCAGTTTTAGGCATAATGTTAGCACAGGTGAGAGTGAGAGACTGACCTCATATTTTTTAATGAACTCTTTCAGCAGTGAAAGCGCCAAATCATAGTTGCCAGCCAATTTCAAGCAATCCTCACAATTAAGGATTAAGCCCCCTTTTATATTTAATACATCCGATAATGTCTCCAACGAAACACAACCCTCTAAAGAAATCGAACATATACTGGCTGGAAGTCGAGGAAGAGTTTGCAGCATTTTGCATTCCTCTAATTCAATCACCTGAAGATTAGAAAGACGGTAGATGCTTGCCGGTAGCGAAACAAAACTGTTTCTACTCAAATCTAACTCTCTTAATGAGCATAAGTCGCCAATACTACTTGGGATTGCTCCTTCCCCTAGATTACAATCACTGATATCCAATCTCGTTAAACTACACAAACCTGACAGAGAAGACGGCAACCTCAAAAGATCTGAACTCCGTCGCATCAAATTGATAGAGAAGGGCAGAAACCATGATGTAGATGATGGTGATCCTTTGCACCCACGAAAAGACAGATATTTAAGACTCTTCATAAGAAAAATCGACGATGGAGGTTGCCTTATAGCTGTAAAACTCATATCAAGTTTTTCCAAACTTTCTACTTGCCCAAGCGTCTCAGGTACATTTTCAAGTTTGAAGCAGCCTGAGAGATTCAAAGTTTTGAGGGATTTCAAACCATTGATGCTGCTAGGAAGTCTCACGAGACTTCTGCAGTCATTCAAATTTAACAATTCAAGTCTGGTCAAAAGTTCTATTGATGATGGCACTTCGGCAATAGAAGTTCCATCTAAAAAGAGCTCCGTCAAATCTCCCATACTTCTCATTATCTCTGGAAACTTCACTAGTTTTGAGCAGCCAGAGAGCTTTAGAGTTCTTAGACATTTTAAGCTGCTTACAGTAATTGGAAGAGTCTCGAGATTTCTGCAATCCTTCAAATTCAACAAAACAAGGCCAGACAAAAGTTCAATTGACACTGGCAATTCTCTAATAGCAGATCCCTCCAAATGAAGGTTCGACAGATGCTCCATGCGTCCTGTAATCTCCGGAAACTCCCTGAATTTTGAAGTGCCAGAGAGATTTAGAGTTCTTAGACATTTTAAGCTGCTTACAGTAATTGGAAGAGTCTTGAGATTTCTGCAATCCTTCAAATTCAACAAAACAAGGCCAGACAAAAGTTCAATTGACACTGGCAATTCTCTAATAGCAGATCCCTCCAAATGAAGGTTCGACAGATGCTCCATGCGTCCTGTAATCTCCGGAAACTCCCTGAATTTTGAAGTGCCAGAGAGATTCAAAGTTGACAGATATTTTAGTCCACTTATGTTCCTTGGGAGTCTCTTGAGATTCTTACAATTGCTTAGATCCAACAAGACAAGTTTGGATAGACGTTCAATAGATAATGGCAGTTCTTCAATAGCTGTTCCATCCAACAAAAGCACTGACAAACACTCCATGCTTCCCACAATGTCCGGAAATTTCTTCAATTTGGAGCAACCAGAGAGAACAAGCTTTTCAAGAGATTCCATAAAAATCTTGCCTGGAAGAGTTGTAAGACTTGTACAACCTTTCAAATTCAACAAAATCAGCTTCTTCTTAAGCAGCAAAGACGGGTGAATTTCACGCAACCTTTTACATCCTTCAAGATCAAACTCCTCTAAGTTTGGGACCTCTGTGAAGTCTGGTGTCTTAATCAGATTCTCTGAATGGCTGAGTTTCATGACTCTCAACATGTTTAAAGGCTGCTGAAAACAAAAGGGAGCTAAAATGATATTTTTTAATTCATATACTACTATAATAATAAAATTTTTACCAACAATTATTCACTGAAAAATATAAATTAGTGACAAAAAAAAATTAATCTTACTTTGAATCCTTTCCATAATTCTTCAATGCGGCTGTAACACATTTTAAATTCAACAATTTTATCCAATTGCAGATTTGATGGCAAAGATTTCAAAGGATACTGATGCCAATCAAGTAATCGCAACCTGTTAGAGAGGTATTCTAGGCCTTCAGGAAGTTGCACATTACTGATTTTGAGCAGTCTTAGGTTGGTCATCTGCGAAAATGCTTTAGCACTTGCACTTAAGTAAACCTCATCTTCAGGAAAGTAGGCATCAACTATTATTCCTTCCACTACTTCACCTCCCTAAAAATTATAAGCAAACAATAAGTAGATAAAACAATAATGTAAAGATGTTGAAAATTCGTCAGAGATATAATTAGGAAAAATAAAGTAGCAAGCATCAACAAGTTTTCCATTTAATAATTCACTTACCGTATTGTTTGTCAACACCTGGCGCACTTCTTCTTTCCTCCATATTCTGCTATGTTTCCCAGGTTCTTCGGGGGATTGTCTCGTAACAATCAGTTGTCCCAATTCCTGTAACAAATCATGCATATGCAGTATGTTGTGACCATCAACGGTTAATAAAGACTTTTCGATAAGAACTTCTATTCCAATGACTGGGGAAAAACCACATCCCTGTAGAATTTTTGTTACATAATGTCTATTCTTCCATTTAAAGAAACATGCAACATCGAGAAATATTTTCTTCTCTGAATCTTGTAGTCCTTCAAAACTTATTTGAAGTATACTCATAATCTTATTTGAAGGATCTATTTGTAGTCTTTCCAGGGTACTTCTCCATAGATCCACAGATCTACCAATTAGAAAGGATCCCAAAACTTTTAGAGCTAATGGAAGACCACCAGCATACTCCAGAACACGTTCAGATAGCTCCACATATTCTCCCACAGGCTGATGGATTTTAAAAGCTTTCATACTAAAGAGTTGAAGAGCTTCATCGTCATTTAGTACATCAAGGTCAAGAATATGCTCTTCATCCACTTCATGTGCCACCAACAACTGTCTATCTCTCGTTGTTATTAGAATCCTGCTGCCTGGACCGAACCAATCACGCCTTCCAACTAACCTTTGTAATTGTTCAATACCAGCCACATCGTCGATTATGAGAAGAACTTTTTTCCGTTGCAGCCTACTTCCAATTATGTTAATACCACCGTAGACATCCTGTATGATATAATCTGAAAGCTTCAGTAAATCAGAAAGAAGTTGCTTTTGTAAAGAGATTTCATTGCCTTCTTTTTCAGATTTTTCTCTAACATCGGCAAGAAAACTACTCCCATCAAACTCATGAGACATCAAGTCATAAACAACCCTTGCAAGAGTTGTCTTTCCTAGACCTCCCATACCCCATATCCCGATCATACGAACATCATTAGACCCCGTACCCATAAGAAACCTCAGTTTCTCCAAGCGTGATTCCATTCCTACTAGCCCCTTAAGAATCTCTGGTTTTGAACGAATTTTACTAGATATGACATTGACAATTTCCTCAATAAATGCTGCCTCATTGCTGCAGATTGAAAACAACAAGAAAAGATTGGTGTTGTTAAATTAAAGTAAGTATGAACGTAGTAACAAAGCAATTCCATATTATGAATAAAATCCCAACTATGCAATATTCATTTCATCAAATTGAAGTCATATAATTAAATAATATGTTATTATTACATCAGTCAACAACAATTGGAATGAGAAATTCAAGCCCAACCCAATAAAAAATTGGATTGGATTGGATTGGGTTGCATTGTGATTAAGAATTTCAAAATTTAAATATTATTTCTTTCTACAACAGGATGAGTTAGTTTGAAAGACAATTTAAATAAATTAGATTAGCTAAATATGTAATGATATTAATATCATTCGTATTGCGATTATTGCCATTGTTATTATTAGTATTTTGCAATCTAGGTCAAGAGTCACTTCATAGAAGAAAATTATATTAAAATAAATAGCAAATGACAAAACAGAGCAGTTTGCAAGCAAGGATGTGGATAGATTAATCGAGTAAATAAATTGACTAAAATTATAATCACAAGCTTAAATCATTATATTGAGATGCCTAAGCTTGGGCAATAATCTAAGAATAAAGTTTTATTTTACTTATTTTTTTTTTTGGCAAAACTGACAGCACAAAGCATCACAGCATAAAAACATTTAGTCATCAAAAGTTCAAAATACAATAATTCAACGTATCAATGTCCATATCTCTTTGCTTGCATATATTAATTCATTCATAAAATTTAGATTATTCTCCTCGTGATTTGAATATCTTCAAATCACTCCCTTTTGAACACCTCAATTACCCTATTTTTGTTCAAAAGAGAAGGAAAAATGGGGTGAGTTGAAATATTTTTTTATTCTTAACAAAAATGGGAGGTAAATTGAGATTTTCAAAATTAAAGGTATGATTTAAAGATATTCAATTCATGGGACCCTCTTACTACACATCATATGGTGTGTGTGTATATATATATATATATATATTTAATTGAAAGTAGTGTTGAATGAATATTAAAATTTATTTTGCAGTTACTAGTCTTGCAAAACAAACAAAATTAATACTTGAGAAAAAGAATGATTACCTGTCCTTCAATTCCCAGCCTGTTATATTGGCCACCACCTTTAAAGCGTGTCTCCACTTTTGCACTTTTTCTATATTATCCCTGAAAAATTCTTCATGTTTAGCAAAAGCTTCTCCGAAACATGCTGTTTGTTTTCTTACAACAGTTGGTTCCACTCCATAAAAAATTGGAAAAATTTGATCCTCTCTATTTTTACATTCAGCAATCTTAAGAAGTTCATCCAAGCACCAAGTGGAAGAAGCGTAATTTTTTGAGAGAACAATAATTGAAATTCTCGATTCTTCAATAGCTTTAAGGAGATTTGGTGAAATGGATCCTCCTTTCTCAAGTCGTTTGTCATCCCTGAATACATAAATTCCTTTATTATTCAAAGCCGCATAGAGATGACTTATAAACCCTTTACGGGTGTCTTCTCCTCTAAAGCTTAAGAAGACATCGTATTCTCCATGAGAGACATTTTAGAAGCTCGTGGAATCCATTATATTAATTGATCCTGAAAATTTAGAATAAATCAAGTGAAATCTAGTGTGCGTAAAATACCGTGCAAACAATTAGATTCATTCAAAATTATGGGCAGCACAAAAATGAAAATGTTATAGCTTATATGTAAATCCATGCACAGTAATTTTAGGAATAATTAATTAGAAAAATTAATATATCTATTGTTTTGTGCTAATCGGGGAGTGCGCACACCGATCTCTACTTAAGCAAATCTTGATTAGAGCCTCTAAAAGAAGGCAAAGAGTTTGCACAGAATTAACATTCAAAGATTTCTTTCAATTTTTTCATTGTTTTTTCTTTTTCTGTACACCAAGATGCGCAAATTAATTCTGAAAATAAAAAAGAGATTTATGAGATAGAACTTACTGCTTTTGAGTGTATTGAAGGAAGCCACTTAAATGAACTCCAATGCAGTATGATTATTATAATTACCACAACTCCAATGCAGTATTTTCTTAATAATCACTAAATATTGTCACTGTTTACTCACATGATGAAGTTAGCATCGAACTTCCTGGAAGCTTCAAGAATCTAAACGAAAATTATCAGGCTTTTCAATTGAAACCATTGGATTCCAGGTTTCCATTAAAATGGAGTGGAATCCAACGGTTGATATTAATAATTAATTAAAAATAGTTAAAATTACCAGCTGTCTGTAGTAATGGTAAATATAGTGACCTTTATTAACAGTGGGTTGGGTTGGATGCCCATCCTTAACTTAAAGAGATTTAGCCTAAAATCAGATGCATTTTTAAAATTTGACTCTAATTCTCCTGCTGTTAATTTTGTTAATTTATATTGGATATTAATTTGTGTAATTACTATTGTACCTTATAAAATTTATCTTGTTATGTTTATCATAATTAATAGTTTATAATTAAATACTAATTCTATTTTCTAAATACACATTTCATTGTAATATGTATATTCGAAAATAGTACACTATTTTGTTCTTCAAAAAAGTGAATTTAATTTTTTGTTATCATTAAATTAAAAAATAATAGTGCTGTAAATTTATAATTTCTTCCTCCAATATCAATAATTAAATAAGATTTTAATTATTATATCAAAAAAATATTGTTCTAAACATCCAGGATGTGCAAATTAATTCTGAGGATAAAAGAGAAATGTATAAAATAAAACTTACGGCTTTGAGTGTGTTGAACGAAGCCACCAAATTGATCTGATCAACTCCAATGAAGCGTTTTGATTCAAAGGAAAGAATTTAATCTCAGGCAAATATGTTTCTTTTGGGAGAAATAAAAATGCAATTTCCAGCTCCCCAGATTTATTTGTATGCATTCAGAAATCAAGTCTTGGTCGTCTCAGAAAGTGGGGGGAAAAAACGCAAAAAAGGCAAAAGGAATCCAAAGTTTATTTTCAATGATCGTGATGGGCACGGTCTCCAAAATAATTGTCGGTGAGAAAGGAGACGAGTGCTCCACTTACAGGCCGATGATACGTGTAACGAGTTAATTGCTTCACTGTCTTTCAAATTAATTTTATCGTAATTAAAGCAATTAATTTGATACCTGGGTACGATGAAATTAATTTGAAAGACAGTAAAGCAATTAGCTCGTTACACGCATCATCGACCTATAAGTGGAGCACTCGTCTGCCCATCACTATCATTGAAAAATAAACAGCCTACAAAACTGCCGTTCGAGCACCTTCCAGTAAATCGATTTTGAAATCGAAATATATATAAGTACAATAATAATATATATAAAAAATATAAATATTTACTTTAGTGACCTGTTTTGATTAATTTTGATTAAGTGACCTGTGTAGTAAACAAATATCATGATAAAAAAATGAAAAAAAATTATAAATATCTTAAGATAAATGTGTAATTCATGATTAAACCAGTTCAATAAAATTTATTCTAACTGTTTTCATACAGTTTTTTTAAATAGAGAGTTTTTTTTGCTTAATTAGTAATTTTTTTCTTAATTAAATTAAATAAATCAACTATTTTCTAGTCTAGCTAAAGTTTAATGTTAATTTATAAGTTTAATATTATTTTTGTAAGTGTTTTTTATTTTTAATTTTAAAACATTAATTTACTATTTTTATATTAATTAATTAATTTTATTTTTTATTTATTTACTAATTATATGTATAATTTATAAAAAAATTATATTTATTACTTATTAATGTGGCAATTAATTACGACATGATAGAATTTTATTTTTACTTGCGCACCTATCTTTCAAGCGAACGCGATGAAATTTAATTTAATTTGGAATATTAAAGCGATTGCACGGTTTCCATCTCCTCAGTTGCGTTGCATATTCCCAAAAGCAAGTCTTAGTCAAAAAGTATCACCCTTTAGTCTTTATCCCCACACGATGAAATTAATTGGAAAGACACTGAAGCAATTAGCCAGTTAGTTACACATATCATAGACCTGATTCAGAGAGAGAGAGAGAAAAATCTTCTGTACAATTATTTGTCACTTACCTTTTTCCAAATTGAGAGAGAGAGAGAGAGAGAGAGAGAAATTTTCTGTACAATTATTTGTCAATAATTTAAAATTACATAATGCTCCCTTTGTCGGTTACAGGAAATGGAGCCCGTGCCTATCACCATCATTGAAAATAAATAGCCTACAAAAACTGCCGTTGGAGGACCATCAAACTTCCTGGAAAGCTTCAAGGAAACTGAGCGAAGATTATCTGGCTTTTCAATTGATGACGCGTCCAAGCCCCCTCTGCCCATTACCCATGTTGAAACCATTGGATTCTATTAAAATAAAGTGGAATCCAACGGTTGATATTAATAATTACTTAAAAATAGTTAAAACTATCGGCAACCTAGAGTAATGGTAAACCTTTGTTAATTGAATTTCAGCTGAGCCCTTAAAAGATGTTGGATTCTGTTGGTAATATTATAATTTTTAAAATAATTATTGTTAATTATATTATAGATATAGTTAACTATAAGATAATCAATTAAACATTGATACAAATTTTAAAAGTTTTGTGAGTTATAAAAATAATTGTACATATTTAGTAAATCTTAATATTAAACTGTAATAAGATTGTAAATGACAAGAATGTAAATGATAAAGTTGAACATAATTTTGAATAAAATTTATTTATATATTTATAAATATGTATATAAAATATTTTAATTGTGTATATATAATAATTGATAACTAAAGTAAATATTTATATTTTTTATTTTATTTTTTATTTTGTTATCTCAATATAATTGATGATAATTTAATAATCTCTTTAAAATTAAGGATTTTATTTCCTAGTTAATAAAGATGATTCAATATAAACACTATCAATAAATTTAAAAATTAATTTATGGTAATGAAAATAGAAATACAAAATAATGAACATCCACAACACGAAATTTTTTTTAATGAGAAAATATTTTATCCACGGTTTAAGATAAAAATCTCGATATATTATTATGTCCACTTGTAGACAAAGTAATTTACTACGAAAATAATGGGTTTACAATGCATCAAAGATCACTTATAAAGCTTTGCAACCATAAACATCTCAAATCTAAACTCTCTTATGTCAACCCTCACAGACTAAAATACATTATCTAAAATACATCTAAATATTTTCCAAGTAGATTTAGGTGGGCAGCCATACCAAGACTTAGGTTTTGGGTTTGAGCTTTATGTAGTATAGTCTCATAGACTTTAATTTAGTATTTTAAGAAATCTTCTATTGTTCCTGAGTTTCTTTACCATATTCACCAGTGCATTTTATTCATTGAAAAAATGCCTTATTTTCTATTGCTAATGCTATAGGTAAGCCTCTGCGGGTTGTGTTGTATATTCCAAAAGCAAGTCTTGGTCAAAAAGTATCCTCTTAATGATAACTCTCTTTAATTGAAATTACACGTCTTTAGGACTCGCAAAATTTCTCTTGTGCATCGATCTTTCAAGCGATTACACGGTTTCCATCTCCTCAGTTGCGTTGCGTATTCCAAAAGCAAGTTTTAGTCAAAAGGTGTTAGTCGTGATGAAATTAATTTGATAGACAGTGAAGCAATTACACGTATCATCGACCTGTAAGTGGAGCACTCGTCTCCTTTCTTACCTACGATTATTTTGTTAATAACTTAAAATTACACATTGCTCCTTTTGTCGGTTACAGGAAATGGAGACCGTGCCTATGACAAAGGAGTTTGAAGCAGACTTGACAGATTGATCATTGGCTTACTCTTTTGTTGTATAATTTTAATTGTGTTTTGTTTATTAGTTGGTTGGATGATATCACTCTAATGTTCAATTATTGAACGTGGGATATTTTGAAGGTTTTTTTTTTATCCATATATTCAAAGGTTGAGTGTGACAATAACCATCACAACAATAGGAGTAGTTCATGTAGAAATGCCAAATTAACAAAAATTAAAAAAAAAAGTTGGTACAATTATTCACTTAAACAAATTACATACTGAAATTGCTATTCCTAAAATGCACAACACAATGGAAAAAATAATCCAAATATTCAAACAACTTAAAGTTTTGATTTATCAGTTTGCACACCCTGATCACATATTTTCTACGTTAGTCTTCCCAACTTCAAGTGTAACTGAATTGTTCATTTTCCTCACACAATTGTAAGCATTGTATGTTGATTCGGCACCCAACATTGATATGTAAAATTGGAATGAATCAAATAAATATTAGCAACATAAAGAGAAAAAGAAAAGACTATATTCTATTATTTTAGGATAAAAATCAAATACAAGTCATGTTTGGTTTGATTTTAGAGGATGGTTAATGAAGCAATATATATACTTTACTGCCAAAAAAAACGTAAATGAAGAACCTTAGAATGAAGCTGCTATTTCACAAAGTTATCACACTTCAAATAACTTGTTTCTAGTAATTTTAAAATATAAATACAAAAACAATCCAAATACTTTTCTAAAGTAAATTATCACATACAGGGTTTCATAAAAGCCATATCAAAAGAATTTCTTTTAACTGATTAAATATACTAATTTTAGGTGATGATGATCTAATACTATTAAATTAAATTAATTAAATTTCCCGATCAAAAATTCAAAAAATGCATAGAATTACGGATAAGGTCTAATTAACAATCAAACTTAGCAACCTAGATGCATTTATGCCAAAAAACAATTGTTGATCAGACTGCACAAAACCACCCAAAAAAGAATTTGTAAAATAATAATTTAAAACAATTTAGATTTTTTAATTTCTTTTCATTAGCTTTTATTTTTTTAATGGTAAAATTTGTTTTTATAAAAACTCACTATAAAAAATCACTTTATATATTTATTGTTTTATTTCTAAATTGAATAATGAAAATTTTGTATTTATGTAATACATGTAATGAGAATGTGAAATTTTATTAAGGATAAAAAAGTACTGTGACAGAAAATGAAGAAAAAATGTTTATAAATATCCTAGAATGAATATAAAATTTATCGTTAAACCAATTTAATAAAAATTTATTCTAATTTTTTTCAACACAAATTTTTTTATATTCAATTGATGAATAATTGTTTTCCTTAAATAAATAAACTATTTTTTAAAAAATGAAGTTTATTGTTCATTTATAAGTTTTATATTACTTTTAAATGTGTTTGTTTTATTTACAATTTTAAAACATTAATTTATCACTTTTTTATTAATTAATTTATTTTATCTTTTATTTACTAATTTTATATATAATTCATAAAATTTATGTTTATCATAATATTGATGCCGTGATTAATCATAATATTGATGCCGTAATTTTAATTATCGTAAAATTTTGCGTGCGGGGGATTATTAGAGAACCAGCTGTCAAACCTGAACTTTTGACGGACCCAAAAGAAGTAGCCACCTAAGATTTGAATTTGCTATTATTTGATTTAACTTTTCCAGTTGTTTTCATGAGTCTGAAAGACTCTGTTGAACTACACTGACAGCAATTCACATAGAAGTAATACAGTTTGCATATTATAAAAGAAGTTATGAATTTACTTAACTGCTCTCCGTTTCAAAGAATTGAAATTGTTCTGCTTTTTGCCTGGTTCTTACAAGCTACTGGCCTATATATGTTATCTGCACCTAAACATTCACATATTGATTGTTTTCTTGGGAAATCATAGCTTTGGAGTAACAGATGCATTGTCTCTCTGTTCAACACAACAGGTTGGAATGTTGGACATATGGTTCCTTCTTGGGCATTTTATCAAACATGTTCTCGACATGGGAATAATACACAATTCCTGAACAATTCCTCTCTATGTCTAAATTATTTATCCCTGCATCGGCGCCTCAACATTAACCGTTTATTTAATTCTGTTCGACAAGAAAAGAAAAGCCCTGGTGCCTTAAAAGCAAAAAAAAAAAAAAATCTCAAATCCTGAGAAGAGTCGGTTAAGTTGTATTCGAACCTCGGCCTGTGGAGGATAAGGAAGCAGACAAGCCGAAAAAGAAGAGAGATGCTGAAGAGACGCTTTGGAGAATAGAACCTTGACTTCAAAAAAGGAGATGGGATATTCTTGCAGCACTGGAAGAAATGAAAACATGCAACTGTTAGTGTAGATTCTATGCTTGAGGCCACAGGAGTAGGCAGAACACAGCTGCCGAGGATAAGAGCTTGAAAAAAGAAGGTGAAGCACTAATCAGATCAATATTCCAGAAACCAAAAGAAATTACTCAAAGGATCATTGATGAAGATCTTAAGGATAACAAAGATTTGCTGTTTCAGTTTGATAGGGAAGGATTGAGACAATTTGAAGAAGAGATAGATTGAAGCCGTGAAGAGGTTCAAATTAAAGCCGATAAAAATTTGCCTCCAAAGCCTCAATCAATCCCGTTTCAAGTTGTCAGGAAACCAGATGCGGTCTCCGACATCAAAGTTAGTGCAAAATCAGGGAAGAAACCAGAGGAAAGCTATTGACTAAAATCACTTTGCCAAAATTAACACAAAGATGGTGATCAGTAAACTAAGCAAGAGTCTGGACGGAAGCAATTAATCAAGCTGTTATTTTAGCTGCTCAGGCTCAGCCAAGTACTGTTTTGTGAGTTCCTATATGGGCATTTTATCAAACACGTTCAGGGCGTGGGAATCAATTATTCCTGAAAAAGATTTTATCTAATCTGTATAATTTAAGTCAAATTAGGATTTAAAATATGCGTAATTTTAGTTAATGTTGATATTTAAAAATTCAATACCTATAAAAACCTTTTAATTTGTGTATACTGTACATAACAAGATTGCAAAATAAAACAAAAAAGAGAATACTATTTTAAATTTTAATGATAGAAAAAAAATTGAAAATTAAAAGAGTGCTAATTGGCCAACTCTATGAAAAAAGTGATATTTAAAGTCCTCATGTTATTTCATTAGGCTCCATCTCTTAATAGACCAATTAAAAATAAATTATTCTTATTTCTAACTAGTGAACCCTATTTAGTTCCCAATTTATCCTTATTTTTCATTCTATCCTTTCTATAATCCATCATTTGAAACTACCAAAAAAAAAAATCAATTCCTATAGTTCTTTTATTAAAAGCACGGAAAATTTATCCAAAAGAGCGATTCAGCAATCCAAGCGACGGATGGACCTTTCCAAACTTGCTGACTTGAATACGGAATTGATGTTGTTAGCTGCCAATGAAGACATTTGATCTAGTTGTTTTTAATAAATATAAATTATGATTTCTGAATTGTATAAATCACAAAATAACAATTTTTAATTGTTATTTTGTGATAAAATTAATATTATATTATTCACTTCGACGGGCTTCGTACGTCTGCCAATGAAGACATTTGATCTAACTTACGGCTTTTGAGTGTATTGTAGGACGCTAGTTAAATGAACTCCGATGCAGTATTTGATTCAAAGAATTTAATCATGCAAATATATTCTTTTGGAAAGAAATAAAGCAATCAGTATTTCCAAAAGCAATTCTTGGTCAAAAAGTGACTTTCTTAATAATTAATAGACATTTGTCACTGTTTACTCACATGATGGAGTTACCATCAAACTTCCTGGAAGCTTCGAGGAAACTGAGCGAAGATTATCTGGCTCCACTCTACCCATTAGCCACGTTGGATTTCATTAAAATGGAATGGAATCCAACGCTTGATATTAATAATTAATTAAAAATAGTTAAATTGCCGGCAATCTATAGGAATGGCAAATCTTTTATTAGAAACTTTTTATTAGTAAAATTTCATCTGAGTCTTTAGGAGATGTTGGATCAATTTAATAATGTTGTGGTTTTACGATAATTGTCATAAACTATGTTGTATAAATAATCATTTGTAAAGGTAATTAATTAAACATTTAATAAATTTATTTTTAAAAATTCTGTAAATTTAAAAAATATTCGTATGTATTGATTAAATTTTATTTTTAAACTGTTGTAAAACTGTAAATGATTCATTAAGCGGCTTCGCCACTCTGCCCGTTATCCATGTCGAAACCATTGCACTCCATTAAAATGGAATGGAATCCAACAGTTGATATTAACAATTAATTAAACATCAAGATATACGAAGTAGTTCTGAAAATAAAAGAGAAATATGTATAAAAAAAAACTTACAGCTTTTGAGTTTATTGCAGGAAGCCACTTAATTGAACTTATAGGAAGCACTGAAAGATGATAAATTTTTACCTGAATTTCCAATTAAGTTTGTCTAAGAAAAATCAATGAGAAGATTTTCATGTGTTCTAATTAATTTCTCAAACAAGAAGTTTAGTCTAAAGTGTGTGACAGAAAGTAATAATGAAGAATGATTTTGGTTTTTAGCGGGGAAAAGACATGGTCAATTCGATGTTGATACTATTTAATGTTGACAAAAGCCAGCTTCGATAATCTACACACCGAAAGAAAGGATTTCTTTATGTATTTTATTAAGGGCATCTTCTATGTAATTGTAGTTTTTTTTTTTGGAGAAAAAAATAAAATATTCTTTTGGAATAATTCCACTACAATCTTTTTTTTTTAATTGTAGAATTTCTCATTAAAATAAAAAAAGATTGGAAACTAAAGGTTAAAGGCTTCACATTTTATTTGAAGGTGCTTAAAGCTTGGTAAGAAAGGTGTATGGCTGTCCATTTCTCTTAGAAATACGGATATACCAAGTCAAAAGTAAACTAATATAAGAATTATTGAAAAACAAAACTACAAATATAAATTAAAAACTCATTATAATAGTGACTACCTTATATATTTACTGATTTTGTTTCTAAACTGAATAACGATAATGTGATGATATGTGTGAAATTTTATTAAGAATAAAAAATTTTTTTCATGTTTTTCAAGACTGTTTGTAAGATAAGATGATTTTACATCTTTCTAAACCTCTTTGGTAATAATCCCCAATGATCTTTAAGTGCAAGAAATAAAGTTTGAAAATGTATAAAAATAGAAATTAGATCCAAGTTTATTGATATATCATATATTTCTAAAAATATAAAAATATCTTTTTGTTTTCTTTTTGGCTTGATCCACATCAAGAAAAATAATTTTGCTTAATTAACATGTATTGTAAATAAATACTATGATAGAAAATGAAAAAGAAAAAGTTATGGATTTCCTATGATGAATATAGAATTTATGGTTAAACCAATTCAATAAAACTTATTCTTATTATTTTCAATACAATTTTTTTTGTTTTCAATTAATGAGTTATTTTTTCTTTGCTTAATTAGTGATGTTTTTGCTTAATTAAATTAAAGTTTAATGTTGATGTGTAAGTTTTAGGCTACTTTACAAGTATTTGTTTTATTTTTTATTTTCAAACACTAATTTACTGCTTTGATATTAATTTACTTATTTTACTTTTTATTTATTAATCTTATATATAATTTATAAAATTTATGTTCATTATATTTTAATACCGTAATTAATTACGGTATCATAGAATTTTCTTTGTGGATCTATCTTGCAAGGGAAAGCAGAAGCGTGTACACAGTTTCCAGCTCCTCAGTTGTGTTGTACATTCCGAAAGTAAGTCTTGGTCAAAAGTGTCACCGTTTAGTCTTTACCCCACATAACTCATTGACTTCCTCTTAATGATAACTCTCTTTAACTGTATTACACGTCTTGGCCACTCGGCCTTGTTCGAGTGTAATAATGTCTTCATCTGCTAATGTTCTAATAATCTGTAATAATTAACTCATTCACTATGAAGATGCAACCCTGAGGAATTCAGTCGCAATCACTTGCTTCGGATTGTGTAGATTTATCTTTAATATTAGTATTAAGTCTTTGCCTATCAGCTTAAGCTTTCCCATTGCATGTTATTGGCAAATGGGAGCTTGTTGTGAGCTGATAATAGTTAAAAGGAAGTTAAACCTTTGAGCTTCTGTACGTCGGCTTCCACTTACTGCTAGTAATCCTTGCCCTGTGCTGCTAGTGTTATGTTGACTCCATCGCTGCTGTTGGGAGTAACTGGCTAGGAATTCCAAGCAAATTTCACAGAAAGGGTTTGAAGAAAATAATGGCAGGCACGTGAGGTCAAAGTTTCCTGTAATGCAGTTCCCAAAACATAACTGCAGTTTGTTCATGTTTGATGCAAGGGACGCTGACCTAGTGAATTGATTTTGCTTGAGTTTAAAATAGTGTGCCAGATACACCCATATATCATTTAGAAAATTGAAAAAATTGTTGTCTGTTTTCTTACAACAGTTGGTTTTACATCATAGAAAATTGAAAAAATTTGATCCTTTCTGTTTCTGCATTTAACAATCCTAACAAGTTAATCCAAACACCAAGTAGAAAAAGACCAGCTCTTTTAGAGAAAAATAATCGAAATTATTCTTCAATTGCTTTAAAAAAGTTCTGGGAAAATGGATCCTGCTTTCGCAGGTCTTGGTCCAAAAGTGACTGAGTACTCACACGATGAAGGTCGCATCAAACTTCCTGGTCGCATCAAACTTCCTGGAAGCTTCAAGGAATCTGAACGAAAATTATCTGGTGTTTCAATTGATTACGCGTCTTCTCCACTCTACCCATTAGCCATGTTGAAACCATTGTATTCAACTAAAATGGAATGGAATCCAACGGTTGATATCAATATTTAATTAAATATCAAGATATGCGAATTAATTCTGAAAATAAAAGAGCAATTCGTATAAGATAAAGAATTATAGTTTCTGATTGCATTGCAGGAAGCCACTTAATTGAACTTATTGGAAGCACTGAAAGATGACAAAATTTTACCTGAATTTCCAATTAAGTTTGTTTCAAAGAAATCAATGCAAGGATTTTTATGCGTTCTAATTAATTTGTCAAACAACAAACAAGTTTAGTCTAAAATGTGTGCCGACAATAATGACGAAGAATGGTTTTGGTATTTAGTGGAGAAAGACATGGTCTGTCTGATGTTGATAAAAGCTAGCTTTAATAATCTACACACCAACAGCAATGATTTCTTTATGTATTTTATTAAGGACATCTTTAAATGTAATTGCATTTTTTAGGGAAAAATGAGTAAATTATTTTTTAGAATAATTCCACTACAATCTTTCATTTTTTTTAAATTATAGTATTTTCTCTTTAAAATAAATAAAGATTGGAAAGTAAAGGTTGAAGGCTTGAAATTTTTCTTTGAAGTTGCTTAAAGCTTGGGAAGAAGGCCGTCCATTTCCCTTAGAAATAATTGTTTTTAGGCATCTTTTGGTTACAAGCCTCACAAGTTGTGTAAGTTATTTTTCAGATTTTTTATACAAAGAATTGGTCGAGGAGAGTCAAACTCAGATAAAACTTGTTAATGTAGTCCACGTCAGCCGCTTGAGCATCTGAATTTCCCGCCCAAACAAAAACTAATAAACATAACGAATTTGAATCATCATTCAACAATGACATAGCAACTTGTGAGGCTTGTAGTTTGATCATTTCTGTATTTGTCAATGCATTATTCATTCTACGACCAGGCTCTAAAATCAAGTAAATGCTACAGTTGTATGCAACTGATGAATATAGATCAGCAAATCTAAATTTTTTTGATAATATTACTTATTAAGATTACGAATCCATCCACAAGGCAGCCGTAAATTATCATATAGCCTGACGTCTGAACTTTTTACAAGATTAATAAAGGATAAGAGCATACTAAGAAATTAATTTCTACTTAAATGTATTGTAGTCATGCAAAATAGAGAAACGTTGTCATACTGAAGCCGTGGGTGTGTATGGCACTGTGGCAGAAGTAAACAAATCATAAAAGCATGATAGAATAAAGAATTAAAGATCATGATATGTGCACATAGAAGTAATACGGTATTTCTTGTTATAAAGGAAATTATGAATTTTGCAAAGTACCTTAGCAAATTTTGCTTTTGCTGACTTTGTTACTGTTTTAACTGCATTCTGTTCCACAGTCGAAATCTTTCTGCTTTTTGGCCCGACTCTAACAAGACAGCCTAACTTTCATACCTAGATCAGTTCTGCTATTCATTGCTAGCCGCCCTCATCCACATTCTTGTTGCATGACTCTTAATCATTCTCTCGAACAACAGTATATCAAGGATACTATGAAGTTTGTAAAGCACATGAGCAAGGGGGTATATCAATATCATAGTTTCGCGATCGTGCGGCATCCCTCGCTGCAATTTTTGCTGCTGCTAACCTTGTTACTGTCTCAACTGCACTCTTTTCCACAGAGTTGAAATCATTCTGCTTTTTGGCTTCCGTTGTCTGCCCCCAGACCTTCACAAATTGACCTTATTGATTGATTGCTTTTGCTTGGGAAATCACAGAGAAGATGCAACACACCAGGTGGATGCACTTTCCTTCTTGGGCATATTATCGAACAAGTCCTAGGCGTGAGAATTACACCATAATTCCTCAACAATATCTCTCTTGAACCTGGCCTGCAAATTCCATTTAATCATTCCTTTGTCTATTTTTGTTTGTTCAAAAGATAAATCAAGCTGAGATCGATCATATACACATTTTTTTTTATTCTTCCTAAAATCCTCAACATTTGCCCCCAAGCATTATAGCCTCAATCCCTAGTTTCACTTATTTAAACCCGTAAAAATTCTCTGAAAATCACAGAAGTACATTTAATTATAGGTATATTATTCAAATCCTACACCTACATCCATGGCCGATAATGGCTTGGAGAGATATTAGTAATGGAGGATTTTATGTTAAAATCACAGAGGAAATGACAAGGAAGAGAGTGAGTTCAGTAACACTCGTTTTACTCTTCATCTACAAACGGACACATTAAAAATTGGAAAAAAAAAACACATGCACCCTCAACGTTTAGACAAATAGATAAAAATTCTCTTAATAAAATTATTAGATTATCCAATTTATCCATATATTATTAATAAAATTATAAATATATCATCATTGTCTCATTCCTCTATTTACATTTTTATCAATAACCAATTTTCAAAAAAGACATCTACACACCTAAAAAAATAGTAAATAAATTATAATTTTAAAAATAAAATTGGTTATTAATACCCAATTTTATTTAAACTTTAATATTTTATATTTAACAATTCTCCACATGTCAATCATTTAAACTTGTACATTTATAACTAATTTTCTATGTTATTTATTATGGTATTAATAACCAACTTTATTTTTAAAATTATAATTTATTTACAATTTATTTTTAGGTATGTAGATATCTTTTTTAAAAATTGTTATTGATAAAAAGTTTAAGTAGAGAAATGGGGCAAAGAAGGTATATTTATAATTTTATTAATAATATATGAACAAATTGGATAGTCTAACAATTTTTTTATATGTTAAAAGGATATAATGATAATTACATATTAAAATTATAATGAATGAGATATAAATATTTTTTTTAAATATTGGGAGAATTATTTTTCTAAATATTAGGAGAATTTTAGTCTGTTTATCTTAACATTGGGGTGTGTTTATCATTTTACCTTAAAGATTGCCAATAAATCAGCCCCCGCTTTTATTTATAAATGCTGCTAACCACGGTTAACAAACTTGGACACCAATCTAGACAGCACATCAATGCCACGTCACTACCGTTAACTGGTTTATAACAGATTTTTGAATAAATACGATGTCAATGAATTACCATATGTAAAAAAAAAAAAAATTTGAGATGCATGCTTACTGATAAATTCAGATAATAATAAATAGCCTTTCCCCATTATTTGAGTTCATCTTTGAGGCTGTGGTTCCTCATCATCACAGCAGCCATTCCACTGGCTTCTATCCCAAAAGCATATTTATTTCATTTATATTAATACTATATTTATATTTATTTTTAAAAATATAATATCAATTTTGGGTTACTGTAGTCAAGAACAGTCAAGACTATAATGGTAAAAGAAAATTTTTACTATTATAATGGCGGCATATTAAATTGGTAAAGTGAAGTACTTGCTAATATGCGTTAAATAGACCAAAACTAATAGTTTGTTAAGCTTCATCAACTTTCAAATCCCAATAATGGACGATTTTTTAAATTGATCCAACCAAAAATATCATTAAGAAGAAAAGGGGGAGAGGATAAATACGTTTAGGCCTTTAGGGTTATTTTTCCAATTGTTTTTTTTCTTTTATACTTAAAATTAAATTAATTAATAACCAAAAACTAATTGTTTAATGAATTTTAAAATAAAAAATATTCAGATTGATTTTTAGTTCAGTTAAACGTGAAACCGAAATAAAATATGTACGAATTTAAAATATTACTGTCGGATTTGCATTGTTTTAGCATTAAACCCAACTCAGATCATCCGAGTTTATTCAAATTTTGGCTAAGTTGTCATCCCTAAACCCAATGATGAAGCTTTGGATGCCTTTTTCACCATTAAAGCTAAAGCAAATTCTTATACTAACATCAATAAGATTACAATGATTCCTTTTTGAATGCTCGATGGTCATGGAGGCCATTATATTTGATCTTAAAAATTTAGAACCAAAATAAGTGACAAGATCCCTTCAAAATGATGGACTTCACAAAACTGAAATGTGCATGTCAAAATTTTATAAACTAACTTAATGAAATGAAAATGCCTACTAAGTATAAGTCAAGAAGTTAATTGATAACAAGTTAATGTTATCAATTAACTTATATGATTACATGTGAATGAACTTATTATTTGTGGGGAATGCATTTATTGTGTATATGTTGAAAATGTGCACCATTGATCTTGAACAACCGCAAATATTTCAGGTCGAAGAAAAAAAGTAAGATTAATCAGAGCAATCAATCAAGAACAGAGCACAAACTAGATAAATTGATGAACAAGAAGAGAGTTTCATGCTCCTTCTTTCCTAAAGAAATCAACCGACAATCTTTAAAACTATACCTCATTTGCTTCCTAAATCACAGTACTTACAGAGTCATCAGCTAACAAACCTAGAAAAGTCAACCAACACTTTTTCTAACCATTTCTTTTGACCAAGACAGCAACGCCAATTACAGCTTTTCCCGCTAAATGCAGAAGTCTCAGTTTAAGCAAATACACGCCTGACAACTTTTGAGTTATTACGAGCTAACCTCAGCGAGTTTACAAATCTTTTAAACACACCCCTCAATTTATATTATTGGATCAGACTCCATTCGCCAGTTCCTATCTTGAGCTTGGCCTGCAATTCCACGTAATATATAACTCGAGATCGATCATCTACATATTTGTCTTTCTTCCTTCCATTGCGTGGCTTTATGAGAAGATTACAGGGGTGCCAAAGCTCAACGAAAGTCGAAAAGCCCAAATTAACTAAGCACAGAAAAATTCAACAAAATTCCAATATCATCAGATGGGAATGGGCCTTGGGGATGCTAAGATGTTGTGACACTACCTGTCAGCGGCTATGAACAATAAATTTTTGCCGAAAATACTTTTGGTCAAATATGTGAAACGATCCTCACATAAAATATAGGTAGTGTTGATAATTTCACTTCATCCATCTCTGAAATTAACAACAGTAAATTTAACCTATACACCGGTCATTCAATCCAATTTTCCTCTATAAAGCAATTTAATTTATACAGTTTGTTCAACAATTTAATTTGTACAGTTTATTTAATTTACAGCATTTTGTCACACTTGGTATTGGTTTAATTTATAATGTTGATAACTAAAACTCAGAAGGCGCTGGAGCTATTCAAGTAAAATCTAAAAAAAATTAAGTAAGAATCCCAACAAAGGAAAATCCATATCAGTTTCAAGTGCTATATAATATAGAATAAGCTTAGCTGAGCTACTCAAATAGAAAGAACAGCAGAAGCTGCACGCCGACAGTAAAAATAATAATAATCAGATTGCAATGACCTAATTATTAGTTTATTGTTCACTCGTAGCAATGCAATTGATGTACGACAGTTGTGTAGGATAAATGGAGTATCTTTCCAAAGTCATACGCTCTTAGTGTCCGTTTGAGACATATAATACTATTTCAAAGCTTACAATTAGACGAATCTAATCTAATATGACTGTACCAAAGAAAAAAATCAATCAAATTGAGATGGCCCAATTAGTTTACTGTTTACTCGTATCGATGCTACAATTTATGTATTCAAAAAATGAGAGAGCTTCAAGAAGAGACAATGCTGCAATGAAACAGGCATAATAAGAATATAAAGCAGAGGTTTACTTCAGTCCTTTATTTTTTTTTCCTTTCTTTAATTTTCAGCTCATGAGAAATCACAAAATTCAAAACTTCAATTTGATCGTGCACGAATGCAATTTTGATTCTTGCAAGACATATTTTGATTATAACCAACTATTTCACCCTAGTCGAGCATTTTCTTGTGATTTAACCAAAAAAAAACTGCAAGAGAAGATATAGTAAATAAATAAAAAGAAAACAAATGAAATACCATTTGAAAAGAAAATAAATTATTGAAATCGAGATGCATACTTTCACATAAATGCAGAGAATAAGTAACAAGTAGGCTTTGCCCTTCATTCGAGTTGTCTGAATCTTTTAAGAAGTGGCTCTTCAACATCATCACGGCAGCCACTACCACTGGCTTCAGTTGCCCCAATATTTTCTGCACGGCTTCGCTTTGATGCTGTGGCTACTTCCGAATTTGATCCAACAAAATTGTGATGGAATTCGTTCAGATTATAAGAAGTAAAGCGAGTCCATTTCTTTGTTGTTTGGTCAAACTCCTCGACTTCGTGCATATAAACTGGATGGAAACCGCACCTTTTCACCTTCAATCCAGGACCTGACTGAGGTCCTGGATTGAAGGTGACCAAACAACATGATCGTGCATATAAAGATGGTCTGATCCACAACGACCAAATTTCTCTCTAAAATCTACAAAGTAAAAGGTATTAGAGCCGACCATTTCGCAGTGCAATTGATGTGTGGGATATGAATGCCATAATTTGATACCAGTTGAATGTTTAGGGACATGAAAAACAGAGCAAATAGCATATCCCACAACCCTATTCTTATTATGCAAATATGAAGGCCTTCTGATAGTAATTGATGAACCCTCATTCTGATACATGAACCACTTGGGAATTTCGCTTCCTGGAACAACAATGAAGAAAAAATTTCTTTGATCTGACACTTCCTGCAACCAAAAAATAAAAAATTAAGGAGTCCATATCATTACTCAATTTTCGGGCATAATTACAGCATAGTTGGAAGACACGGAGTGAGAGACTGACCTTAAGGTACTCTCGTAGCATTGAAAATTCCAGACCGTTGTTTCCGAGCAATTTCAAGCTGCCTATACAATTAATTAATGTGCAATAGGACTTGCGCAGTTTTAATAGGATATGGAATGAGTATAAGTTGCCAATATCACTCGGGATTGTTCCTTCCCGTAGATCACAGTAACTGAGATCCAATTTGCTTAAAGAGCACAAACCTGACAGAGAAATCAACCTTAAAGTCGCTAGGTTTGAACTCCTTCGCATCCAATTGAAGAGAAATTGCAAATGCCATGATGTAGACGACGGTTGTCCATAGCACCCAGAAAAAGATAGTGTTTTAAGATTCTTCATAAGAAACATGCAGGATGCAGGTCGTCTTATAGCTGTTCCGCTTATATCAAGTTCTTCCAGACTTACTATTTGCCCAAGCGTCTCTGGCACATTTTCAAGTTTGGAGCATCCTGAGAGATTTAGAGTTTGAAGAGATTTCAAACCATTTATACGGCTGGGAAGTCTCACTAGATCATTGCAGTTATTCAAATTTAACAATTGAAGTCCGGTTAAAAGTTCTATAGAAGATGGCATTTCTGTAATGGAAGTTCCATTTAAGAAGAGCTCTGTCAGAGATTTCATACTTCCCAAAATCTCTGGAAACTTCCTAAACTTCGAGCAACCAGAGAGCTTAAGAGTTCTTAGGCATTTTAATCTTGTTAAAGAAATTGGAAGACACTTGATATTTTTGCAATCTTTCAAATTCAACAAAGTAAGTCCAGTTAGATGTTGAATTGAAAATGGCAACTCTTCAATAGTTGTTCTGTCTAAACAGAGCTCTGACAGATCATTCATATTTCCATCAAACTCTAGAAACTTCTTTATCAGTTTCGAGCAACCAGAAAGAACGAGTGTTTTAAGCGATTTCATAGAAATCTTGCCTGGAAGAGTTGTAAGACTTGTACAATCTTTCAGGTTCAATATGATAAGCTTACTGTGAAGCAGTAAAGATAGGTGAATTTCACGCAGCCTTGTACATCCTTCAAGATCCAACTCCTCTAAATTTGAGACCTCTGTGAAGTTTGGTGTTTTAATCAAGTCCTGTGAATGGCTGAGTTTCATGACTTTCAACATGTTTAAAGGCTGTTGAAAACAAAAGCAGGAAAAAATGATACTTCTTAATTTATATACAGCTGTAATACCATCAATGATTATTCACAGAAAAAATTCAAATTATTGACAAAATTATTGATCTTACTTTGATTCCCTTCCATAATTCTTCAATGCGGCTGTAGCACATTTTAAATTCAACGGTTTTATCCAAATGCAGATTTGATGGCAAAGATTTCAAAGGATACCGATGCCAATCAAGTAATCGCAACCTGTTAGAAAGGTATTCTAGGCCTGCGGGAAGTTGCACATTACTAATTTTTAGCAGTCTTAGGTTGGTCATCTGCGAAAATGCTTTAGCACTTGCACTTAAGTAAACCTCATTTTCAGGAAAGTAGGCATTAACTATTATTCCTTCCATTGCTTCACCTCCCTAAAAATTATAAGCAAACAATAAGTAAATAAAACAATAATGTTAAGATGTTGAAAATTAGTCAGAGATGTAATTGGGAAAAATAAAGTAGCAAGCATCAACAAGTTTCTCATTTAATAATGCACTTACTGTCTTTTCTATCAACACCTGGCGTACTTCTTTTTTGTTCCATAATCTGCTGCGTTTCCCAGGTTCTTCGGGGTATTGTCTCGTGATAATCAGTTGTCCCAATTCCTGTAACAAATCATGCATCCCTAGTGTGTTGTCGTCATCAACTGTTAACAGAGATCTTTCAATAAGAACTTCTATTCCAATGACAGGGAGAAAACCACATCCCTCTAGAATTTTTGTTACATAATCTCTATTCTTCCCTTTAAAGAAACATGCAACATCAAGAAATATTTTCTTCTCAGAATCTTGCAGTCGGTCAAAACTTATTTGAAGTATACTCATAATCTTATTTGGAGGATCTGTTTGAAGTCTTTCCAGGATACTTCTCCATTGATCCATAGATCTAACATTCAAAAAGGAACCTAAAACTTCGATAGCTAATGGAATACCACTAGCATAATTTACAAAACGTTCAGATAGCTGCACACGTTCTTCCAAAGGCTGATTGGTTTTAAAAGCTTTCATGTTGAAGAGTTGAAGAGCTTCATTGTAGTTTAGTCCGTTAGGCTTATACACTTCATCCACTCCATTTGTCTTTAACAAACCTTCATCTCTTGATGTTATGATGATCCTACTGCGTGAACCATACCACCCATGCTTTCCAGCTAAATATTCTAATTGCTTTGAATCAACCACATCATCAATAACAAGAAGAACCTTCTTGTGTTGCAGCCTACTCCCTAAAATGTTAATGCCATCATCCTCATTCCATATCCTATTATCTGTAAGCTTTAGTAATTGGGAAACGAGTTGCCTTTGAAAAGAGATTACACCACCTTCCCTTTCAGATTTTTCTCTAACATTAGCAAGAAAATTGCTTCCTTCAAATTCATGAGAGATCAAGTCATAAATAACTCTTGCAAGAGTCGTCTTACCTAAACCTCCCATACCGCATATCCCTATCATACGAACATCAGCACTAGGACCTTTATCCATAAGAAACCTCAGTTCCTCCAAGCGTGAGTCTATTCCTACTAGCTTCTTAAGAATCTTTGATTTTACACGAATTTGACTTGATATTGCATTGACAATATCGGAAATAAATTTTGACTCGTTCCTGTAGTTTGAAAAGAACAAAGAAAGATTGGTGTTGTTAAATTAAAGTTATTATGAACGTGGTAACTGTTGAGATAAGGTTACGTAACTGGTTCTTATTGATAAGGGCTGATATTGATAAGTTGTATTTGTGTGTCTTAGGGAATCTTAGGGATAATGGTGTATAGCTTAAAAGTAGGAGTTGAGGTTGAGTTATCTTGTAACTAAAGGCAGTAGTTGTAGTGGTTGTATGTACGTAACTTAGGGCTTCAGGTTAGTATAAATAATCTTGTATGTAATCACTGATTTCTATGAATGAACTACCCAAATATTAGGGTTTCTGCATTTACATGGTATCAGAGAATATCATATAAACACCCTCGTATTCCTTATTGAATCCATAAATTAATCATGGAAGCCCCACAATTAACCCACCCATCCTCAGCATCTTCATCAAACCAGCGAATAATAATTCAGCAGGATAATTCATCCTTTCCGAATAGTGTAATCCTGGATGAAAACAACTATTCTCTCTGGGCTCAGTTGATGGAAATGAGGATAGGGGCACGTAACAAAGGAGGTTATCTTAACGGTACTGAAACTGAACCTGCGATAACTGATCCTCGTTATGGGAACTGGATTTCTGAAAATCAGAAAGTAAAGAGTTGGTTGATTGACTCAATGATTCCAACTCTTATGCAACGTTTCATTAGATTGCCAACAGCTAAGGATGTATGGGAGGCAGTCTCCAAAACATTCTATGATGCATCTGATGAAACTCGTATTTTTGAATTGAATCAAAGATCGTTTTCTACGAAACAGAATGGAAGACCATTGTCTACATACTTTACTGAATTAATGGATATATTCCAAGAAATTGATCAGCGAACTAATGCACAGGAGGAGACCGTGGAAGGAGTGGTAACCCTACACTCAACTATGTCACGCTTGAGAGTTCATATCTTCCCAAGTGGACTTGATATAGAATATGACCAAGTGAGGGGAGAAATCCTAAGGAAAGATCCAAAACTGGATTTAGAGCAGAGCTATGCATATGTACGAAAAGAAGAACAACAAAGGAAAACAATGATGGGAAATACAACTGCTCAGATGGAAGCTACTGCACTACAAGCCAGGCAAGGAACAATGCAAGGAAGAGGACGTAAAACTCTTCCTGGAAGGAATAGCAATCTGACCTGTGATCATTGTGGCGAAAGAGGACATTCCAAAGACAGATGTTATGAAGTGATTGGTTACCCAGAATGGTGGGATTTTTCGAAAAGGCCTAGGAAGAAGCCCGTGGCAAAGACTGCCTCAGCAGAACAGGGTAGAGAGGAGACCCTAGACAGAAGCAGTCACATGGCAAATGCAGCCCTAGCAGGTAACATGAGTAAGTCTTCTTCTCATTCTCCTAATCTATTAAAGTCGAATGCTTGGATAATTGATACGGGTGCATCTGACCACATGACATGTCATATAAACCAAGTTACATCTGTGTCAAAATCACCACATTCAGTAGTGTCTACTGCTGATGGAAATGAATGTGATGTACGTGGTGAAGGCCAAGTCTCACTGTCTGATAATTTGCATTTAAATTCTGTCCTTATCGTACCTTCCTTATCATGCAATCTACTTTCAGTTGGCCAAATTACTACCTCCCTTAATTGCACAGTCACTTTTTGGCCCTCTCACTGTGTTTTCCAGGACATTGTGACTCAGAAAACAATTGGTTATGGTGTTAAAAGGGGAAAACTGTACTACTTGGAGATGAAGGGACCTGTGGAGGAACGAAGGACGAGTGCAACATGTCTGAGTGAGAGTACAAGTAGGAAATTAGAGAAAATCTGGCTATGGCATAGACGCCTTGGCCATTTATCCTTTGGTTATCTTAGAAAGTTAAGACCTGAGTTATTTGATAATTTAAATCAGTCAAGTTTTCAATGTGATGTATGTGAATTCTCTAAGAGTCATCGTGCTTCCTATTTACCTGTTTTTAATAAAAGTACACAACCGTTTTCTGTGATCCACTCTGATGTTTGGGGGCCTGCAAAGGTCGCCTCCTTATCACAGGCTAAGTATTTTGTGACCTTTATTGATGAATGTACTCGAATGACAAGGATATCCTTATTACGTACTAAAAGTGAGGTAGGAAATGCATTTAGAGAATTTTGGAGTTTGATTCATACTCAGTATAACATGTCTATTCGTGTTTGGCAAACTGATAATGGAATGGAGTTCATGGATGGAAACTTAAACAGATTTCTTAAGGATAAAGGCATTAGACATACAACCTCATGTGCATATACTCCCCAACAAAACGGGTTAGCTGAGAGGAAAAATAGGCAAATAATGGAGGTTGTCCGTGCTCAACTTTTTGGTGCAAACATGCCTAAAAATTTTTGGGGGGAAGCCGTAAAATCTGCAATCTATCTAATAAATCGTACTCCTTCTAGTGTCTTAAATTTTCACACTCCTCAGTCTAAATTGCAATCATATATGACTACAGTTCATGAGCCAAATTTGGAACCTCGTATTTTTGGATGTGTGGTGTTTGTTCATGTACCGAAAACCTTACAAAGTAAACTTGACCCTAGAGCTATAAAATGTGTGTTCGTAGGGTACTCAGATTCTCAAAAGGGATATCGGTGTTATGATCCAGTTAATAAGAAGTTGTATGTTAGTATGGACGTAGTATTTGATGAGTCCAAAGTTTATTATAAAACTGAGGAAGCTTTAGGAACAAAGTGTGAGGAGGAGAATAGAGTGAACCCTAATTTAATAAGTGATAATGTGGATAGTGTCGATAGCAGGGAAATTGAACCAGTGGCTGATCAATCTAGGGAGGATGAACATGTGCATGATAATCTTTATGATGGACAGGTGATTGGAGAAATAAATACTGGGTTTCCTTCGATAACACCAGAAACCGAGGGTTCTGAGTCACAGGTGAGGACATTTCCTGAAACTGAATCTATTCAACCTGCTTCTTCTAACCCAAGATATCCCTTGCGATTGAATAAAGGTGTTCCAAAACCAGTTTATGAACCTAGTCTTAAATCAAATGTCAGATATCCTATAAATAATTACGTGTCCACTCACTCTTGGTCAGGAAGTCATGCATTTACTGTTGATAAATTATCCAAAATCTCGATTCCTAATAGTGTACAGGAGGCATTGATCAGTCCTATCTGGAAAGCTGCTATGGATGAAGAGATGAGAGCACTTGAGAAGAACAATACGTGGACACTTACTGAACTGCCTGCAGGAAAGAGAATAGTGGGTTGTAAGTGGATATTCACTGTGAAAATGAAGCCTGATGGTAATGTCGACAGGTGTAAAGCTAGGTTGGTGGCAAAAGGCTTTACTCAGAAATATGGAGTTGATTATCAAGAGACCTTTGCTCCTGTTGCCAAGTTGAATACTATTCGCATACTGATTTCACTTGCAGCAAATCAAGATTGGACATTAAGACAATTTGACGTGAAGAATGCATTTCTGCATGGTGATTTAGAAGAGGAAGTATATCTTGATTTACCTCCAGGTTTGCAGGTGAGTGGTGAAAGTCAGACTAAGGTTTGTAAGCTTAGGAAGTCACTATATGGTTTAAAATAGTCACCTAGGGCATGGTTTGGCAGGTTCTCAGTGGCAATGAAAAAATTTGGCTTTAACCAATGTGAATTTGATCACACATTGTTCGTGAAAAGAGGACCAGGTACTGTGACTACCCTAATTGTTTATGTGGATGACATGGTTGTGACTGGAAATGATAGTAGTGAGATTGACAGGCTTAAATGTAGTTTAGAGCTGGAGTTTGAGATGAAGGATTTAGGGACACTAAAATATTTTTTAGGTATTGAGGTTTTGAGAACTGATGATGGAATTTCTTTGTCCCAACGCAAGTATGTACTGGATTTGTTATCAGAAACTGGAATGCTTGGGTGTAAGCCGAGTGAAACACCAATAGAACTAAATCATAAGTTGGGAATTTATCCTGGACAACGACCTACTGACAAGGAAAAATATCAACGGTTGGTTGGGAAGTTGTTATATCTGTCCCTAACACGACCTGACATTGCTTATGCAACTGGTGTACTAAGCAGGTTTATGCATAATCCGAGTGGTGATCACATGAATGCTGCTGTCCGAGTGGTGATCACATGAATGCTGCTGTCCGAGTCCTGAAGTATTTGAAGGGAGCACCTGGGAAAGGTTTGTTTTTCTCTAAAGCAAGTAGTATGGAAATAAAAGGGTATACTGATGCTGATTGGGCTGGTGACCTTACCACTAGACGTTCTACATATGGATACTTTGTATTTGTGGGAGGTAATCTAGTGTCATGGAGAAGTAAGAGGCAGCAGGTGGTGGCTCGTTCAAGTACTGAGGCTGAGTTCAGAGGGATGGCTAAAGGAATCAGTGAGATACTATGGGTAATGCGTGTGTTAGGAGAATTGGGGATTGAGTTTATGAAGCCTGTATCACTGTTTTGTGATAATAAAGCAGCCATTGAAATTGCTAGAAACCCGGTGCAACATGATAGAACAAAACATGTGGAAATTGATCGTCATTTTATTAAAGAAAAGCTTGATGAGAATGTGCTTTCTCTTCCTTTTGTACCATCAAAAGACCAAGTGGCTGATGTTCTAACTAAACCAGTTACTAGGAGAATGTTTACTGAAGCTATTGGCAAGTTAGGCATGTCAGACTCATACATGCCAACTTGAGGAGGAGTGTTGAGATAAGGTTACGTAACTGGTTCTTATTGATAAGGGCTGATATTGATAAGTTGTATTTGTGTGTCTTAGGGAATCTTAGGGATAATGGTGTATAGCTTAAAAGTAGGAGTTGAGGTTGAGTTATCTTGTAACTAAAGGCAGTAGTTGTAGTGGTTGTATGTACGTAACTTAGGGCTTCAGGTTAGTATAAATAATCTTGTATGTAATCACTGATTTCTATGAATGAACTACCCAAATATTAGGGTTTCTGCATTTACAGTAACAAATCAATTCCATATTATGAATAAAATCCAAACCATGCAATATTCATTAGATCAAATTGAAGTAATGTACGTAACATGTTATTACCTATGGCTAAGTAACACGTTATTATATATGGCTAATCTTTAGGTATGTTCTAGCGAAATATCTACATTCATCTGTACCTAATCATTTGCAAATATACATATATGGAGCTTTTATTTCATTTACTGCACATCATAAGGTAGACATAATAATCAGAAGAATTTTAGCTGAAAATAGTATATTAAATGTTGTTTGATTAAACTAATAAACAAATTAATCAGAAGAGCTACCTGTACTCCTTTAGTTCCCAGCCTGAGATATTAGCCACCTCTTTTAAAGCTTCTCTCCACTTCTGTACCTTTTCTATACTCTTCTTAAAAACTTCTACATGTTTAGCAAATGCTTCTTGAAAATTTCCGGTCTGATTCCTTACAACTGTTGGTTCCACGTCATAGAAAATTGGGTAAACTATTCGTTGAGCATTTTTGTTTTTGCAGTCAAGAATATGAACAAGTTCATCTAAGCACCAAGTGGAAGAAGCATAATTTTTTGAGAGAACAATAATTGCAATTCTTGATGCTTCAATTGCTTTAAGGAGACGAGGAGAAATGGACTCTCCTTTCTCAAGTTCTTTGTCATCCTTGAATACATAAATTCCTTTCCCATTCAAAGCAGCATATAGATGACTTATGAAGCTTTTACGGGTGTCTACTCCTCTAAAGCTTAGGAAGACATCATATGTCCAGTGAGAGACATTTTGTTTGCTTACTGAAGTCATTTTATTTGTTCCTGCATATTTAGAATAAAGTAAGTCTTGCTAGGAACAACTGATACTTTTTAGAATTATAGCGAAAATTCATTTTTATTAATTTCAAATGGCTCTTAGGCCTAATTTAGATAAAATATTCAATAACAGAAAAGTAATCAATCATCATAAATCAAGGATCCATATTAAAAAATAATAATAGTTGTAATACTTTTCATATGTGTATGACCATAATGGCCTTGATTATTGCCATATGTGAATGCCATAATGGTCTTGATACTTGTCATCCAATTATCACATAATGGGCTTGATTCTTGCCATCTGGGCATGTCGTGATGGTCTTGATCTTTGTCATGTATGCATCACATTATGGATTTCATCCTTGCCATATACGCATTACATTCATGTAATTCTTATCACCACCTCTTAAGCTAGTGAGGAAAATGTTTTTTTTTTTTTTTTGGACTCCCAACTTGTGTAGAATTTTAATCCAAATTACAGATTTTCTTGCTAACAGATGTGATGAAATCTGGTAGCCCATTTTCTTTTTTTTTAATGGGCTTAAACCTAACCTAAAGGAGTTTTGCTATGTATCCCGGGTCAAACTCCGAGTCAAATCCCAACAACAGCCCTAAATTACTGTTTCTTTCCCTTCATCTCACAGCCCCTTTCTCATTCTATTTCTCTTCCCCTTCATTTCATAGCCACGATCACGCACCCACCACACCGACAGCCATTAGTGTGGCAGCCCCCATCACACACGGTTCCATCACAAGTAGGGATGGCAATGAGGAGGGAGAGGGGAGGGGACCAATCTCCCATACCCATTCCCGGTATTTTGCGTATGTTCCCATCCCCTTCCCATCTCCATCAAAATTATTTAAGAGAATCCTCATCCCTTCCCCAAATAATAACAAGGGATCCCCGAGGGTCCCCGATCCCCGAATAACTAATATATTTTTTATTTTCGATTTTGAGTTAATCATATTAAAATAAAAAATTCAAATAAAAGTAAATTTCGAAATATATCTTACATTAATATCCATTACAAAAGTCATATACACTAAATTAGTAAGTAACGCAGCATGCAAGGGATACAAACTATCATAAAAAAATTAATAGGTTAATACAAAATTGTTACAAATAAAATCAAATTTAGATTCAAAATTAACTTTTCAATGGTGGCGTGGACACTTTATAAATGTGAATTATTCCCTTTACAGCACAATAATTAAGTCGAAGCAAATCAAGAACAAATATTAGATTAGATTAGATATTAAAATTGTAATTTGCTATTGGCAATTATAACATCTAAAAATAAATAAAAAATAGATTTGAGTTTAAAATATTTAATGAATATTAAAATTAAAACAAAAGTTTTGGGCTAATAGAATATGTCCGGTCTTTTTAATATCCTAAATAAAAATTTAGGACTTTAATTAGTTAATTAGACCTAAAAGTTTAATAATATAAATATTTTGATTTTTTTATTTTTACCAATACTTATAATTTTATAATTCAAAATTTATTATTTATTTACTAATAATTTTAAAAAATTAAAATTAAATTAAAAATTAAAATAGGGAAATGGGTAGGGGATGGGGATTCCACCTCATCCCCGTCCTCTCCCCGAATAAGAAATTGAGTAAAAAAATTTTTCCGTCCCTTCCTCAAATAAGAAATTGGGTATGAAATTATCTTCATACTCTCTCCGAATAGGAAAAATCTCCGAGGGTACCCGTCCCCATGGAGATTTTTGCCATCCCTAATTACAAGTACCCAGCCATCAAGGCAAAAGTGACCTTCTGCCTACTAATTTCACGAAATCTAGTTCAGAAAGGGCAAAGATGAGATCATAGACTGCAGATCCTAGGATATCCCAAACAAAATCCATGATGTATTGTTTGTCAGTAATGTTGCCGTATCTATCAGAATTTAAATCCAGTGCAATTACAGTCATAGCAGCTGTCATTATCACGACAACATTTATCATTGCAGCATTCAGTTTATTCTTCACTAGAAAATAACCAAATAGGGTGGAAAAAACTAGCGATGATGATGGCAGAAGAGCAGTAGTTGATGCCGGAAGATAGGCATAGGCGTATGCATACATGAGATTATCTGCAGCACTTAGAAAACCCAGGACAATAAAAGCTAGAGTGAGCTTTAAGTCAAGAGGAGTAGGAGAGGTTTTAAATACGAAATTTGTGGCCACAAGATCAAAGCAGTCAAAGGCCACCCAGCAACTGCAACAACTTTGCCAAAACGATGTCGTTTTAGGGCTTGGTTAAGAAAAAAAAAAAGAGAATTGAAACGGCGTCGTTTATTGCTTTCGGGGTTTGACTCGGGATAACTAACATTTTCCAACCTAAAGACCCTCTAAAACTCAACACCAGGAAAGAGGGTGAGAAACCCGGCTTTTGACATTTTTTTTCCAACAAAAAAATTCACATATATATCACACGCACAGCCCACCATGTTTGGAAACGGATCATTGACATGCTAACTAAACACACACAGATTTGAAGACTCTCAAACCCGTTCTGAAATCATAATAACTTTTATTTTCTTTTCTTTTCTTTTCTTTTTTTTTTATTTTGTGCAATTGTGCGATGGAATTTTATTAATTAAAATTAGCTGACAATAAATTGAACCAAAATACTGTTTAAAGACAACAAATCACTGATATAGAAACTTAATAAGAGAATGCTTCTGATTTGGAAATTAATGATCTTCTTCTTAAACAAAATAAACAGATCCACAGCTTCTTATTTGCTTTCTTTACTCCAAAAAAAAAAATTATGCTTTCTTTACTCCCAAAAAAAAAATTATACTTAATAAATCCCAAAATGTAATTAGAATTTTTTTTTCAGATGCTCGTTGTGAGTTCGTATGCCAGCCTTTAAGTTCATATAAAATTAACATTCAAGCTTTCTTCCAATATTTAAACATACAGGATATGCAAATTAATTTTGAAAATAAAAAATAAATATACAAGATAAAACTTACAGCTTATTTGAACTCCACTGAAGTATTTTCCCAAAGGAAAGAAGTTAATAAAATGGCGCAACTTCTAGCTAGTTTATCATCCTCAGATCTGTAGTATGTTTGTTTTCTAAAAGCAAGACTTAGTGAAAATTGACTTGCATAATTAAATTACTCGTCATAGACTTCTACTCGCATAACTAATTATTCATTATAAATTTCCACTTGTTACAATTAATTATTCAAAGACTGTTAAGAAAAAGGATACTAAGTGTCATGGAGTACCGTCCAAAATTTCCAGCCTTTTAACTTGACAAGTTCAAGATGTCCTAGCTTGGCTTGTCTCTAGAATGCTCCATCTCTATCGCATTGCACACTTGTACCTGGTTAGGATGTCTTCAGAATTTGCTATAGTGTTTTAGCATGCAGCTTGTACATAGAATTCTCTAGGATACTGTGGGCATTGTTAGACATAAGGGCTCTCTACAAGTCATGAGAACTCTCTATACTTAGAATACTCTAGAATAAGGCAAACTTCCGTATAAATAGGGCATGGCACTAAGCATTTGCAACAAGTAAGAGTAATAAGTGATTCGAGCGCTTGTAGACAAGCTATCAAAGCCCTCTTGTACATATACTCTTGTGAATAATATACATTCTCTTTGTCTTAATTGCTCACTTCCTCTTTAGCTCTTCCAAAAGCATCTTAGCTTAACTAGTTATGAAGATCAAAGCCTACTTAACAAGTTTCGAGAAAAAAATTGTATTAGTATCACACAGGTTTATTGTGCAAAATACTCACCCTGTGATACCAAGGTTTCCTTTTCACCATAATACCCACTGGCTTTATAAACTAAAAGAACTATCTCCATTATTTTATAATAAATAGAAATACAATATTAAAATGAATGTGATAATATATATTTTTTAAAATAATTTCAATATTTAAAAATATTTTAATATTTTACAAATATATTTTATTGAATTAAAGTCAATTTTATAATAAAACGAAACATAATATTTAAAACACATTAAAATTTAAATTATTTTCAATAATATGTAAAATAATGGTTTTAATATAATTAATACGTGAGATATTTTACCCAGTGTAATTTCTATTTAACGCTAAGATTTATTTAAAATCTTTATAATAAATAAAAATATATTCTAAAATAAATATAATAATTAAAAATTTTAAAATTATTTTAAATATAAAGAAATATTTTAATACTATTAGTCTATAATACAAATTATATTACTCATATTTATTTGTATTTATTAAAAAATTTAAAGTCAATTTTCTAATTGCTATATTCAAAGTATTTTTTTTTTTTGTTAAAAATGAATCTTGTTATCCCATTTTGAAAATTGGGGACATCCATAACGGTTTCCACAAATCTTGATGGTTTAGCTATCTTTTTCCCTATTAAATATCATAAAATTCTACAAATAGCATTCACTATCATTGAAAAATAATGTGCTTCTTTAGTTTGTTAAATAGTCTATAGAACTGTCATTCGAGCATCTTCCAAAAAAATTGTTTATGAAATAGAAATATAAAATATAGTAAATAAACATGGTGGTGTTGTTTCAAGTTAAATTTTTTTCTTAAAATTTTGATAGACTATTAATTTCAAGCAATTTAATTATAGATATTAAAAGTTAAAGTAGAATTTAATATTGATTCTTCATCCACTATTAGATTTCTTAGAACCAATCTCTCAAGATTTATGTCAAGATTTTAAGTAAAAAGTTTTAATTTAAAATATCATAGTCCTACAAATATATAAGTAGGAAAGTCCGGAAAAGCTTTCAAATCATACGACTTTAAAGACTTATAGTTTTAAACTTTTTAAAAAAATGCAGTTTTAAAATTTTTTCCGCACTTTCCTGCACTTTAAAATTCTGGACTGGAACATATAGATATATAGTAGTTTTCTGGTCCAGAATTTTAAAATACGGGAAAGTCTAGAAAAGCTTTAAAACCGATTCCGGACTGAAACATATATATATATAATATATATATATATATATATATATATATTATATATATACTATAGTATATTATAAAGAAGTTTCCTAGTAAGAAATTTTAAAGTGAAGAAAAAATTAAGAAAAATTAAGAAAAATTTTAAAACCATGTTGTTTTAAAGGTTTCCCGCACTTTCTTATACTTTAAAATTTCTGACTGAAACATTTTCTCTCTCTCTCTCTATATATATATATATATAACTAACCACAACTACGATTGCATTGGGGTAAACAAAAGCCATTGTTTGTCCTTTACCTAAATGACCGTTGGATAATATCCAACAATTAGAACCAGAGTACTTAGTAATAAGACAATAAAGAAACTGCTAGGAAATTAATTGTAGCAAATTGGTGTAAAGTTACTAATAACTAATTATACAATATATGCAACAAAGGACCGTGCAAGTGGGGTTTGCAATCAGATTTATCAAAGAATATAAAATATTGTAAGGGAAAAGGACATTTACACTTTAAAATTTAAAAAAAAAGGGTCACCAACACTTTCAAGCTTTGGAAAAGAGATATTAAAACTCCATTTTGATCATAATACCCTTTGTCTCTATTATTCTTAAAAAAATTTGTATACTAAATGGAAATATAATATAAAAATAAATATAACAATATATACATTTTAAAATAATTTCAATGTATTTAAAAATATTTTTAATATTTTACAACCTAGCTATTAGATATATTTACTTATGTTAAAGTAAATTTTATAATAAAGAGAAGCATAACATTAAAATAAATGTGTTAAATTTAAATTATTTTGAATATTAATGTAAAATAATAATTTCAACATTATTAGTATATGAGATTCTTTTTAATTGTTAAATGTATTTAGCGCAAATATTTATTAAAAATCTCTACAATAAAGACAAATATATTATTAATATAAATATAATAATATACATATTTAAATTTATTTAAATATTGAAATATTTTAATATCATTAGTCTACTAGATAGATTACATTATTTATATAATATTTTTATTTATTAAAATTTTAAAGTTAATTTTTTAGTTAATATTTCAAAGCATATTACAGTCAAAATGGAGTCTTGAAGTCCTTTTTTTTAAACTAGGGGGTCTGCATGACCGTTTCCCCAAACCTTCCAAACCTTGCGGTATTGATATCCTTTTCCCAAATAATTGGTTAAATATTCTTACAAGATCTATTACTCTTCTAAAATAGATAATGGTTAACACCTTGTCTTTGGTCTTAATTTAATTCGAAAAATCTAAAGACTTCTAAAAAAAATAATTTGATTAAAGGAAACACAGTTTCCCAAAAAAAAGTAAAGTTTCCCTCTTTGTTATCCACAACTTTAAAGTTTCCATTATTCAGATTTTTTCGGCCTTCCTATGTGAAAGACAGTGAAGCAATTAACTACTTACATATCATATCATAGACCTGCGGATTCGCATCAAGTAATCGTCTCCTTTCTTTTTTACATTTTTCCGAATTCAGAGAGAGAAATCTTCTGAACAAATTTTTAATAATTTAAATTACATAATGCTCTGTTTTGCTTACACAAGCTCTACTAGACAGAGCAACATTATTAGTAGGGTTTGAAAATGAACAAGAATCTGTAATCCAGATGAGATGACATTGTCGGTTACAAGAAATGTTTGTACTGCGCCTAACATCGGCTTATATACGACATGTCGGTTGTTGTTGAGAGGAAGCTCGCATGATGAACAGTTAGTGTTGTTTACAAGAATAAGTAACGTACGTGTTTGATCACTTATAATAAACAAAACTAGTGCTCTGTTCTTCAAGACGGCATAGGCTAGAGCTAGTTGAATCTTTATAATCAGCGTCAAGTGAGGTCTTGGGGGGTCGACATCGATCATCAACTGATCTTGATCCAAGATTTTTCTTACTATCATAAAAGACGGCAACAAGGAGACAACAAGGGAGAGAGCTTTTGTAATGGGCCTAAGCTTCTCGAAGCTGCTTTCAAGCACATCCACATCTCAAGCAAGTCTCAGGATTGCAGCTCTTTGGATTTAGTCCATCTAGCGCCTCAAGAAGCAGCTCTCTCATTTCAGGTAACAACAGGAATGTTAGTAACAAGTTCTTTTAATAAGCATAAGTTGCCAATATCAATTGACAATTGGGATTGCCCGCCCTTCCCGTAGACTACAGTTACAGAGATCCAATTTTGTTCAAGTGTTGGGAAAGTTGATTAAATTTTACTTGAATTCCAATTAAATTTGTTCCAAAGAAATCAATGCGAGAATTTCATGTTTTCTAATCAATTTGACCTTTTCTGCTTGCCAACAGCAGATAATTATAAAGAATGACTACGGTCCAGAGTGGTTTATGGAATCAAAGACCCCGTCAATGATAACAAAAGGTTGAATAATCTAAGCACCAAAAGCAAGGAAATTCATTAAGGGCGTCTTCAATGTAAGTACTTAAATAATAATTTAGAGTATTTAATGAAACAAAATATTTTTAAAATGACAGAGAACATGGATCATTTTCTTTCTCTCCTTTCTTATTCTTTAGTAGGTGACGCATCATTTCATTTTGTCTCACATACAAGCACAAAATTTTCAACTATAATTTTAAACCAATGGGCTTTACATCTTTGTCCTAATCGAAAGTTCCAAGTAGAAAACTCCTTGGATGAAAAATATGTAAAGTTCCATTGAAGAGGCAGAAGTGACAAATTTCAAAGGATTTATTGAAAATCATGAAATTCCTCCCTCAGGAAATCGTATATGAAATTAAACAAATATGTAAATACAGTCATATTATATTTATACATTATGTATGCAAATACTAAGTTATTTTAATAAGACTAATGAAGTGATCAAAAAATATAAATATAACTGGTATAAGGTTAAATACATGATATGATTCTAATTTAATAAATCAATAATGCCCGAAGAACTCAATCAAAGCCCAAGGAAAAAACACATTATTTGAAGCCCAAGCTCAATATGGAAAATCCTCTAAACAATGACGTTAAGATTTTTGAAATTGAGACGGGTAGTAAGCACCGCATAAATCTTTTAGGCTGTGGCTCCTCATCATCACAGCATCCACTCCCACGCGCAGGTGCAATAATAGACACGAAATGAGATAACACTGCAATGAAACAGAGATATTAAGAATACGAAACAGAGGATTTAATTCTGTCCTTTAATTATTAGCACAACAGAAATCACAAAACATAAAGCTTCAATCTGATCGAGCACGAATGCAATTTTCATTCACGAAAGGCACATTCTGATTCTGACCAACCCTTTGATCAAGTAGAGCATTTTCTAGTAATTTAACGTGAAAATAAATGGCAATTAAGAAAGTAAATGAAATACCGTATGCGTACTTACAGATAAATTCAGAGAAAATAATATTCACCAGGCTTTGTCCTTCATTCTAGTTGTGTATATCTGTTAGGTTGTGGTTCTTCATTGTAATCATCGCAGTAGCCACTTCCAAGAGCTGGCTTACGAGTGAAACCCTCACCGTCGAACTCGACTATGAAAAACGAAACCCTACACCGTCTTAAGTCATTGCTAAACCCCTCTCTGACCGAATAAGACCCAAACCGAGTCGTTGAAGAAGGCCCAAGTCCTAGCGCATGAAATCAAAACCTTCACTCGCCGTTGCGTTAAAGAAACCCTAATCGTTGCAATCATTTGCTGTTTCGCTCTGGGCTAGTGAAGTTGTGCCCCATCCTTACCGAAGAAAACACTTTCTATTGTTCAAATTTCAATCCTCTCAGTCGACCAGGTGAGTCGCTCGCTGTTGCTGTTCATTCATGGTTAGTGAAGGTTTTAGTTTTGATTTTTGATTTTGAAATTAAAAAAATATTAATTTTTGTTTAGATTGGTACTGCATATATATTGGGGGAATTTGATTTTATTTTAATGGTGTTTTGTAGTTGGTCGATACTTTTATTGTGTAAATTTATATTTACTTTTGTTGGTTTTGACATGCAATGTTGGAAAGCGATGATTCAATGCAAATTTCCAGGTTTCGTTTAGAATGATTAAGGGTTTGGTATTCATTTTATCTAGTTAAGCAACTTAATGGGAGAGAAGCTTAATTATTTGTAATGCTATTAGTGCATGCTTGAGATTGAGGAGAGCCTGATCATTTCTTTTTAATTTGTGCTGATAATTAAGATAATAAAAATTAATGCATGTTTGTATGATCAGTACCTTTATTGTGTGTATGTAATAATAATAGTGATAATAATAATATCCTCAACAGAGGAAGAGACATGATCACACACTTGCTGGCCATTTTTCCTGCGTGCTGTACCTTCCTGGATGACAAATCTTTAAAACTGATTTTGGTCTTTACATCATCTAGTATTTATCAAGCTCCCTTGATTGGAAATAAAAAAATGTTGTGCTGAATCAGAAAGTTGATCCTGTTGTTTACCAGGACCCTTACCTTCAAATGAGACTTTCATTTTCTTCAAAGCAGGTACTATCCGCATTCTTTTACTCCTGAATTTAACATCTAATATCTTGTATTAGATCAGTACTATCCGAGTGTATCCGACTGCTTAGGGTATGACTTTGGATACTTAAGAGATACCAAAAATAAAAAAAATAAAAAATTATCCAGGTAGGAAATTGATAGTAATGAAGCACAAATTGACTTATGGGTCCTGAGGATGCATATCATGTTTGATACTGCATGCTTTTTCTTGATTGGAAGTAATGAATTTGGACTAGTATCTCTTTGTAAGACTTACTTAACCCACATATGTGAGATAGTTACAAGCTTTAGTTGATAATAAAGCTGTAAAATAGATTTTCTTATTACCAGTCGATTCAAATGGTAAGACATAAAGGGGCTGTGCAAGAGATTGTGGTTCTAATCCCACCTTTTTTAAGTAGCACTAATGTATTGGTTTAAAGAAACTTTTTATGGGTGCTTTTAGTTAATAACTAACTAGTAAGGTTCAAAGAAAAGAAAAAAAGATGTTTATATACATGATATATGTATGTTTCAATATTTTATTTTATCTCACTCTGTTTTAGGAGCACTTAAAATTAACTATGAGACAGTAACTTTTGATGACCCTGAGGGTCTAACCATTTTTCTTACTGAACTATTAACTTGATCAAATAAATCCAACTAGGAATACAGCTATTCTTACTTGAATATGATATATGTAAGAGGAAGGCCATACCAATTTGGACATATACAAATGGTGCCGAGGCAACAGTCAATGACTAGAGTTTGTCTCTGCCTGCTCCAAGTGTGGAAACAATCATAATTTCTTTAATTTTTTTTAAAGCCTTACTTCAGAGAAGGTAGAAAAGGGATCTTGCCTTATTTTTCACTAAATATTTTCATATTTTATTATTTACTTGTATCTTTTTCTTTTTTGAAGACATTGTTCTTATTATTTCCATGTGTAAATGCTTATTTTTCACTTAATATGTTCAATTGATGGAATGGGATACGTTTTGCTTGGCTTTGCTGCTACTGGAAAAGGACTACATTTTTGCATGGCTTTGGTGCTGGATATTGCTGAACGCTGAGTACATTACTTTGGTTTTGGATTGGCCTTTGTTGGCTATTGGCTTGACTTTGAAATATTGATTTAACTAATGTATTGTAAAATTTGAATTGTATGTTTTCGAAATTTAGTAGTACTGGATGTTTTTATGGATAATAAAGGTCAATAATTTAGTTCATTGGTTTTGGATTCGATTGCATTTATTAATTTCTTTTCTTTCATATAAATTTTGTAATTTAAATTTTAAATTGAGGAAGACAAAATTGTATTATTTTTTTATTTTTAAATTAATAAATAAAATAATAATCAATTCTTTTTAAAAAAAATTGTGATAGCAAATAGAAGTCACAACATATGGCACACAACTTTTATCCAAAAATAATAATTACGACTTTAACTTCATAAGTTTAAGAATTTTCAGCCCAAATTTCTAGAATTCCAAAAATATAAGAAATCAAACATTTTAGTAATAAAATCAATGCTATTTCGTAACCGCATTGCCTGGTGGGCCTTACTCCCTTCATTTTGAGAGCTCTTCGCAGACTCCAGAGGTCTCGGTCTCCACTTCGCCTTTGGATAAAATAAAAAAACAAATAATATGCTCGGTTGAACTGTCCTGCATCTGGAAAAAATTCACTCAGATGATCAAGAAACCAAGTCCATTGGTTTGTTGTTTGGTCGAAATCCTCCCCTTGGTTTTCATCCAGATAATCAATTAACCGATCCCGTACATTGTTGAGCTGAGATCGATTTTGACACAATTCATGCAGATGATCAATAAACCGAGACCAAAAGCTTCCATTCAGATTATAATCAAATAGACCGAGTCCCTAGGTTTGGTGCATGGTCGAACTTCGCCACTTCGCGCTTATAAACTGGATGGAAACCACACCTCTTCACCTCCAATCCCGGGCCTGAATCAGACTGAAATGACAACACAAAATCCTGAGATTCAAAATTCCATTTGCGCAAATACCCTTCTTCACGAGACAAATATAAAAGCCAAATATGGTCTGACCCCGCTTGACCGAACTTTTCCCTAAAATCAATATAACTACTGATATAAGAATCTTTCTTATGGCAGCTCAACTGATGTGTAGGGTATGAGCGCAAACTTTTGATACCAGGTGAATGTTTATGGAAATTAAAAACACAGCAAATAGCATATCCCATCACATCATTCCTTTTATGCCAAAATAAAGGCGTTGTGACTGCTATTGAAGAACCTTCATTCTGGTACCTAAAACACATTGGAATTTCACTTCTTGGAACAACAATGCTTAAATAAGGTATTGGTTTCGACACTTCCTGCAACTTAGAAAAGCACAAAAACATAAAAAATAAAGGTCCATGTCAATGCATAATTTTTAGGCATAATCTTTGGCACAACTGGGAGACAGTGAGAGACTGACCTCAAGGTTCTCTTTTAGCACTGACAATGCCGACTCATTGTTGTTGAGCAATTTTGTGCAGTCCATACAACTAATTGCTGTGTAAATCGACTTGCATAATTTCAATGCATGTGATAATGTTCCCAAAGAAGCACAACCATTTACCCGAACTAGCTCTATATTGGATGGAAGTTGTGGCAGAGATTGAAGCCTCTTGCATTCCTCCAATTCTATAATCCAAAGATTAGAAAGACGGTTAATGCTTGCTGGTAGCGAAGTAAACCTGTTTTTACTTAAATACAACTCTTTTAATGAGCATATGCTGCCAATATCACTTGGGATTGCTCCTTCCCCTAGATTACAGTCACTGATATCCAATTTTGTTAAAGAGCACAAACCTAAAAGAGAAGTCAACCTCAAACCAATTCCACAGTATGTGAACTCCTCATTTTCATCGAATTGGTGGGGAAAGGAAAATACAGTGATGATGATGATTGTGGTAACTTGCTTCCAAGAAAAGAGAGTGCTTGACAATTCTGCACAGAAAAAATGGACGACACTGGCTTCCGTAAAGCAGTTCCACTTGAATCAGGCCCCTCCAAACTTTATACCCTGTCAAAACTCTCTAGCACATTTTTAGATTTGAAGCAGCCAAAGAGATTCAGGGTTCTAATAAGGTTCTTGTGAAGCATTAATGATGGGTGAATATCACACAATCTTGTACATCCTCTAAGATCCATCTCCTCTAAATTTGGCAACCCAGTTAAGTCTGGTGTTCCGATCAGGTCCTTGGAATGGCAAAGTCTCATGATTTTCAACTTGCTCAAAGGCTGTTCAAAAACAAAATCTCAACAATTGTTCAAGGCGCGAATCATAATACCATCAACACTTATTAACTGAAAGGATATAAACAAATCTTACTTGGATTCCACTCCAAATTCGTTCCATACGGCTATAGCACATGTTAAGTTCAAAAAATTTTTCAGGTTGAAAATTTGACGGCAAGGATTTGGAAGGATATCCATGCCATTCAAGATACCGTAATTCATTAGGGAGAAATTCAAGGCCTTCAGGAAGTTGCACATTACCAATTGTCAGCATCCTTAAGTTAGTCATGTTCAAAAATGCTTGAGAACAAGAACAATTCCAAGGACCTAATTGAATACATAAACACTGTGTTTCTGGTATAAACTTTTGTTAAAGACATGTATACACATACATATACTATCAAGGCATTTTAAAACATGAAATTAACTGCCTCAGTGACTCTTTAAAGTATATTAAATCAAATAATACATACTCGTGAAGGGATATTTCGATCTGCTCATTAGCGATGACTCATGCAGAACAAACAAAAATAAGAAACCTTGGTCTTAGAAAATTAATGTTTGAGAACAAGAACAATTACCTGTCCTTCAATTCCCTTCCAGAGACATTAGCCGCCTTTTTCAAAACATCTCTCCCATTTTGCACCTTTTCTATATTCTGCTCACTTGATTAATGTAAGAACTGGAGCTGCACTTGGTATAACTTGATTACCAAATATTTCAAACACTCCTGTGTTACTTCCAGACACATTAGCCGCCTTTTTCAAAGCATCTCTCCACTTTTACACCTTTTCTATATTCATCCTGAAAGTTTCTTCATGTTTAGAGAAAGCTTCTGCAAAACTTGCTGTCTATTTCCTTACCACAGTCAGGTTCGACATCATAGACAATTGGAAAGATCATATGTTGATGACCATTTGTGCTCTCCAATTCAACAATTTTAACGAGTTCATCCAAGCACCAAGTCGAGTAAGCATAATTTCTTGAGAAAACAATAATTGATATTCTGGATTCTTCAATTGCTTTCAACAGTCCGGGTGAAATGGATTTTCCTCTATCAAGTCCTTTATCATCTCTGAATACAATGATTCCTCTTTGATCCAAAGCAGCATACAAATTATCCGTGAAATTTTTGCGGGTGTCTTCACCTCTGAAGCTCAAGAAGACATCATATTTCCAATGGGAGCCTTTTTTGATGTTCATGGAAGCCATTATACTTGTTCTTGAATATTTACATCGGAATAGTTTATCACTTCCTGCTAAAGATGTGGAACATTATGCCAACCAATTATATGTAAAAAAAATAAATAAAAATTAAAGATTGGATCGAAAATCATGGGCTTGACAAAAATGAATTGTGAATGTCAAAGCTGAAAATAGAAAGTCAATTAGTTAATGCGATCACTTAAATTACAATTACATATGAGCTAAATTGCTACTTTTAGGTCGCTTAATCCAAAAGGTATATCATGTTATACTTTCTCTACCAGAAAGAAAAATTCATAGTAAAGAAATTCCAAGATGTAGTGAAAAATTAATTTTTCAGACGCTGACTGAAGAATGAATATGCCGACCTCTATTTAAGCAAGACTTTGATTAGAGCCTCTAAGAGAACGTACAGAGTATCTTGAGCGAGCATCTAAAACAAAATTTAACAGTCAAGATTTCTTTCATCCTGGATATGCTAATTAATTCTGAAAATAAAATAGGAATTTGTATAAAAGATAAAACGTACAGCTTTGAGTGTTTTGAAGGCAGCTACTTATGATTGAATTCCTGTGAAGTAATTGATTTAAAGAAGTTGATCAGGCGAATATATCTTTCAAAGAAAAGCAGAGAATTTTTAGTTTGGAAAATAAGGAATCAAAGAACTAGAAAAGCAAGTCTTGGTCAAAATAAATAATAATAATAATAATAATAATAATAATAACAAAAACAACAACAATCAGCAAGGAGATGGGTTAGGGACGTGACAGAACCAACGTGACAGACCCGACGAATCTGACCAGCGACGAGTGACAGAGATGGGCTGCAATCGGCGAGGAATCCAACCGGTGACGAGCTGCTGAACCGACGTGATAGAACCGACGAATCCGACTGGTGATGAGCGATGGAGATGGGCTGAAATTGGCGTCGAATACTTTTGGTGACGTGCTGCTCAACCAGAGAAGGCGCTGCAGACGATCGTTTCTTTGGCTCCAGGTGGTAGAGACGTGATGAGTTTGTGATTTCATGGGTTCTTTTTTAATTTTTTCTCAATTTATATTTTTTAATTGTCAAGAGGGTATTTTGGAAAAATTAAAAATATAATAGGAGGATCCCCTATCTTACAACTAATGTAAGATACACCCCTCATATAAAGAATAAATAAATCTCACACATAGACTGTTCATGTGAGGGGATGTAATTTAGTGTTTGTCATAATAGAAATAATTTTGTCGTTTGGGGAATAGGGTTTCGATGCCCAACCCCAATCAAAATCTCAGTAATCAAACTTTATTTTGCGTGGGTCTCATGCACCTTATTCCCATTTCCACTGCGGTTAAACAAATAAATAACTTATTCATTCCCTTGATCCACATTTTACTCTCCAATTGATGATTTTATCTTTAGTTATGGATTATTATATTTGTTTAATGAGTTTAGTAATTTGTTGAGAATAATGAAGTTTAATGATTTAGTGAGTAGTGAGGTTTAATTATTTTGTAACAGTGGTATTGGTTTGATAATTTGTTTAAAGTGATGAGGGCTGTTTGTCTAAAAAACTTATGTTTGATTATTATAATAGAAAATTTTAGAGGAATCAATTTTAAAGAACTCAAAAGTTTTGAAGCTATTTGTATAAATTTCTCCAACTTTAAAGGGCCAAATTGTTCAAATATGTCATATTCTTCTATCACTGAAAAAAAAATTGAAAGAATTTTTTTAATGTAGATTTTTTAATAATTTATATTATAACCTTATTTGTTGCATTGTCATTTTTTATTAAATAAATGTATTTTACAAAGAGTTCGCTCTGGTGTTACTTAGATTTTTTTTTATTTCTTTTATATGAACTGGTATTCACTCAAATATTTTACCATAAATTTTTAAATTAGCTGGGGCTAATAAAAAATCTTGGGTCCGCCCAAATTGGTTCATCATCATAAAAAATCGGAATTTGTTGATGATGATGATCACTTACGTTCATGCACTTAACAATCTTAGCAAGTCCATCTAAGCACCAAGTTAATTAAGCATAGTTTCTCGGGAAGACAAAAATTGAAAATTTTGATTCCTCAATTGCTTAAAATAGTCCTGGTGAAATTGACTTTCTTCTCTAAATACAGCAATTCCCTTTTGATCCAAAGAAACATGCAAATGGTCAGTGAAATTTTTGCGGGAGTACTCTTTGCCTCTAAAGCTAGAATTGCATCCGCCAGGAAGAATTGAAGCAGAACAGCAGCTCCAGCTTGGAGAAAGGGCCAGTCACTTGGATTTATTTCCCATGACTCGTTTTATCTACTCTTTCATCCCGAATTCAATTATGTGTAACTAAATCTTCTATACTAGGACTAACCATAAAACCCTATTCAATGAAATAAATTACTTTTTTTTCTTCAATTAATTTCTTATATGAGCACTTCAATGTTTATAGCTCTTGTTTCACATATTTGGTTGAGTAAAATTAAATCGTTTCATCAATTCTCTCATGTATTATTGATTGTTAGGACTAATATTTGACTAAATTTATGCTTGGATCCATAAAACTTATATGTGATTATCTTTGATTTTGTGTCTTTCATTAAATTATTTGCATAAAGTGCTTAGGTAAACTTTAACTATTTATTATTCAATATGATTTCATGGATGCTTAAATATCATACTATTAAATAGAAAAAGAACTCACATAATGTCAAAGAACGTGGCTATATAGATTGTCGGCAACAACTTGTTTGAAGAAGATTTTGGCAGCAAAGAAAAAAGAAGCACGCGGTTTGACAAAGAAGAAAGAAAAAAATGGAGATGGTGGTTGGTATACCAAATGAAAGAAAAATGGAAAAATATATATTATTTTAATAGCCATTTTTGGGCTATAAAAGGGAGAGATCCCTCATTCATTTGTATTCAATTCAATTGAATCAAATTCCATAGAGAGAATTTGTGAGAGAGTTTTAAGAGCTTGAATTTATAAAGCTCTTGTTCTAGTGATTTAAAGAGTTTGGGTGTATTGGGGTTTTGGGAAGTGAGTTAAAATACCACAATACTTGTAACTCCTTTTCACTAGTAAAATATTTCCTTTTGTTTTCGCCTGTGGACGTAGGCTAAAAGCCAAACCACGTAATTTCTGGTGTCCTCTATTTTTGTGCTTGTTCTTTATTTTCTTAAAATTTTACTTTAGCTGCGTGTCTGCTTCACCACCAATTTCCTAACACATAAGATTAATTTTAATTGGGCTTAATTATTATATTTATGAGTAGACATAGATTGACTTCGAGTAGTTATACTAAAATTGAGAATTGATTACTAATTAGACAATTGTTAATTGAATTGGGTAGATTTTGAAATCATGGTACCCTCAATCTCTTGAATTGTTGTGTTAATTTACTTGTTTTAATTTTAAAGACAATTGTTAATTGAATTGGGTAGATTTTGAAATCATGGTACCCTCAATCTCTTGAATTGTTGTGTTAATTTACTTGTTTTAATTTTAATTGCATCCTTAGCTTTAATTTCTCAAACAAAATATTTTTTATTCAACTAGGGTAGAGTTATCATGGACTTAGATTAAATTAAATTTCCTAAAAATTGACATTCCCTATGGATTCGATCTAAATTATTTTTAGTCTATACTTCAATAGACTCATGTGCTTATAAATATATTAAAATTTGCACAACACATTCAGCCTAAAATAAAATATAAATTATGTAAATGAAACATAAAACTTATAAAAGGAAGGTTAAACAAGTAAATTAATATAAGAGTTGTTAAAAAAATAAAAACTTACAAATGTAAATTAAAAGCTTATTATAATAATGACTATCCTATATATTTATTGATTTTGTTTCTAAATGAAATAATTATAGTTTTGGGTTGATATAATACAAGTGATAATATATGTGAAATTTTATTAAGAAAAAAAATCATTTCATGGTTTTTAAACCTGTTTATAAGATAAGGTGAGTCTGCATTCTTCCAAATCTTCTCGACAATAAGCCCAAATGATTTTTAAGTAAAAGAAGTAAAGTTTGGAACTATATAAAGTATGTATAAAACTGAAAATTAGATCCAATTTTGTGATATTTCATATATATTTAGTAATATAAAAATATCTTTTTATTTTGTTTTGATTTGATCCACAATAACAAAAATAATTTTGCTTGATTAACATATGTAGTAAACAAATACTATAATAGAAAATAAAAAAAAAGTTATAAATGTCCTAGGATGAATATAGTATTTATGGTTAAACCAATTAAATAAAACTTATTCTAATTATTTTCAATACAATTTTTTTGTTTTCAATTAATGAGTGGTGTTTTTCCTTTGCTTAATTAGTGCTTTTTTTTGTTTAATTAAAATTCAATGAATAAAATTCTTTTTGGTTGAGTTAAAGTTTAATGTTGATTTATAAGTTTTATCTTAATTTTACAAGTGTCATTTTTATTTTTAATTTTAAAACATCAATTTACCACTCTTCTAATAATTTACTTGTTTTGCTTTTTCTTTATTGGTGCGTTACATATAATTTATAAAATTTGTGTTTATTCCATGCTAATCCCGTAGTTAATATGACATCATAAAATTTTCCATGTGCATCTATCTTTTGAGGGAAATCTGAGGATTTTTACTAAATTTGGAAAATTAAAGCGATTACACAGTTTCCAGCTCCTCAGTTGCGTTGTTGCATTGTATATTCCAAAAGCAAGTCTTGGTCAAAAGGGGTCGCTCTCCAGTCTTTACCTCACACGATGAAATTACCATTCAATGAAACGTCCTCATAATGATAACTCTCTTTAATAATTGAATTGCACGACTTCGCCACAGCTTCTTATTTTCTTTATTTACCAAAAAGAAAAAAAAATATCTTTAATAAGTCCCAAAATGTAATTATAAAATTTCTTCGAATCCTGATTGGATGGTGTGCGCCGACCTCTGCTTAAGTAAATCTTTTCTAAGAGCCCATAGGGAAGGGCAAAGATCTGTGTGCTTGTATTCCAAAAGCAAGTCTTAGTGAAAATTGACTTGCATAATCGGATATTCGTTATAATCCACTAGCATAATTAATTATTCCTTATAAACTTCCACTTTGTCATAATTAATTTGTCAAAGAACTATCGAGGGAAAATGATATCTACACCCTGCTTAGAAAAATGATCCCACCGGTCTTTAAATTTTTAATAAAGAACACCAAAACTCCTTTTTAATTATGATATCCTTTAACTTTATAAATTCAATAAATTATTATTAATGTTTTATAATAAATAAAAATATAATATTAAATTATGTGAAATAACATATATTTTAAAAATAATTTCAATATTTAAAAAATATTTTACAATATGTTAGACATAATATATTATACTATAGTAATTTTTAAAATGAATAGACATACTCTATTAAAAAATATTATAGTCAAAAATAGTTCTTGGTATCACCTTAACAACCTCCCAAATAAATTCAGATTCATTCCTGCAGATTGAAAAAGATCAAGAAAAGATTGGTGTCGTTGAATTGAAGTGCGTGCGGACATAGTTTCAAATCGAATCATTGAATAGGAAATTATAAATCTTTGACAATAAGAAAGATCACGTCCTTCAATTCCCAGCCAAAAAAATTAGCCTAGCCACTTCTCTCAAAGCGTCTCTCCGCTTTTGTACCTTTTTACGTCCTTCTTCATATTGAGCAAATGCTTCTTGAAAAGTTTCTGTCTGTTTCCTTATAACAGCCGGTTCCACGTCATAGAAAATTGGATAAACCATTTGTTGATTATTTGTGTTTTTGCACTCAAGAATATGAACAAGTTCATCCAAACACCAAGTGGAAAAAGCATAGCTTCTAGGGAAAACAACAATATAAATTTTGGATTCTTCAATTGCTTTAAAGAATCCGGGTGAAATGGATTCTCCACTCACAAGTTCTCTGTCATCCCTGAATACAATGATTCCCTTTTCATCCAAGGCAGAATACAAATGGTCTGTAAAATTTTTGCGGGTGTCTTCTCCTCTGAAGCTTAAGAAGACATCATATTTCCAATGAGGGAGAGGATAAGGGACATAAGAAGAAACTCCCTGGATGCTCATGATGCAAGAAATTAATGCCACAGCAGCCTCACTCTGAGTTCCTAAAAGTTTAATTTAGAGTTAGATGCTATATCAATGCTATGAGAAATCGGCAAACCCAAAATGTCATATAAACATAACATTAAAGTGCCGAAGCAGTCCAAAACCTGCGCCGCTAACCTTTGTATCGATGAAACACAAACTACCAGCAGAGTTGCAACCAGTTTCTATGCCTTGGCAACAATAGAACGAAATTTCCTCTAGAATTGATTTTTGAATTTATATGAAAAATGTTGAATCTGGTTCGTTAGCTTTGCTATGATGAAGAATCAGATCCTCCTAAGATTAATCAAGATAAAATATCAGCTTAGATCAACTTAAGAGAATCAATTAAACCCAACAAGACTCGTAACAAAAAGATTAATTACAAACACAGAAACCAAAACCAGCAAGAAAACCAATCACACAAAAACAGAGCACAAGCTTTAACGTGGTTCAGCCATTTAATGGCTTACATCCACGAGTGAATTCCTCAGACAGCTTTATTGAATGATTCAAGAAGTTGTTACAGAGATTCTAAGAACAAGAACAAGTAAGACACTTCCTCTCAGAGTTCCCTCAATCTCTATTACGCGCGATGACCTCCAAACCAGAAGGCTGCAGCTTATATACCAGTCTTGTGACAACTTTAACAACCCAGATTGCACAGCTCCTTGACACGTGTGCTATGAGTATGTTATTTAACGAACTCAGCTTCAGCTAACCATCACGTGAGGAACCCGTTACTTTACTTAAGTTGAGCATATCCAAAACGGACGCATATGTTGCCGTTTCGGATTAAGGATTGGCTGTGCTTCTCCCGTGAGCACTTAAAGCTTCTGAACACTACTGGAAACGCTGTCGTTTGCTGGTAAGGGTGTTTGAATTCACCTTTCAGCCAACAAAAAATTTATTACAAAAATATGTCAATCAAAAAAATCTATTACATATTTATGTCAGACAAGACATACATGATACATGTAAAAGTTCAAAGAATAAGCTGAAATACAAGAAATTTGCAAGTATTTAACCACTGATAGATGAATTTGTACATTGTTTGAATGAAATCAATTAGAAGATTTTATATGTTCTAAGTGATTTTTGCTCTTTTAGTCCTTTTGTTTGCCAACAAAAACTTTATTTAAGTACCTGAGAATTAGTTAGTAATAAAATGTTATACCTATGCCAAAAAAAAAAATTCTCATTAAAAAAAATTTCTAAAAATACTGCATTATACACAAAATTCAATATGGAACTGGAACCAAACAAAGCTAAACTAAGAAGAGGAAACCTACACTAGCTACCAGCAAGCTGCAACAAGTTTGAGCTTGAATTTTAACTGGAATTACAAATTAAGTATGTTTTAATGAAATCAATGAGAGGAACTTTCATGTGTTCTAATTAATAATTTCATCTTCTCTTTTGCTTGCCAACTGCAAGTCTAGTCAAGCATGCCTTTAATAATAATAATAATTGGCACTTTATTTAATGTGTTTTAAAATATGGTTGCTTTTTACGAAGAAGATGAAGAAAATTTGTTTGAGAACTTCAACCAAAACTATTTTAAGACTTTGTTATCGATATAGCGCGCAATAAATGTTAAATTATAGGCTTTAGAAGTTAGCGTTTATCATTAAATTAATTAAAGGCTCTAGAAGTCAACATTTCCCTTTAACGTGAAATAAGAAGGAAATTTCCATTTCTCTATTAAAATATTAAGGGAAAAAGTCATCCATACCACCAAAGGATGTTTAAATGATCACATAAATTCCCTTAGTTTTAGAAATGGATATACAAATCCTCTTTTTATTATTATACCTTTGAATGTAGTCAAAAATTTTACAATAAATTCGAATAAAATACTTAGACAAGAATAATAGCTAAAATAGCACATCAGTACAAATAAAGTATTGAAATAAATATAATTAATAAAATAACATATATATGTCATGCAAATTATTTTTAATATGAAGTTATTACCAACATATCACTTCAAATTTTATTAATACTTAAATCCATTAATCCAAAAGTTAATTTTAAAAATTATGCTATTATCGACATTACATAAAAAGTAATAAAAATAATCTAAATAAATATATGATACAGATTTTATAAATTTTTTAATGTTAATACAATTATTTTAATATAAGTAATTTGTGAAATAAATTTTATTAGCATAAAGACATATATGGCATATTAATAATATTAAATTAATTATTTTATTCAATATAATTTATAATATTTTATACGTTAGATTATTTCAATAATGTGTTTTGGGTTGTTCTAATCAAAGAGTATAATCGTTAAAAAAAAAGGATCTATGTGACCATTTCTCAAACTAAATAGATCTCTATAGCCATTTCTTAATAGCAAAAAACTTAAAAGTCTCTGTAAAATTATCAAAATGGCTACGCGTATGTACAAAAAATAAAATAGGCTCCAAAACAAACAAAAGTAATCATCAACAATGGAAATATACATTCCGATTATAATATCTGTTCACTTTTTGTAAAAGTCGCTTTTTTTTTGGTCCTTTTTCCCCCATTAGGAAGTGAACTTTTGTTGGGTTTTGACTGGGTTTCTATGTTTTGAGCACGTAAGCCGTAAAAAGGATCTTTGCTATGAGGGAATCAAGCCTTATTGTGATGGGCGGTTGTTGTTCAAAAGATATAGCATTTAAGTGTTTGATGAAATTTACTGTTATGATTTAGAAGTTAAGTTGAATTTGTGCCGCTTATATGACGAAAAAGCTATAATATTTTTATTAATTTTATCAAATTTTTTATTTCAAAATCAAATTTACCAGACACTATCATTTATTCATGTGCTCCTTCATTCTGAAAATTTCCGACAAGTTGTTGGTTGCAATAACCAATTGACAATAAAATACTAGGAGTTGGGTTACTTGGATACAAGATTTATATATTTAACACTATTCATATATGAATAAATGCAAACTTAAGAGAAGGGACTAAAATCTGCTTTCTGGCTATGAATCATGAAAAAAAAAAAGTAACCTTAATCAACACATAGAAATTTAATCATTGAGAATAAAGAATTGTTACCTGTCCTTCAGTTCCCAACCAGAAATTGGCCACCTCTTTCAAAGAATCTCTCCAATTTTGCACTTTTTCTATATTCTCTTTAAATGCTTCTTCATGCTCATGATGCAAGTAATTGATTGTACAGCCTTGTATTTAAGTTCCTGAAAATTAATTTGGAATTAAATGTTATAAGCAAATGGTTCTTAAATAATCATAATCAGCAAAGTAAATGCATCAGCAGCAAATAGAAGGAGGCTAAGATTTGCACCATCAGCAAAGTTGCAATTACAAGAGATCAAAATCTCCCATTAAACTGGTTAACTGAATTATGAGAAACGTAGCACTTATTACATAAGCAAGCGCTTAAATACCGGAGACAAGTTAATATAAAACGTAAGAAATTAACTTACAGATTTGAGCTTTATTCCAAAAGCATTGTCATGTATTCCAGTTAATTCCCCCAACAAGAAGATTAGATGTTGCTGAGCAAGAAGAAGCAGCCACTTAAGATTTGATTAGCGGTTATTCGATTTAACTTTTCCATTTGTTGAAGAACTGGTGAAACAAGGGATAGAAAATCAGAGCCTGAGTATACTTACATAGATCAGTTCTGCTATTCATCGTTGCTGCCCTAATCAACATTTTCTTGCTCCATGAGTCTGAATCATTATGTTGAACAATACTGAAAGGAATGAGCATTGATGAACTAACACAGTTTGCATGTTACAAAGGAAATTATGAATTTTGTAAAGCACGCGAGCAGAGAGTATTATCAAAGTTTTGCTGTTGCTAAATTTGTTACTGGCCTAACTGCACTCTGTTCCATAGAGTTTTGTTTCTTCAGGACATCGGGTGGGATGCACCGTTACTTTCCTTCTTGAGCATTTTATCGAACGACTTCTGGGCATGGGAATCATACCATAATTGAAACCAAAAACAGTGATCAGAAAACAATTAACACAGATTTTCGAGGTTAAGCCAGATGGCCTACTTCCTGGTGCAGAACAGGGCAACAGATTTTATTAATCATCAAGAATTCAAGAACAAGGTCAAAATTATGATGATCTGATTACAAGCTGACAGATCACAGCTTCTAAGACTATTTATTAGAGTCCCAAAGACCTTCTGGGACGTCTCCCACTTGCCAAGTTTGCTTCCCGCCCAAAACTAACGGTTGTAACAACTGATCATTTGATCGGCCTTGGCGCAAGCGACCGGGGCGTGACAAGTTGAGTTTATCTTTGACAAATGTCACTTGCAAGACAAGTGCCAGACTTAATGTTGGTAACCAGACATTACATGGACGTCATATAGTGATATTGAATTGGGGTAGCAATGTGGACCATGATTCGTTTATTCGATTCGATTTGAAACGAATTAAATAGGTTTGCGTTTGAAAAACAAATTGATTCATGTAATAAATAGGTAAATTCGATTCGATGCGTTAATTAAACGAATCAAATCCGGGTTTGAGGACATTGATTTGTTTATTCGTTTAGGATTCATTTGATAAATGGGTTATAAACGAACCGAATACAATATATTCGTTTACAGTTTGTTTAATTAAATTACTTATTTATTCTTAAATATTTATGATTTTTTTTAAATTTGAAGGTTAATCTAGTAATTATAAATAATAATGAGACAAAATATAAATGAGATGAAAAATTTTATGGTTTAGATTATTTAGTTAATTTTTGTAAACAAATTCATATTCAATTCGATTTGTTCGGATTCGTTTATTATTAAGATAAACGAATAATAAACGAATTTGGATTCGATTCGATTCGTTTATTAATTCTATTAAATAAATCGAATTGAATCTTCGTTTAATAAACAAATCAAATCCGAATCCACAGAATTTTGACCCAATTCGCTTATGATTCGATTATTCATTTTGCCACCCTAATATTGAAGGAGTAACCGGAATCTTGATCATGTTTGAGATGACATGACTGTAAGCAATAAAATCAGTAACCAACGTCGTCTTTTGCTGTAAAAGCTTAAATTTGAGATCAATTTTTCACATATTGTTTCCGAGCAAGTTAGCCACTTGTCAAAGCTTGGTGGCAGGCTGGTTCTGTCGGAAGAAGAATGTTTTTCAGCGGGAGTCTCATCTCAGGTTGAGGGGTGGCTGGAGAGTAGTTGGTTCCTTATATAGTGGTCATTTTGGACGAAAATATCTTTCCATTTTCCTCCATTGTATGTACATGAGGTTTGTGCATGCGTTTTCTCTTGCTTTATTTACTCAAGCGCAGTTGATTTCATACTTTTTATACAAGTGGAAAAATAGAATTTGTTGCTGTAAGACTATGCATGTACAAAAGCAACAATTTAACTTATCTATTCTCACAAGGTCTCGAATCAATTTGAGCTTTACTCGCCGTCCTATCTTTAAAAAATATAATATATAATAAAAAATAAATCAAGTTACTAGTTGGCCATTTCAGCAAAGAGTTAATATTTTTTTTTTCGCCTAGAGATGTAGAGTATTCTTCCTAAAGCACAAGTGTTTTGTTTGCTTATCTATTTCTGTTTAGAACAGGGGAGAGACAGAGTGAGAAACTGACCCAAGGGTAATCTGTTAGCATTGGAAGCACCAAATCTTTGTTATCGAACTTCGAACAACTTATTTTCCTCTTAATGCACCTGATAATGTTTCCAGCATATCACAACCATTTACCCTTACACTAGATGGAAGTTCTGATAGCGATTTAAGCCTCTTGCAATATCCTCTAACTGGAGATTTTTAAGCTTAGCAAGATGATTAATGGCTGCAGGTAGCAATTCAAAATTGGTACTGCTTAGATTTAATTTATCTAATGATAATAAGCTGCAGGTATCTCTTGGGATTGATTCTTCCCTTAGATTACAGTCACTAGGATCCAATTTCGTTAAAGAACACAAAGCTGGTTTAAGAGGCATGGGATCTGAAATTCTTCTTGGCCTCAACATTTCAGGGAAGCGTAAATACCAAGACGTTGATGATCTTTTTGCTTTGCACCCACGAAAATTTATTGCTTTAACATTCGTCAAGAGAAAATGGATAATGGATGACCCTGGTTGTCTTGTAGCCGTTCCACTTAATTCAAGCTCTTTCGAACTTTCTACTTTCGCCAAGTCCTCTGGCACATTTTCGAGATTGGAGCAGCCAGAGAGGTACAGATTTTTTAGAGATTTCAAACTATTGATGTTACTTGGAAGTCTCGCAAGACTGTTGCAGTCATTTAAATTCAACAAAACAAGTCCATTTAGAAGTTCAAATGACAATGGCTGTTCTGGAATAGCTGTTCCATCTAACATGAACTTCCCCAGAGATTCCGTACTTCCCACAATCCCCATAAAATTTTTTAGCTTCGAGCAACGAGAAAGTATGTGTTTTTAGAGATTACATAGCAATCTTGCTTGGAAGATCTTTTAGACTCGTACAACCTTCAAGATTCAATGAAATAACCTTTCTGTGAACCAGCAAGGATGGGTGAATTTAACCCAAGCCTGTACATCCATTAAGGATTAGCTCTAAATTTGTACCCTGCGAAATCTGGTGTCATGATCACGTTTTGTGAATGGCTGAGTCTTGTGAATTTCAATCTATTCAAAGGCTGTAAAAAAACAAAATTGCCAACGATTATATAAGGAACTAGTAACTATTTTCTTGAATGTCCTCAATGTGCAACATTCTTCAACGAATATATGACTAGACTATCAACAATGCACTGTGCGTTAGGAAATCAACATAAATAAGTGAAGCAATTAATCTCGCCTTGATTCCATTCCACATTTGCTGGATGCTGCGATAACACATGTTAAAGTTCAATGGTTTTATTGAGTTGAGAATTTGATGGCAAGGATTTCAAAGGATATCCAAGCCATTCAAGTAATCGTATTTGGTTAAGGAGAAAATTAAGACCTTCGGGAAATTTCACATTACTGATTTTGAGCAGCTTTAGGTTGGTCATCTTTGAAAAGGCTTTAGAACCTACACTTGAATGCAGCATATCTTCCGATTATGGGTATTATACCTTTCAACAGCACTAGTTCCCTAAAAGTTAAAAGAAAAGGAACGCAAAAAATGTTATGACATATAAAAGTGTGCATAGGTATAGGGAGGTGATCAGGTATGTCTGTCACTTACAATGTTTTCTGTCAGCAAATGACATACATCTTCTCCTTCCCATAGTCGGCCGCGCTTTCCAAGGTCCTTAGAAAATTGTTTCTTAACAATTTGTTGACTCATTTCTTGTAGCATGTCATGCGTCCATAACTTCTTGTCATCTAAAATAGCTATTACAGATTTTTCAACAAGCACAGCTATTCCAATAATTGGATTAAAACAACGGCCATCAAGAATTCTTGTTACACATGCAATATCAAGAAATATTTCCTCCTCTATTTCTCTTAATCCGTCAAAAATCAATTTAAGGGTATCAAGAATCCCTTTTTCAGCATCTGTTTTCAGCCTTTCTAGGGCACTTCCCCATTCATCTACAGGCCTCCCACGCAATGAGGAACCCAAAACCTTGAGAGATAAAGGAAGACCACTAGCATACTCTACAATAAGTAGATACTCAGACCTTTCACTTGGTTCACACGCAACTATGTTTTGGTATTGGGAAACTACTTTTAAGTTGCTGCAACTTAGCAGCTGTCATATGGTCAAATTTATGATGTGATCCTAATCCTATATATAAATCAGGAGTGCCTTTATAAACAATATAGTTTATTGCAAGGCTAGCTGGCTTTTTAAACCCTGAAGATCCTCTAAACAGCATCCGGGAAACCCACTTAAAAGCTTATCATAGTTTATTTCGTGCATCTCTGAAAATAGTCATCATACATTTGTTTTTTCATTCCCTTTTCCTTTATAAATTATTTCAATTTGTATAGTTTCTTTAATTTGTAGCTTATTCTCAGCTTCAAATGATTTAATTTGTAATGAAAAAATGGTACTACACAAACAACGACCATAATATGAGAAGGTAATGAAGTAAAAATCCATGCAAATTCGATAAGAATCTAACCATGCAAATTCGATAAGAATCTAACCAAGCGAAAAACCTTATCAGATTGAAACGCTAAACAATTTAGAATAAATTTAGTTGACGTATTCAACTAGAACCCCCGGAAGCAATGCAAAAAAATTCAATCAGATTGCAATAAGCTAAGCTAATAAATTAATTTTTCTTTTATGGAAATTCAATTCATCGACTACGTAACAGAGCCCCTTCAATTTTACTCTATGCATGTGAAAAATTCCAAAAAATAAACTTTATTATACATTATTCATTTCATGCCATTTTCCTTCGTAAATTAATTTACCTCGCATATTTTCAGAAACACATACTTATTCCTTAATAATCATGTGAACTGCAATTTTTCTCTAAATTTAATTTAGAATGTCCAGCAAGCGGATAATCCTTTCGATTCATGGAAGGTAACACTTTGGAGATAATCTTTGCTTTTGATCCAAGAAGAGCAATCTCGAGTAATTTTACATAATTAAAAAGAAAAAAAGTTGCATAAAAGTGCATAAACTGAAATTGAAGAAGCGTACTTACTGATAAATTCAGAAAGAAGTAAATAGGCTTCTCCCTTCATTTGAGTTCTCTATATCTTTGAGGTTGTGGCTCTTCACCACCACAAGAAAATACTACTTTAAGTTTTAACCATAACAAATTAATATAAATATATATTTTTTAATTAACACATACTCATTGAAACTCGAATCTAAGACTTGGGTCTTAAAAAAATTATTCCCTCAGCTAAAAAGAATGCTTTTGAAATTAAAAGCAAGGATAACGTATGAGAATATTGGGAGTGGTAATAGTCCAACTACATAAAAAAGAATCAACAAGACTCAACGAAAGTCAGAAGGCCTAAATTAAATAAGCAAGGTTAAATTCAACAAGCCCACAAGGGCGTAACAGAGTTCCAATATCAAAATAAAAGATTGAAAGGGATGGGAAGGGCACTTGATTAAGTTTTAGTTCACAATGAAGACCACCTGTTAGTGGCTACGAACCATAATTGTTTGTCGAAAATATTTTTGGTCAAATGCGTAATATGATCCTTGTCCAGGAAAATATATGATATGATCCTTATATGTAAATGATAATTTTCTTAGTCAAAATAAATTTTATCCACACAGTTGCCATTTAAATTCATTTCTTTAATTTGCAGCTTGAAAAAAGTTATTTCTTATATGCGGATAAAATAATTTACTAATTAACAAAAGCTCGGTGTTTGATAAATTGTATTTTTGTGAATTCTATGAGTATCAATAAGTAAAGTATATGCATTTGGTAAATTTTATTACGAAATTGTTGTTTCATTATGTAATTATCAAAGCAGATACAAATTTAAATTGTCTATTATTTGTTTATTAGAGTGAGTTTATTAAAAAGTAACATATAATTATCATTTTGCTAAATATTAAGGTTATATTCAGAACTTTAAAAAGGTTAGCAATAAGCTGCTTGTAAAAGTTAACTCTTATCTTGCACTATTATTAAAATCGAGAAACTTATAAAATAAGTCGTTTTAAAAACATCCAAACATTCTTTTTGTCAAAACTTATGAAATATGCTATTTATAACATTTCCCCTGCAATTCCAAATGAGGTTTGTAACATGAATAACTACAACGAAGGCGATAGTGCTATTCAAGTAAAATCTATGCAAATTCAGTAAGAATCTCAAAAATCAAAAATGCATATCAGCTTCAAGTACCATTTATAATTTACAATAAGCTTAGTTGGGTTGCTCAACTAGAACAACCGAAGCTATATGCCAAAAGAATATTATATATATATGTGTGTATATATATATATATATGCAACCAGATTGCAATGAGCTAATTAGTTTATTGCTCACTCATTGCAATTGGTATGCAATTCATCAATTATGCCCCTTCGAGTGCACCCAAAAACTCGCACGTGTAATAATGGATATAAAATGAGAGAATGCTGCAATGAAACAGAGATAAGTAAGAATACAAAACAGAGGATCACAAAATTCAATGCTTCGATTTGATTGAGCAACATATTCTGATTATGACCAACTTTTTCATCCAAGTCGAGCATTTCTAGAAATTTAACATGAAAACAAATTGCAAGAGTAGATATAATAAATAAATAAATAAAAAGTAAGTGAAATGCCATGTGAAAATTAAAAGAACATAAATTAAAATTGAGAAGCTTGCTTACACATAAATTCAGAGAAGATAATATTCACTCGGCTTTGACCTTCATTCGAGTTGTCTAAATCTTTTATGTTGTGGTTCCTCTTCATCATCACAACAACCACTTCCGCTAGCTTCGGCCACCCCAACATATTCTGCAAGGTTTCTCTTTGACGCTGTGGCTACTTCCATATTTGATCCAACGAAATTGCGATGGAATTCATTCAGATTATCAGAGGGAAAGCGAGTCCATTGCTTCGTTGTTTGGTCAAACTCCTCGACTTCGTGCATATAAACTGGATGGAAGCCACACCTCTTCACCTCCAATCCTTCAATCAAGAAGGTTTCAAATGATAATGGGATTAGATTCAAAATGCCAATGTCAACTGTCGCATTTTTGACAAGACGAATACAATAGCCAAAGATGGTCTGACCCAGCCTGACCAAATTTCTCTCTAAAATCAATATGTGCGCGATATGAACCACCCATAAAGCAGGTCAAGTTATATGTGGGATATGGACGCCATGGAAGTGTAAAACCAGTTGAATGCTTAGAGACATGAAAAACACAGCAAATAGCATATCCCACAACCTTGTTCTTATTATACAAGTATGAAGGCCTTGTGACCGTTATTGAAGAACCCTCATTCTGATACACGAACCACTTTGGAATTTCACTTCCTGGAACAACAGTTTTGAATTCTTGCCTCGGAGGTGACAATGACATTGCCTACAACCAAAAAATTAAAAGTGAAGAAGTCCATACCATTGCTAAATTATCTGTCATAATTTTGGCATAGTCAGGAGACGCAAAAGGAGAGACTGACCTCAAGGTACTCTTGTAGCATTGAAATTGCCAAGCCATTGTTTACTAGCAATTTCAGGCTGTCTATACACTTAATTATTGTGCAGTCGGACTTGCGTAGTTTTAATGCACCTAATAATGTTACCAACGAAGCACAACCATTTACACTAACATCCTTTACATTCGGTAGAAGTTGTGGAAACATTTACACTATTTTGTGATAATACATGACATACATCTGCTTCCTCCCACAATCTACTGTAGTTTCCAGGCTCCTGAGGGGATTGCCTCCTAACAAATTTTCTACCCCATTTCTTGTAACAACTCATGGATCCACTTTCCACTGAAATCATCTACAGCCAACAAAGATTTTTCAATAAGACTAACAATTCTGATAATTGGTTCAAAACCACAGTATTTGAGAATTTTTTCACATAATCTCTATACTTCCCTTCATAGAAACACGCAATAGCGAGAAATGTTTTCTTCTCTTTTTCTTTTGACCCACCAAAACTTTATTTGAAGTGCATCAAGAATCTCACTTTCAGGATCTCTATATAGTCATTGTAGTGCACTTTCCCGTTCAGCCATGGTTCTACCAAACAAAAATGAGCCCAAAACCTCGAGAGCTAATGGAAGCCCACCAGCATACTTTAAAACACTTTTTGGTGTTTAGTGAATGAGATTTCTCATCTCATCTCTACCTTATGGGGAAAAAAATAAAACTCAACTAAACTAAAACTAAAATTAATCAAGGCAAATATTTCTAATAGACCAAAGTTTACCAGTACAAAAAATTATGAAACTTGATAATGGTTCTGTTTAGGAAATAAAGTATTTTTTTTCTTCATATTAATTCTGAAAATTCAAAAACAAAAATGAAAATAAAGAGAGCTGCATAGCATAAAACTTACAGCTTCAATTATGTTGCAAGCAGCAGAGGAATTTTCTTAATCATAATTCCGACAGCAAACATTCTAAGCCCTAACATCCAATATGTGTTAAATATCAACTACATGTCAACGACGCGGAATTCCAAGGCATCTTCTATTTAAAGAATCAACCATTGTCAATTCTTATCAACGAAGTCTCCAAATTGACATTGCGGCCTCTGTTGTTTAAAGGAAAAAAAAATTCAATAGTTGTCAATTCCTATCAACCAAGTCCTCCAACCAAAATTACATACAGCGGTGGAGAAACGAAAAATAAAAATCAAATGTTGAATCCTCTTGATTGTATCATGGATAAATCTGATTTAGATCTGAGTCCATATTTTAACAGATTCATCGACCCATTTTCAGACATGCCAGGAATTGTAAATTAAGTCAAATATTCACAAAAAACAGATTCTGTGTTCAGCCGCAAATGGGCTATTTCACAGCCAAGCAAGAAAACAAATGAAGAAAATTAATTGCTTTCCACTGCTTCAAGAATTAATACCATTATTGATTGCTTCTCTTTTGGAAGAAATAATTTTGAATAAAACACAGCATCATTACAAAAAATGCGATGATATTTTTTCAATCATCAGATGATGATAATTTCTCCATACATGCGTTCTATGGACTGACTCTGTTTTATGTCTAAAACTCAAGAAATTCTACAATTCCTTTGTTCCACCACATTATTCATGCAGCAATAAATAACCAAATTCTGTCATGTATATTTTTATTTAGAAAATTGCAAAAAAGCTAGTAGCTAGAAAAAAGTAATTAATTAAGTAAACACTGGCTTTGCACTGTGTTTGCGGTAAAATTTTGTTAAAGACAAGTACGCATAACCTACCAAGGCACAGAAAATATGAAATTAAAACAATTTATTGAATCAAAACAATACATGTCTATGGCGAAGGAATCTCAAAATCTGCTCACTAGCTATGACTCGTGTAGAACAAACCTTCACAAACTGACCTTGTTGAGTGATTGCATTTGCTTGGCAAATCATAGAGTTGATGCAACACATCAGGTGGGATGCACGTTCCTTACTGGGCATATTATCGAACATGTCCTAGGCATGAGAATTATACCATAATTCCCCAACAACTCCCCTCTTCAGCTGGGCCTGCAAATTCCATATAATCATTCCATTGTCTTTTTTTCGTTCGTTCTGAGCCTAAATCAAGCTTGCAATTCATCTGATCATATTCATATAGATACTTGCACACCAATCTGGACAGCTCATCAATGCCACGTCACTACCCCTTAAACTGATTTTTAACAGATTTTTCAATAAATAGAATGCAAATGAAATAACATTTGAATGCATGCTTAGTGACAATTTCAGATAATAGTAAGTATGTATTTGAGTTCATCTTTGAAGTTGTGGTTCCTCATCACCGCAGCAGCCATTCCACTGGCTTCTGTCCCAAAAAACATATTTAATTTATTTATATTAATAATATATTTATATTGATTTTCAAAATATAATATCAATTTTGGGGTTACTATGGTCAAGAGTATAATTGGGGAAAAAAAGCACAAAATGAAATAAGCACGTCGAAGTTAAGTCAATTATTATGTGATCACTTAAAGTTGATTATTGAGGGATTAGAAACACTTAATACATCCCATCAACAACAAAAAAAAAAAAGAAGAAAGAAAAGAGTATTTGCAAAAGATAATTATGAACAGTATTTGCAAAAGACTATGGTCAACGGTGGAGAATGGAATCAAAGACATTGTCAAAAGTAACAAAAGCTTCGATAATCTAAACACAGAGACTTTTCTTCAAGTATAGTTAAATAATAATAATAATTTAGATTACCTAATGAAACATTAAGTATTTATGACAAATAAGATACATGGAATAAACCAACCTCTCCGCTTATCATTTTCTCTATTGTGTCTTTTTTCCCCCCGTCTCTCCTTGTTCTTTAGTAGATGACGCAACATTTCATTTTGTTTATTCAATTTGCTGTTGGAGCATCTTCCAGGAAAGTACAGAAATGTAAATATACAGGTAATATTATATTAATGAATTATTTATATGTACAGTACATACTAAGTAACAAAAATAAGACAAATGAAATAATAAAAATATAAACATAAATGGCATAAGATCAAATACATCACACGATTACACTAAGTAAACGTTATGGTACATACTTAGGGTAGCTATTCGAACAGATGAAAATGCTCTAAACGTTTTTATTGGTTTGCTCAATAAACACGTTTAAAAATTTTTAAAGCCACAATCTTACTCCATACACCTCCTCCCGGCGCACCCCACCCATATATATATATATTATATTATATTAATTATTCATGCCATTGTACTCAGTAAATTAATTTAGTTTGTATATCTTCAGAAAAACATATTTAACAATCGTTTTTTTCTATAAATTTAATTCAAATAGTCCGGCAGGGGGATAATCTCATCGAGGATGATTGCAATTTTGATTCAAGGAGGGTAGCAAATTTGGAGATAATCCTTAGTTTTGATCCAAAAATTGGCAGAGAATATTACTTATTAACATTAAAAATCCATCCGCAATTAGTAAAGGATCACAGCATATACAAAAAGCAATTAATTTCGATTTAGATTTATAGTACTCATGGCAAATAGAGAAACTTCGTGTTAGTGAAATGTGTGTGGCACTGTGGCACAAGTAAACAAAGCATACAAGCATTGATAAAAATAAGATCAAGATATGTGCGTATGAAATTATTATAAGGACTTTTGAGGGGTGTCCAAAGTTTGATTCTTCTTGATTATAGATTATAAGCTGCTCGATCAGAACTCAGAATCACATAATTGAATGGATGTCGAGCACGCTTGTGGAAAGAGGCACGCCATGAGCTCTCCTTTATCATCTGTTAAAAACCACACTTCAAAATAAAATTATATTTTTTTCTCCTGCAAATTACTTGCATTCAAAATCAACTCGTTTTTTTTTTCCCCATCATTCGTGACTTCCTATCTATCCAAAATAAATTTGCTTAAATTTAAAATATTAAATTATTCTTTTCCCAATTCTTATTGATTGAACCTTTTTTTTTTAAATTAAGATTACTTTCAAATTATAATTTGGAATATGTGTAATTTAAGTCATAATTATAATTTAAAGTATTTGTAATTTAAGTCAATGATTTATATTAAAAAATTCATCACTGATAATTCTTGTGTAGGATAGATTACAAGTTAAAAAGAATGTTAAAGAAAAGAAAAATTAAAAGAGTGTATTAAGAAAAAGGATATTTTTGGAATTAAAAGTAAGAATAACTAAAAAGAGAGAGAGAGAGAGAAGGTTTCATGATAATATTAGAGGCGCGATAATAGTCCAACTCCATACATAGAAATTAGAAAGAATCAACAAGATAATAATAAAAACACATTTTTTAGATTAACTCACCCGTCCATTAAAGCTCAAACTCAGGACTTGAGTCTTAAAAAGGCTTGATAGTGAAGCTAGACCTCGAACTTCAATGAGAAAATAATATAAAAAAATTACAAGAATCTATTAAATAAAAATAACTAGAAAAAAAATAATAAAACGTAAGAATAAATGGCTACTCGGCGTCTCTGATTATGACGCAATCAATTTCAATTTAAGCATACCTTTGTTGACAGCCTGAGTATGCTTCATGACATTCGAACCAGAGCAGAGAAAATCAACCGCATAAATAATACAGGCCTAGTCACGACATCAGGAGAGTAGACAAATGGATTGCATGGACTGCCCCCACTTGGCCATGATGCAAGTTGAATACTGATGGAGCTTGTAAGTGAACAAGAGCATCAAGTGCTGGAGTAATTCATGATCATAAGGGGGCTTGGATCTTTGGCTTCGGAATGAATATAAGGCATTGCTTTGTTACGGTGGCTGAGTTATGGGGTTTATATCATGGTCTAAAACTGGCATGGGAGCATGGGATAATGTGTCTGGTGGTGGAAATTGATAGCCTACGCTGTAAAACCTTAAGTCCTCATAACATCCAGATTAAAGCGGAAGCATACCTGAATACATGGTGATTCGTAGTGGTTCTTGAGTGTAGGAGATGGACTTCTAATATTCTCTTTTCTCTTGAGTTTAGAATTCTATTTGAGAGAATTAGAAAAATTACAGAGGATGAAAAGAGATTGGAGACCATAACCCCTTTTAATTAAATAACATGACTGGTGGTTTTCTAATGAAAACCGTTCAACGGTTGTTTATGATAATTATCACTTCAGCCCCTCATTAAAGTGATAATTCAATTTTGGTATCTATGCATTTAATCCACAACAATTATACCCTTAGCCATTTAATTAACTTCAAATAAATCACTTAATTCTTGACTTATTAAATAATAGCACACACATTTTATTTATTTCATTTGTGGCCCCAAATAGTAGATTAATATAAAATTAATCTAACAATCTCCCACTGGGCCACAAAAGAAAACTGAAATGTGTTTAACTTAATGAGCTCATAAAATTGCTATTATGTCCTTAGAGTATATATGAACAATCTAGTTCAATAACCACATCAGTATAGGATCATAGCGGCCTTTGTTACATTAATCGTAATTCAACCATCCATGGTCACATATATCAATATAGTTACATGATATAGATCAATTGTGGATGCATAGCATGGAAATTACATGCAATGTGATCTAAACATGTCTATTCCCAATTGGTCCTAATTTACTTTATTGAGATCTAAACTTAAATTAGTCTAACAGAGTGTAAGGAACAATACAAACTCCCACTAAATCTGAATATCCTCAAGTAAAATCATATCCATACAAGCAGTGTGCTCATGAAAGACTTTAGGTGGTAATCCTTTAGTGAGCAGATCCGCTATCATGGAGCTTGTCCCTATGTGTTCTATAGATATCTATCCACTCTGCACTCTTTCGTTAGCAACAAGGAGCTGGACGTCAATATGCTTTGACTTTGTAGAGCTCCTGTTGTTATTGGAATATAAAACCGCTGACTTATTGTCACAAAATATTTTGAGTGGTCTTTTAATACCCTCCAGAATGTGCAGCCCAATAACAAAATTTTGCAGCCATATTCCTTGATTGGATGCCTCATAACATGTTACAAACTCTGCTACCATAGTTGATGAAACTATGAGAGTCTACTTAGCAGATCTCCCAGAAATTGCTCCACCAGCCAACAGATATATATAGCCTAATGTGGATCTTCTGCTGTCTTGGCATCCAACAAAATCAGAGTCAGAATACCCAATGATCTCTAACTGATCCGACCTCCTATATGTGAGCATGTACTCCTTTGTTCTCTGTAAATACCTCATAACCCGTTTGACTACTTTCCAATGATCCATGCCAAGATTGCTCAAATATCTGCCCAACATGCCAACTACGAATGCAATATCTGGACGCGTACATACTTGAGCATACATAAGACTCCCTATAGCTGAAGAATAAGGAATCTTCTCCATTTCCTAGAATTCCATATTAGTCTTAGGGCATTGACTTAGGCTGAATTTATCTCCTTTTGCGACAAGGGCGTCACTTGGTTTACTGTTTTGCATGCCAAACCTCTTTAAGACTTTATCGATATAGTTCCTTTGTGATAATCCTAGAATATCCCGAGAACGATCCCGATGTATCTTAATTCCTAAAACAAATGAGGCATCACCAAGACCTTTTATCTCAAAATGTTTTGAAAGAAAACTCTTAGTCTGGTGCAGTAAGCCTATATCATTTGTGGCAAGCAATATGCCATCAACATATAAAACAAGGAATATATGTTTACTCTCACTGAACTTGTGATACACGCATTCATCAATAACATTTGCCTCAAAACCATATGAGATAATTATTTGATGAAACTTAAAATACCACTGACGAGAAGCTTGTTTGAGCCCACAAATGGATTTCGTTAGCTTACAAACCATTTTCTTTTGGTCTCCCAACACAAAGTTCTCTAGTTGTACCATATAAATTGTTTCCTCGATGTCACCATTAAGGAAAGCAGTCTTAACATCCATCTAATGTAACTCAAGATCAAAATGTGCAATAAGTGCCATAATTATCCTAAAAGAGTCTTTCGTAGAAACTGGAGAGAAAGTCTCTTTATAATAAATTCCTTCTTTTTTAGTAAAGTCTTTCACTACAAGACGTGCTTTATACCTTTCCACATTACCATTTAAATCCCTTTTGGTTTTAAATATCAATTTACAACCAATGGGGTTCACACTGGAAGGTAATGAGATAAGTTCCCAAACTTTATTGTCTTGCATTGACTTGTACTCTTCATTCATGGCTTCGATCCATTTATGAGAATTGGAACTTTGCATGGCTTGATAAAATTTGATTGGGTCATCTTCCATCACTCCAGTTTCATCCTCATGTTCCTGAAGAAATACTATATAATCATCCGGAATAACATTTCTCCTTTCTCTTGTGGATCTTCTTAATTGCACAGGCTCTTGAGGTTGTTGAGTTTGTTCCTTAGGAACAATCATTTCATGTTCATTCTGGGGTTGAACAACATTGTCAGATGGCTAAGGATCCGAATTTACTTCATGATCAATGACAGGTATTAAAACTTGTACATTGTCAAAAGCAACAGTGGATCCCTCTTCCTCTTTAAAGACAATGTTTCTTATTGGATTTCTCCCCCTAAACTCAATATCCTCAAAGAACGTAGCAGTTCCAGTCTTAAAAATTGACCTTGTACTGGTATCATAAAACTTAAAGCCCCTTGATCGCTCTGCATAGCCAATAAAGTAGCTACTTACAGTTTTGGAATCTAATTTCTTTTCATGAGGTCTATAAGGCCTCGCCTCAGCTGGACATTCCCAAATATGTAAATGATTTAAACTAGGTTTTCGACCCATCTAAAGCTCATAAGGTGTTTTAGCAGCCGCTTTAATTGGCACTCGATTTAGGATATAAGCTGTTGTTTTTAGTGCTTCACCCCAGAGTGATTCTGGTAAAGTAGAATGACTTATCATACTCCTTACCATATCCTTAAGAGTGCGGTTTTGTCTCTCAGATACACCATTCATGCTAGGTGATCCTGGCATAGTATATTGAGGGACAATTCCACATTCCTCTAGGTATTTAGCAAACAGTCCTGGACGTTGTTCACCTGAACCATCATATCTACCGTAGTATTCACCACCACGATCAGACTTGACACTTTTGATCCTTTTGTGGAGTTGTAACTCAACTTCAGCTTTAAAAGTTTTGAACACATCCAAAGACTGTGACTTTTCATGAATCAAGAATATATAACCATATCTTGAATAGTCGTCTATGAATATAATGAAATACTGTTGACCGTTCCAAGTAGCCGTAAGGAATGGTTCGCAGATATCTGTATGTATTAATTCTAAAACGTCTGAAGTTCTGTAGGCACCCAATTTCTTAGTTTTGGTTTGTTTTCCTTTGATACACTCAATATAGACATCAAAATCTAAAAAATTAAGAGATTCTAAAATCTCATCGGACACTAATCGCTCAATTCTGGCTTTAGATATGTGACCTAAGCATTTGTGCCACAATAAAGCTAAATTTTCTTTCTCTAACTTGCACTTTGTACCTTTGGTACTAACATGCAGGTTTTCATTATAACTTGAAACAGTTTCGAGCAAATATAGATTGTCGTAAGCATTAAGCAAACTGGTTCCAACAATATTAGAATTGATAGATAAACTGAATTATCTGGCAACAAATGAACAAAAATAACTAGATTTGTCCAAAATAGAAACTGAAATTAAATTTCGCCTAAAAGACAGAACAACAAAAGTATTTAACAAATCTAAATAACAACCAGTTTTCATAAGTAATCTTAAATGCCCAATTGCTTCAACTTCTACCATGTTGCCATCTCCTACATAAATGCATCTTTCAGCATCACTTAGTAGCCGGTAGCTCAGGTAACCCTGCATTGAAACACAAATGTGAGTAGTAACACCTGAATCTATCCACCATGTGTTTTTAGGTACTGAAGCTAAATTAGTTTCAGAACAAACCAAAGTAAGAAATATACCTTTCTTTGCATGCCATGCGTGATATTTCTTACATTCCTTCTTCACATGTCCAGGCTTATTTCAAAAGAAACAGTTGGTCCTTGGTTTCTTTGGCTTTGGACCCTTAGAAGCAGCAACTTCATCCTTTTTCTTTCTTTTGCCCTTATCCTTATAAGTGCTTACCACATGTGCATATTCAATTTTCTCTTGCGTCAATCTCTCTTCTTCTTGCACACAATAGGAAATCAATTCATTGAGATTCCATTTCTCATTTTGACAGTTGTAACTGACTTTGAACTGATTAAATTGTACAGGAATAGAGATAAGGACCAAGTACACGGTCAAATCATCAAATAGGTCGAGCCCTAATGCCTTAAGTTTCGAAGCAAGATCAGACATCTCCATAATGTACTCCCAAACATTTCTCTTGCCTTTATACTTCTTTGAAATCAAGCTCGCTATATGCGTACTTGTTTCTGCCTTATCATTTTTGGTAAAACGTTTATGAATTTTGGCAAGAAACTCACTAGCACTTGTAACCTCATCGGTTATAGCACTCTTAAATACTTCTAGAACGCCGCACTTCATGATCATGAGACTCATCCTATTGGATCGATCCCACTTCTCATAGTACAACACATCCTCAACTGTATTATCAGCGGTGAGTTCGTCCGGCTTAGGGTGTCTGAATGACAAGTCTAGATCCTTGTTGCCTAAGAGAATCATTATATTATCTTTCCAGTCCTTAAAGTTAGTCCCATTCAAAACCGGGACAGAATTCATATTTGCATATATCGAAGCAGCAAATAGAAAAGCTGATTAGAGAACAATAAATAAATAAATAAATAATACATAAATAAGTAAATAATGCTCACATGATACAACTTAATTTATAATCTCTAAAAATTTAAAACGAAAATTATAACATTTTAAGATACCTAGCACAACATTAGCAACAAGTCTTTGGACTATGATATTAACTGTAAGTGGTACTTTTGTTGTAATGATTAAATTTTGATGATAAGTTATGTCAAGTAATAAACCTATATTAGGATCGGCATATTACTCACATTAAGTTATCTTGATAATCGTCACAAATTTACCATTACAAGTGTGTGCGCAATTATTCCAAATATTAACCTTCGTTTGGGCCGACTAACATCCGCAGCAATCACACAGACACAAACATCTAACACCCAAATAAACTAATGTACACGAGAGATATCACTTTGGTGACTTCCCGTTTTAATTAGCATATCATCAATGTTAGACCAATAATTAACTTATGTTATAAATCATTTTAATTTAAAGATTATAAAACCAGAACGAAATAATTAATAGAAACGAAACCGTGGCTAATACAAACTTCAAATTAAATAATTTGAATTAAATATTGAAATTTAAAGCCAAAAATATGGCCACTGAAGATTTGATCTATTTGATTTAATCCCTTTATATATTAAATCAAATACAAAATATGCCACAAAATGGCCACTAACAATTTTATATAATTGAATTTGAATTCAACAATATTAAAATTGAAACCGAAACAAGGAGACATGGCCAAAACAATGGACATATTATCATTAATTAAGCCGAAACAATCAAACATGGCTAGTTGGCTACTGTAATTAAATTGTTGAATAGGTCAAATATAATCTCTTATTGAACCGAAACCGAAACGTGGTCTAACCATAACAATTACAAAATTCCAAGCAAAATGATATTAATTAAATAATATCATTAAAACTGAAAACCATTGAAGTAAAGCCACTACATGCTTAAAGCGAATTATTGAAAACATAACCAATCCAGATCATAAAGCATGGCCATTCCAACTAAAATCAAATTTCAATTCAACTTAAAAATGAAATCGAAACATTAAAAAATAATGGCCACCATAACTGAATCAAAGCATGATTTTGAAACTGAATCCATGATTTCACGTGTTCAACTTACCAATTTCGTTTCGTCATGAGTCCATCAAAACCAATTTTAATTATTCCTGATAACCGAATCATGCATTACAATTTGATTCGACTATAACCATTAATCAGAAATTAATAACTCAATAATCTAGTCATGGATGGGGCTCTGATACCAAATTATAAAACCTTAAGTCCTCATAACATCCAGATTAAATTACTGAGAAATATGAAAGCAGAAGCATAGCTGAATCCATGGTGATTCGTATTGGTTCTTGAGTGTAGGAGATGGACTTCTAATCTTCTCTTTTCTCTTGAGTTTAGAATTCTCTCTGAAAGGATTAGAGAAATGGCAGAGGATGAAGAGAGATTGGGGATCATAACCCCTTTTAATTAAATAACGTGACTGGTAGTTTTCTAATGAAAACCGTTCAGTAGTTATTTATAATAATTATCACTTCAGCCCCTCATTAAAGTGATAGTTAAATTATGGTATTTATGCATTTAATCCACAACAATTATACCCTTAGCCATTTAATTAACTTCAAATAGATCACTTAATTCTTGGCTTATTAAATAATAGCACACACATTTTATTTATTTCATGTGTGACCCCAAATATTAGATTATTATAAAATTAATCTAACATATGTGTCACTCAACTAGTTAAGAAGCATGTGGATACTATCAATGAGTACACTTCTCTTCTTCAGTCTATCTAGGGATGCAAAAATCCCCACGGGAATGGGTACCCTCGGGGATTTTCCCCATTCAAGGAGAGTATGAGAATAATTTTATACCCGATTTCTTATTTAAGGAAGGGACGTGAAAATTTTTTAACCCAATTTCTTATTTGGGAAAGGGACAGGGGTGAGGTGGAATCCCCATCCCCTCCCCATTTCCACATTTTAATATTTAAAATTACTAGTAAATAAATAATAAATTTGGAATTATATTATAAAATTATAAATATTGGTAAAAATAAAAAATATCAAAAATAAAAAATATCAAAATATTTATATTATTAAACTTTTAGGCCTAATTAACTAATTAAAGTCTTAAATTTCCATTTAGGACATTAAAAAGGCCGGGTAGATTCTATTAGCCCAAACACTTTGTTATAATTTTAATTTTGTTTTATTAAAAATATTAATTAAGTATCTACATTTATTTAATTTATTTTATTGTCAATATAAAATTAAATTCTTTTTCTTTTTATTGTAGGATTATGAAGATTGACAAAGATAATTATTTTGATAATTTGCATTTTGCATGTGACTTTTGTAATGGATCAATGTTAATATAAGATATATTTCGAACTTTACTTTTATTTGAATTTTTTATTTTAATGTAATTAACTCAAAATCGAAAACAAAAAAAAATGTATTAGTTATTCGGGGATCGGGGACCTTCGGGGATCCCCTATTATTATTCAGGGAGAGGATGAGAATTCTCTCAAGTAATTCTGATGGGGACGGGAAAGGGATGGGAACGTACGCAAAATATTGGGGATGGGTACGGGGAGATTGATCCCCTCCCCTTCCCATTGCCATCCCTAAGTCTATCAAGGAGGATTTATCTAGAGTTATGGATTATCTAAAGTGTCAAAGTCATATACACTAGCTTAGGGAGTGTTTCGTGCATTACATTATATTGCGTAATGCATTACTACGTTTTAATGTAGTATGTATGGTATTCTTTATTTAAATATTTTAAACTATTATTAGGATCAAAATTTATTATTTGACTAGTAAAATATAAATTTTTTTAATAAATAAGGCTTAATTATATTGCTTAAGCTTTATTATGTAGCAATATTACATTGAGCTTT